>OX335791.1:9409843-9924843 GCA_946896805.1 Scutellaria galericulata | reverse complement strand
ACGATCATCTTGTATATACCTCTAGAACTTGCTTTGGTATCTCTTTCGAGACTTCAAGTATGTGTGAAATTTTGAAAATGATATAAGGCCATCTTTGCTCTGATTAGTCACTTAGCCAAATAATTTTTCACCAAATTCGATATATTTCCTTAGTTAGCCTTGTTGAGCCTTTAAGCCTTATTCTTTGATTAGCCAAATAATTGGGTAAATTACCAGCTTTTATTTTGAGCCTACTTATGATTTTGAAGTTCAATTGAGAAGTGATGGGTGAAAGGAGTATAAATATCATGGAAATTAAATATGGAGTCGGAGAAAAAATTTGGTGGGGGATATCAAGAAAGAAAAAGAAAAAGAAAAGAAAAGAGAGACCAAGTGTGAAAATAAAAGAAAAGAAAATATATACTTGGGTTGAAGAGGTGATTGTTAGAAGGAAATTTTTTGCATGAGTTGTGTCTATTTTTGATATGTTTTAGATATTTAGTTGAGTTGTGTCTTTTTTGGAACTCAATTAAATAATTATTATTTTTGACATATCGGAACTCATGTTTTGGGAGAAGTGGTTATTTGAAGAGACCTCATGAAGATAGAAAAATTCACGAGTTGAGTTGAAATTTGTGGATGAGCTTCAAATATCTATTTGAGTAGTCACTTTTATCCCAAATTTTTCCCACCTTGTCCAAAGAGCCTCATTGGGTCCAAATAAAGTCCATTTTGATTATCTTAATATTCACATGTACAAATATGGTGGAGAAGTGAGACGATTTGCAAGGTTATGGCAGATTTTACTTGATTTATCGATTTGAGCGTATACACGTCCTATTTTTAAACATTTTTTAGCGTGAGTGATACACTATTACCTTGTGAGGTTCATTACTCCTTGAAAGTACATGGTTATGAATTGTTTGAAGTACTTATTAGAAGTTTGGATGAATTTTTGATATCAATTAGGTGTATATGATCTATAGTTTGATTTACTTAAATTCATGGTTCGTGTTTCTCTAGTTGCTTGCTTAGTTTTCTTTATGAATGTCAGTTGAGTAGTTGATGTTGCTCGAGGCCGAGCAACAGTTCAAGTTTGGAATGGTATATCCAGTTGTACCTGATGTCGAGCTTGTAACATTGCCGGGCTCACCAAAACATGTCTAAATTGTGGATGCCTATGGTATAGTCATCTCGAATGGTATGCCAGAATCAACAGATGGGTCACGGCCATAATCGCTCCACTGATAAGGAATAATAGTTGTGATCGGCTCCGCGACAGTGGTCTAATCAGTGGGATCATAAGTAGAGGACTGCGCAGTGTATGGGTCAGGCGCATACTGATAAGGGATGGGCTACAGAACGTATGGCTCAGAAGCATATTGATCAGTGGTGTGATCACCAGTGTGCTCCGCATAAGTGGGATGCTGATTCGAAGGCTCGAATCTCGAAGCATGAGAAGTAGAGTGATGATGGTCCTCCTCAGGCCAGGTAACCCAAGGCTCGAATGAGCAAGGAATGTACTGGGTGCCAAAATATGATATGAGTTGATCCTGAATAAGCAAGGGAATCTGACGCTCTAAACGATCACTCTCGTCCCTAATCGTCTGCTCCATATGGTCAAACCTGCCATCAAAGTAATTCTGCATCGTACTTAACTGTTCAAACATACGGTCATACAAGCTAGGGTGATCACTCCTTCCTGGATCAGCCCGAGGAACTTCGGTCAACGAAGACGACACAACTCGTGCACGCCTTCGTAGAAAACTGGGGGCTACAAGCGTATCCTCGCGATCATATGCATGTTAGGCCGGTGAACTATGCTGGTATGCATAATCCTGATCGGGCATTTGAAGTGGTGATGCATGCTCCGGCACTGTGGTGTAATCTGGAACATAATCCGGCTCGCTAGATCGAAAAATAGGGTCGTCAGAAACATGTGACTCAGGACCAATAGTCGAATGCATGCTACGACGTCTCGTCCCACATGTCGACTGTGTAGTTGATCGAATGGACCGAGAAGTGGGATCACGTGTCAATGGACCTGGATCTATGGGAGCCCTCATACCACAGTGAGGCCCACGAGACTGAACTCCGAATGAGAGGTCCTAATCTATTCCCTGTCAATAAATCTATCGTGCCTCCTCGGGACTCGGCTCAAGCGTCCCCAAACAATCAACCTACATAAAGCAGTGAAATAAAATAAAAAAATCATCCGATTTGCTATATTGAAACAAAAAAATAAAATTTCATACATGTTGGCTAAGTATTTCAGTGATATCAATTATGGCCCTCTTAGTAGACCACTTCAAACATCTAGGTAATCGGTGCGGGACATCCAATCGACGACCGACAACTGTGCTTGTCACGGGAATGGCCTCGTAAGTCCATATCTAGACAATGAAGTTATAATGTTAGTATTCAAGCTTACGAATAAGTTAATACATGCTAGAGACGGATTACTTAAAAGGTACTCACCAGTAGAGCAGCCGAGAAACCGTAGAAGTGGTAAGTGGGCGGTCGGTTACTCGAAGGTGGCATAGTGGTGGGGAGCTTGTCCATATGTCGCAACAGGTTGAGATAAGAGAACTTCCCCCATGGGAAGCTCTCCCAGAGCTCCTCGTGCTCCACTAAAATCCAAACCCACTTATCTATTTTCATCTTTCCGACGTCGACCCCTAGTAGAATACTGTAGACGATGAGAATCTTAACAATCTTAATTGAATCCTCGATATTAAGACGGAACTCCCCTTGAACAAATCGGTGATGTATATCTAAAACCGTCACAGATGCAAGTCCGGCAACCACTCTGTGGTATATTCCACCTTCAGGTGGTGTATGTCGGCCATGGGAATCAAAGTCTGAGTCAGTAAAATGCAGAACCGTGATGAAAGCAAACTGCCTCCTTGAGAACCGACAAATACGGTCTCGCCCGATGTGAAACCATCTCTCGTACTCTTCATCGCTGTGAATCCGAGTCACCTCATGAGACATGAGAATATGTAGAAAGGCCTTGCATGACTCGTGATCAGTAAACCAAGAAAGAAAATGCTCGAAACATGATCGTCTAAATTGGTTCAGGCAGTCAATACCAACTTCGTTCAACTCAAACCTTATATCATCCAATATACTAAGATGCGTGTATCCGTTAATATAAGCCCTTCGATCTTGAAAATCCCTTCGGACCCATACACGATCCAACTAAGTTATGTACAAAAATTGTAAATTAATACATATATATAACTAAGTATGATTTATTTTGATATTGCCATTTATAATATATTTATTGCTAAAATAATATTAACTACTTCCCAAATACATTAAAAAAATGCAAACAAAAAAAACTGAAAATTTTCGTGTAACAATTCAAAACTCAAACAAAATCTACAAATTTTCGTGTAACAATTCAAAATTTTCGTTTACCAACAATTTTTCGTTTAACAATAAATAAGGGCTACACAATTTTTCGTTTCACTATTCACAAATGCTACGACAATATTTCGTTCAAGTATTCATAAATGCTACTCCAATATTTCGTTTAACAATTCATAAGTTCCACTATTTCTACGACAATTTTTCGTTTAACTATTGATAAATGCTACAGCCAAATTTCGTTTAACTATACATAACATGCAGAAATCCAGAACTATACAAAACAAACCCAATTTTCGTTTAACTATAAAAACTTTGTTTAACTATACAAATCCAGATTTTCGTTTAACTATACAAACCCAACCCAATTTTCGTTTAACTATACAAACTTCGTTTAACTATACAAATCCAGATTTTCGTTTAACTATACAAATCCAGATTTTTGTTTAACTATACAAATCTAGATTTTCGTTTAACTATACAAATACAAACTTCTTTTAACTATACAAACCCAACTACGACAAATTTCGTTTAACAATACGAAAAATTAAACAATTAAACGAAAAATTCATAAATCCAAAATAAACCCAAATTTTCGTTTAACAGTTCATAAATCTACGACAGTTTAACAATTAAACGAAAATTTTTTATTCTTCTTTCCACAAAAATTTTCCCCTGGTGTAAACCCTAAACGAATTTCACCCCTCCCTCAAAAAAAGTTGTGGTTCAAAATAAGTTGTGACTTGAGGTGAAAAAACTAAGAGTATCACACTGTAAGAATGATTGTGTTTAAACGAAAAGAGTCAATTTCTAGGGTTAAGAATTCATGTTGTATTTTTTTTATCTTATTTAATTAAAGTGATTTGATTGTTAATTGCCCCAATTAATTTTCAATCTCATCAGCTCAATATTCACATGAAGACCGATTAAAAATTGTGGTATTTTTGTAAATTTATTATAATTTGTAGTATTTGGATACAATAACTATATTTTATGATAAAATTATTATTAATTATATCAGGTAAAGTAGGCTACTCACCCTTATTATAAATGCTATTATCAATCTTTAACAAACTTATCACTCAAACTAAACGGACCCTAATTAATGACAGACAATAAATTGTCACACCATCAGTGTAATTAAATTATTCAAATCTTTACATGGTAAACAATCTCAGGTATCTTTCGTGGGACCTGCTACTGTTTTCTCAATAAAAAATAATATTGATAAGTTTTCGGGGCGGGCATCTACTGCAACGCAAGCACCATTGTTCGCTTAGGAAGCAGAAGAACCCGCATATCCACTTTCAAGGATTCCGGACCTCAATGAGGATCCGGACTATAACCAAAAAAAGGCTTTTTCAAGGATTGTTCGGGGACGGGATTTAATAGAGTACAAAACTTATCTTCAAGCTTTACCTTATTCTGATCGTTCAGAGGGCGATCGCGGGGTACTGGCTTTATACTGGGGTACTCCTCTCTTAACTGGAGACCGGGGATGGGACTCTCTATTATGGCAGGCTAGGTTACCGCTCTCTCTATCTCTCAGATGGATCGACTATTTGGATTTGGACGAGACGCCTACTTCACACGCTTTCCTGTTCTCCACAGGAATGCCAGAACCAGAGGTTGACTTATCCTGGAGAACTCGAGAGTAGAAAGAAAGAGAATAGAGTATGACAGAACCAGTAGCTTTGAGCTTGAACGTGTTTCAGCTCACGACCCACATAGAGCTTCACGCTGTCAATTTGAGAGAGAGAGACTGACAGAAAGCTTTACATAGAGCTTCACGCTGTCAATTTGAGAGAGAGAGAGAGAGAGAGAGAGAGAGAGGGGATGTTCGTTTTCGCAAGAAAAGGGCGGTCAGGGTATTCATGGAGTTCAATTGCTGAAAAGGTTGCGAGTGGAATCGATGGCTCTGGCCTCACCGCCATCGTTACTGGTTCGTATTTTTCACTTTGAATCTTATCTAATTATGCTTTGATTCTTATCATTCTTTGATGCCAAAGTTTCACTTTTTCTCTTCTTCCTTTTTTTGCCTAACACACACACATACTCTGTTATTGGATCACTGTGTTAGAACATTCTAGTGACTTACTGTAGTTCTGTTCGATTATTGGTTCTTAACTATACTAAGTTTATATAGTTTGATTGTTGATTGCTTGCTACTATTGAAACTCGCATGTTAAGATTGAGAAGATAGAGGTATAGGTGTCTTATCTGATTAGAATTTTGAATGAATACTCACTCAGAAATTTGAGCTATTACAGCATTAAAATGTACTGATACTCACAGTTTCGCCCCATGGTATTGAAGCTATGCATTTGGTGCTGCATCTTGCGTTGTTTTCATTACCGATTATTATTGTTTTCCCCTATGTATTTGTGCAATGTAAATTACGGTTAGGTTCTCTACATTTAACATGGCTCGTACACTAAACCTGAATTACATGGAATTGGTGATTAAGAAGTGTTTTAATTATTCAACCTTCACCTTGAGAATGTCCTTTGAGTGAATGCGGAACCACTTTGCATATATTTTGCTACACCTTACAATGATTTATGTGAATGTAAATTGATTGAGAAGAAAATGTTTCTAGTTTGAGACTAGGACAGTGGTGAAATAGGACTTACGTTTTCTTTGCTTAATGTTCTGTTTGGAGCTTTATCTGATGCTTGGCTTAGTAGGTAATGTATGCATTAGAAAGAAGGTGGGGGTGGGGGTGGGGGTAACCGCAATACATGATAAAATTAGAGAAACACAATTAAGATGCTTTGGATATATAACATAGAATTCCTTTGGATGCACCAGTTCAACAGTTAGAATGTGGAGTCATTATTTAAACTAAAAAGCGAAGGGGTACACCTAGAAAGATTTGGAATCAATAACATGTGTCTCGACCAAACATGATGACGTGATATGATGCATATAGCTGACCCCACATTTGTATAAAGCATCAGTTTATTGTTGTTAGTCTGTGTGATGTGTTCTCTTTCAGGAGCATCAAGTGGGATTGGAACAGAGACTACCCGAGTCCTAGCACTGTGTGGTGTTCATGTAATTATGGCTGTGCGTAATGTGGACAGCTCTAAAAAGGTTAGAGAAACAATAATCAAAGAGGTTCCTAATGCTAAAATTGATATTATGGAACTGGATCTTGCTTCTTTGGCATCTGTCAGGAAATTCGCATCAGAATACAACTCCTCGGGTCTTCCCTTAAACCTCCTCATGTGAGTTGCCTGTGATCTAAGACCTTAATTAGAAGCACATCCACTTATGTTCTTGAACACCTATTGTTTCTTTTATGTTTTAAGTGTTTCCACAGTATTCTCTCAACTGGAGCTTGATATTTCTTATAAACTAACATCTTCCTTGTTTGAAAGTAACAATGCAGGGGTTATGGCTCCTCCTTTCATGCTTTCACAAGACAACATAGAGTTGCAATTTGCAACTAACCATTTAGGTATGCCTTCATATAGATTGCCCCATATTTCAAATATTAACTGTTTTCTCTGTAGCTTTTAATACAGTTGTTTGTTCTATTATCCTTTGAATTGTTTGGGATTGATTGTCACCAATATATTCTGATCTATGTTATACCATAAGCAAAGGTATTTATATGGTGGAATAGCTATGACCTTATTATTGTTTTTCCTTTTACACTGCTGAAACTAAATGACATTTTTCTGAACCAAGGTTTTTCGTTCAATGTTGAATTTGATTTTCGTGGATCATAAGGTTCCTCATCTTTTAACCTCCCAGTACATCATAAAGCTTTCCTGGTGTCTTAAGCAAATCTGGTAGTCTTAACAGTTTTGATTTATTTCTTTTGAAAACTGAAAACCTCGATTTTAAAATGTAAAATTCTTTGTATATTGAATGGCCTTTGGAAATTGACGTCTGATATTGTTTATTTATTTAGTTTTTCCAGATTAAGTTTGGCCTTTTGGATGTCCAAGATAACTTGTGTTTTTTGAATGTTTAAAAATACAGTTTGTCCTTCTCCCCCTGTTTTTAGTGTCTCATCAGCCTTTCATATTCCTAATTAAACGAAACCCTCGTCAAAGGCTAACCAGTTCATCCAAAAATATGGCAGCCTTGTGGAAAGTGAACTCTCATTTGTCAAAATATAGTTCACTCATCTAATAATAGTTTTCTTACTTATTAATTGTGTGCTTCCTATGTCTGAATTATCAAACTGATATATATCCTCTACGATGGCTTCCTATCTTTAAGAAAAAAAGACATTTGAGATTCTCTGCCCTTTTATTTTCGGCACAGGTCATTTTCTTTTGACAAATCTTCTACTCGATAACATGAAAAAGACTGCACATGAGAGCCAGAAAGAAGGAAGAATTGTCAATGTTTCTTCAGAGGGTCATCGACTTGTATACCGTGAAGGCATCCGATTTGATAAAATCAACGATAGTTCAAGGTAAGTTGGGATAAGTTTCTTTAGCTTACTCATCAATATAATTAATCATAAATGTTTTCAAGATTAACTGCCCGTAAGGTCCTATTTAAAGGTCTTCATCAAACTAGTATCGAATGTCTTATTCTTAATCTAATAACTCTTCTTTATATCACTGCTCCACAGTTACAATAGGGTATATGCTTATGGACAGTCTAAGCTGGCTAACATATTGCATGCCAATGAACTTGCCACACGCTTGAAGGTAATCGATATACAGTAGTGTGAGGGGGGACGGAAAACACCCTTGTCGCGTCCAAGTGTAACTGTCATTGCAGAGCAGTTTGTGATGCTTTATTTGCAAATCTATGTTAATATATATCTGTGCTCAATTAATAAAGTTGACATTTTAATTCAGATATGAGATGAATGCAAGCAACCTTTTGGATCGACTATATTAGCACTTCTATGTTAGATGTATTCAAGAAATGCTTATATTGGATCTCCAACTAGCATATAGAGCAGATTTGATGTTTGTTTCACATAGTTGGTGAAAATGCTGAGAAATTGTATTACACGACAGTGTAGTAATAGACGAGTCTAACATTTCGTTTTTGCTAAAATAGGAAGAAGGGATTCAAATAACTGCAAATTCACTACATCCTGGAGCAATTGACACCAACCTTATGCGGCATCTTCCTATTGTTGAAGGTGAAGCTGTCACCCTCCTCCACTTATATTAGCTTTTCGATGAATATATTGTCTTTGTTTAAATGTCTGACATCTGTTATCTTTTGTCTTTGCAGCTGTAGTTAACTGGGTTGGTAAATATTTCATAAAAAATATTCCTCAGGTTCGTTAACCAATAATTATCTTTCGGATTCAGATATGAGTTTACGATGCAAACAATTCTTACTTTTATATATTTATACTGATTAACTCAGTTCTTCATTTTTCGTTTGCAGGGAGCAGCAACGACATGTTATGTAGCTTTGCATCCACAGGTTAAGGGAGTGAGCGGTGAGTATTTTTCGGACAGCAACTTATCAAAACCGAGTCAACTCGGCTTGGATGTTGAACTGGCAAAGAAACTGTGGGATTTCAGCTTGAAATTGACTCAGACAAAGTAGGTTTGTCCTCAGTCTCACTATCTAGATGTGTTGAATGTTGTGATCACTTTTTTTTTTTTTTAATTTCAATAAAGAAGGAGAATGTAATTGAGATCACATTTTGTTGTTGTGTAATACCTTCTGCTTGTAATACTTGGAAGTAACTTTCGCCTATGTGGCACATTGGAAATCAACGCATGTAACTTAGAGGGTGTTTCAGTAATCTTATAAGCTTCTCAAAAGTGTTTAAGAAAGGTTTAATTTTGAAAGATTTAAAATTAAGGTCTTATTTCATCCTAAGATGTTAAGTATTTATAAATTTTTTTTTTTTTGGGAAAAATGAGGGATTTCAATTTATTTCTAAAATAAGATTTTATTTTTCATAATCTAAATTTGATCATTTAAATTGCGCAATTATCATTACTAACATGTAAGTTTTACCATTTTATTTATCTAAATACTTCAACAACTTATTTTAAAGTAAAATTAAATATTTTATAAACTCTAAAAACATCTTCTAAGATGTAAGGGTTTGTAAGGTTTAAAAACAAGCTTAGCCAAACTCCCTCTTAAAAATGAGCTCGTTCCAAGATTATATACAAACCTGGAATCCATTGATATCACTACAAAAGTTCTATCTCAATTGATGAAAGTTTGTGTACTTTTTTAAGATTCGAACCCACGTTGCTAGCTAGCTTTTGACATGATTTAAAATAATTTTTTGCAATCCGAAGTTCAGTATGGCTTTCTTGAACCATGAAAATAAATTACAAGAAATAAAGATGGATAACACATCAAACCTCACACTAAATTTAATCAATCCATGCATTTAGACACACATAATAGTCATAATTCATAGATCAACCTCAAACTCCACAGTAAGCCCTAATAGGACACTTGGATTTCCTGCCCTCCTCAGTGTAATAGAAGTGGATGTATTTGTAGTGGTCAAAAGGTTTGAACTGCAGTGGATGATCATCATCAACCAACTCTTCAGGAACTTGTATTTCCACATCCTTAATAAATGTAAATAATCCCAGTGAGTATCTTTCTTCATTCCCCTCTATTATCACCCTATGATTTGAAGGTTCTATTCTTCCATTAGTCCATCCCTACACACAAAAATAAAAAGATTTTTTAATTAAAGTGAAATCTTTGAAGAGAAGTAATTTTCCTTCATTCCAATTTAAGGGTCATTTAAAATTAAGAAAACATTTAATAGGGATATACCATAGAAGCATCACCAGCCATGACAATGAAAGACAAAGGTGATGGATCCACAAGTATCCATTCCCCATCTTTTGTCTTTATTTGCAGGCCCTTTACTTGAGATTGTTGGAGAATGGACATGAAGCTTTTGTCCGTGTGAGGCACTATCCCTAAACCACTCTCATCTTTCTGTGGCACACGATACTTTATAAATCGAAGAAGATACGATGTTTTCTCAACCAATCTTTCGTAGCTATTCTCAATCCCATAACTCTCTGACACCATCCTCGTCACCGCTTGTTCCAGCTCTGAAACAACCCTTGCATATTCCCAAGCAGTTTCACTACATAAAACATAATCAAGAAAGATTTTATTACATTAATCAAGATACAAACTTTCAAAATAAAGAAATTACCAGAAAGACTTGTTTCCATGTGGCCATAAAAGATTGGTAAATTTGTGGACACCTTCTTCAGTGGTTGCATTCTCGATTCCTAAACCTTCGTACAAAGGTATAACGGGCTCTTGTCCCACGTATCCATGTGATGGGGTGTTTGAAATGTTTTGGATTTTAACATCAGTTGGAAGATCGAAGAGTTGTTGAGATGCTTCAAATATAGATTCGTACAATTTTGGAGGGAATTTGGTGTAAACCGCGATGAAGCAACCGTAATCTTCGAGAGCATGAACAACATCTTTGGTTGTGGAGAACCATGAAGGAGATCCATGTTCTAAGTTCTTCTCACAAAATGTTATTATTGGAAGGGTTTCATTTGCCAATGAACCCATGAATGGATTATTTAATTTTTTTATTTTTTGAATTTTCTTCAGCCTGCATCTTGGGTCAAATCATGTGAACTAAATTTAGTTAGTGAACTTGTAAGATGCTGCATCAAGATCATAATAAAATAAAAATCATCATCATCATGTCGGTTTGTCTAAACATTTTATTAAAGTAAACCATGAACTTAATGGAAATAATAAAATGGATTGAGTAATTATGTTTTCCATTTCAAAATTCAAGATCGAGTTTTTTAGAACAAATTTAAAAAAACTAGATATACTGATGATATTATGCCTCTAATTATGTACAAAAGCAGAAAAACAGTTAATGAATTGATTATTTTGGCTAATGAATTTAATTTACCTGACTTTCCAAGGAAAATTAGTGAATTTTGTTCTTCTCTTCCCTGTTCTCCTTACAACAATAACCACCTTAGTGCTTCCCAAACTTAGATTTATATATAGGAAATGATTGAAATACATTTTTATTTTGAATAATATTTATAGAAGCAGCCACAAATATATTATATATCTGTCTTTCTCTATTACTTTTGTTTTAATTTATATTATCTTGACCTTATTAAAAAATTGATTTCAATTTTGAGGGTACCTACGATTTTAGTTAAGAGTTTATATTAATTGTTAAGACTAGCTACCTCAAATAATTAATAGAAGCTTATATTAATTGTCAAGATTGAGTCATTTTAATAGTGATATGCGAGTAAGATGTGGAATTATTGTAAAGGATTCAGATCGTCTAAATCCATGATAGAGATATAAAATGTTGTTGCATTTGAAAATATCATTTAATAGGTTCGGAATAACTGATTAATTGTCATTTTCATTGATCTTTTTTCTTATACGTCAATTATTAATTTGTCTTTGTTTTGATCATGTAGTTTGCCCTAATTTTTACATATAATTTTTAAAATGTTTTATCTAACGCAAGTTGATGAAGTGACAATATAAAATTATGTACAATTATTTTGAGTGACATGATTAATTTCATAATTTATACATAAAATATAGAGGAAGTTGAAGTTGATGAGGACCACTTTTTATCATTTATATTATAAGGCTAATTAATTTATGCTCTCTATTATTCAGATGTCAATAATATAGAGTAAGATGTATTTTAACTAACATTGATCCAGATACCCACAAAAAAAAAAACACACACACACACACACATATATATATATATATATATATATATATATATATATATATATGTTTCAAGTTGGAGCCCCTCTTGAATTGTAGCTTAAAAATATATAAAAAGACTCATTAATCAATCTAGAATATATCAAAAACCTAATATATTTTGATATGAAATTTATTCTGACGTGCTAATCGACATACACTGTAATTATAGTAACATGATAAATAACAAAACAAAACATTTGAAACTTATTATCAACATAATGTAATGTTAATACTTTCTTCTAGCTAGCTAGCTAGATTAGTGGAAAAGGGATTTGGTGCTTGAGCATAATATATATATAATATCAAATATAAAGAATACATTAATTACAAAACTTCTGACATGCGATGACAAATATTTGATTTGGCAAAGGTGGTCCTACCTAGATTAGATTCTTTGAAAACTAAATTAACCTCTACCCTTTTGAAGGCCAAGGTTTGAGAGGCATCAATAATTTGATCTTGTTGTTTGCTTTGTTACCATCACCATTGGATTGTCAAATTAAGTCTTTGTGGTCCTCTAGTTGTTGTTAAGAAAAAGAAAAAATGTTGCTTAGTGACATTGAAAACGTACAAACTAATGCAAATCAAATTTCAAATGATGTAACGGGGATAGAATCTGTAATTTATTAGATCTAATGAGATATCACGTTGAGATTTGGCCCCATTTTGATGAAGAAAGAAACCTCTATTAATTTTAGGAGTAGGTCTTATTATGAGGTTGTTTCACGAATCTAGTTATATGAGATGAGTCAGTTTATAACACATACTTCACAATTCACATATGAATTTATGAAATATTTGTGGGTAATCACTACAAAAAATAGGTGATATACCGACGGAGTTTACTGACAGACGTATTATGTCGGTACCGACGGAATAAAGATGGAAAGAGCAAAATTAATATATTAAAAGAGTCGATGATTTACCGACGGATGTCTGATGGAATTTCCTGACGGTGGGATATCTGTTGGCAAACAAGCCTCTCCAACGACATTCCCGACGGAAATCCATCGGTAATATACCGACGGAATAATTTCCATCGAAAAAAGGAAGGAGAACGTTGTCGTTTCTGCAGCCATCAAAATTCATGAAGAAACGATGTTTTCAGCAAGTTTACCGATGGAAATTTCATCGGTAAAATTGATAAAGGCAAAACGACAACATATTTTTCAAAATTATCGACGGAATATCCGTCGTAAGACCCTAAATTTAGGGTATTTTTTTCAACAGAAACCCGATTTTTCTCCAATAATCTTAATTTAATTATTTTTCTGATATATTAATAATCATAATATACCAATTTTAATGTTGTATTATTTTAATTATACATACATGATATGTGAACTAATAATTACCTATATATCCCGGTAGCTTAGCAAACTTTATCTTAATCTAATTAAGGTATATAATTATCAATTAGATTGAATCGAACTCGTTTATAAATATAAATTATTCATATAAGATTGTAGAACTCAAACTATAGTTATGGAACAAAAGTCACGAAAATAAGTCACAACAAATGTGTTGAAAGTGGAACGAGACATTTACCGATGGAATTCCATTGGTAATTCTGTCGCAAGAAAATGAAAACACCGTTTTTAATATTTATTCAAAAAATATTCAAATACTTACCGACGAAATTAATTCCATCAGTAAATTTCAAATAGTACGACGTCTTTTTTTCACCTAAATTTTTTGGGTAAGTTAAAACGATATCGTATTGATCCATCAAAATTTATCGATGGATTTCCCGTCGGTACTTGCGACATAAATTACATCGCAGACCCCTCTTCCTCCTCCCCCCGCTCTCACTTCTCTCTCTCTCGCCCTACCACCACCCCAAGCTGTCGCCGCCGCCCCACCACCTACCTAAGCACCGCGTCGTCGCTCTCTCTCTATCTATATCTCTCTTTCTCTCTCTCAACCCCTCTCCCTCCTAAGTCGTCGCCCCCATTGCCCCCGCCAACCCCCCGCCCCCACACACCAAGCCGCTCTTCTCATGCTTAATTTCAGGTTTTTTTATCTTAACCTAATTTAAGTTGTTTTTTTTTATTCAGTTTTGTTTGAAGTTATAATCTCATTTTGTTAATTATTGAAATTATGATTAGGTGAATTGTTAGTTTAGTTGATTTATTTGTTGAATAGTTTGCATACCTTAAAATTATGATTAGTTTATAATTTTATAATTGTTAGTTTATAATAGTTAGAATTTCCTATTTGAATGATAGTTTTGTAAATTCCCTTTAATTTTCAGTTTATATAAATTAAGTTAATTAATTTAGTTAGTTTACTATTTAGTTTGTAAGTATCATTTCATCAAATTAAATCGAATTTGTTGGGATTTGTCGAATTGTTTGGTATTGTATGTTGTCTTCTTGTAGAGACAGAGAGTCGATAATTTGGTAGATTATTGTATGTGTCGAAATGTTGCCAAAATTTTGTTAGAATTTAGTGTTAATTAATTATTAGAATTTAGATTGGTTTAAATTATGTTTAGTTAGTTTGCAAATAGGAAATTTAGTTTCTCTTACTCTTTCATACTTAGATGGTTTGTAAAGGATGGGTTACCTGTAGACGAGGAGGGTCTCAAGGCGATCGAGATGGAGGTCATCGCCTACGCGATGTAGAACCGGACTAGAGTACTCCGGAGCGTGGTACACCATCGAACGACTCTTTCGGTGGTTCGATCGGTGGAGTCTGAGTCGAGTTGGTGCATCAACTATTATAGCTCATTGCTAAGCTACAGTACTGCTTGCTATTTGAGAGCCAACAACCCCAGTGCTTGCACCTCCTTCATCTTCATCGTCCTTCCTCTTTTTGGCCTGGATGCTTTAACCATGTCCTGAATCAGAACGCTTGCGCTTCCTGATGACCAGAGGTTGATCATCATCATCAGCATTGTCTTCAAATTCCCTTACCGTTTCCTCCACTGCGGCATCAAACTCCTTATCTGCTTGCTTCTTACTTTTCCCTTTTTGGCATCATTAACTTGGGCATCACTCGGAGTGGCTAAGTCAATGGGCACATGTTTAGGAAAGGCCCTATGCAAGATGGCACGCATCTCATCAACAAATAACTCTAGATTTGAGATCCTATCATTTGTGCTTTAAACAGCACGAGCCCGTGTTATGATGTTTTTTTGTAAAGAGTTGAGCACCAGATTCTGCGCAGTATGATTGCTCTTTATCTCGTCAACTGATTTGGTCTGAGCTGGAAGACAGCTCTTTATCTCATCGATTGATCTATCTCTTGCCTTAGATGCAGCTTGTTGTGTGCGCTCAACTCTTTTTCGCTCACGGTACCGAGCATTCCATTCATCATTCAGTTTGCTCTGAATGCGGGAGGGACGTTTAGATAACTCCCTTCGAAGATCCTCTAATGAAGATGAATGTTCCTGATCACTTCGGTGAATATTGTTTGCCATGTTCATCTATGCAACTGTATAGCATGGATAAGACCTTAAACATCATTCATAATCCCTTGAAGGGATTGTTCTTGAGAGTCTCAACTCTAGCTAATTCTGGTTCTGCTTCCTATTGAGTATAGAGAACCATAGCCTGACTCTGATCTTCTTGTTGCTTGGCTGCTTCCTCATCATCATAATGTTGGAATTTTCTTCTCAAGTCTTCATCAGATTCCTTAACTTTTTATGGTGAGTTAGGTGGACTATTATCTTCAGGATCATCATTGTTGTTATCAGACGAATCTCCTCCATCATCAGGATCTTGTTCAGGTGCAGCAACAAGAACACCTTTACCTCCCTGAGGCATTTTCTCCTTCTCAGACTTCTCTTCTTTATCCTTTACTAGTACTATCTCAACAGTGACTGCGCCTGAGATCTTCCCAGGAGAAGTTGTCTCAACAACATTCTCATCAACAACAACTTTATCCAGCATCCTTTCATCAGTAACGACAACTTCAACTTCCAATCTTGGTTGAGCAACTTTGGTGGCAGCATTCAGAAGTTCAAGATTCTAAGCATCTAGATAAGTTCGCTCAATCACTTATTGTAATTCTACCAGGAAGAAATCATCTTCCGTTCTTTCAGATTTAGCAATCACCAGCTGAAAGATTTCTTCAGCAATTGCTGTCAGGATTGTAGCATCATCATTAGCATCATCAGTTGCAACCTGTTCTTGATCAGCATTCTGTACTGCTGTAGTAGCCAGTATAGGGAGTCATGCCTCAACAACTTCCTCCGTGGTTGCTTCATCGGTAAATTCCTGATTCAGATCTGTCAAGACTCCTTGAATTTTGTCAGAAGGTGATGGAGAACCAGCCATGCAAAACAATGCACACAAGAGGGATCCTTTGGTCGTGCAAGAAGGTCCAATTACAAGATTAAGGGCTAAGAAACTAAAAGAGGCCTTGATGATCCTTGTTGCTGAAATTAAAGAAAATATGCATGAAGAGTCCAAGGAAGGCCCAATGGTGAATGTTATTGGGTTGGACGTCACTTAATAAGGTGTACTAAGGCTAATATGAGCTTGGAGGCATATTTTGAAGACCATGGGCCATCAAATTCGTGGGATACATCATAATCATGGACTAGTCATTTAGTTGATGATCCAAGTGTCAAAGAGTCACATTTAAGTTGTTCTCTTAATACTCCATAAGTGATGGTAATTAATATAGTACTCAAGAGTCACTTGTAGCCTATAAATAGATCTTTGGATCACTTGTAAAAGAACACCTTGGATTAAAAATGAATTTGAAGCTTTTAGCTTGTTTGTTGAATTCTCTCTTTGTGAGGTTTTCAATTGTTCAAGAACTTATCAAGATCATCGAGCAAGATCTTGTGGCGTTCAACATACCGAGGTTCTTGGCTGATTATATAGCCAACGGGTCGAGGTTCTTTCGCTCTAAGTAAGATCAAACCAGATTCGATTTGGGAAGATCCGCTGCTTATCTTCATACATTGGGTTCTTAGATCTTTATATCTAATGGGTCCTTCGTTCTATCCACATCAGTTTTGGTATCAGAGCAATCTGGTATTGATCTGATTTTCTTTATATTTCATTATTTGTTTACGTAATCAAAAAAAAAGGTTAACAAAAAAAAAGTCCAAGTCCCTTATCATCTGTTTATCGTTTCGTTGTTGCCCTCTTAGCAAGGAAGTGATTGCTAAAAAAAAGGAAATTCAGTTTGCATATCTTCTAAAATTTCAGATACAATAGTTCATTGTTTCCTTCATATATAGGACTAAGGGATTGTTCAACGTTGCTGGAAGATTGCTTAACTTGATTGGTTCTTGAATTTGAGTGGTAAAAGGTTAGAGTGGTGAGTTCTTTAGATGGGAGGTAAAAGCCAACGAGTGAAACACGAGTGAATTGTGAGGTATATCTTTGAGTGATACACGAGTGTATTGTGAGACATCATGGATGACACATCTACGAATCAAGGAGACATTTTCAACCTTCAAGCTATGCAACAACAATTTGCTAGGATGGGAAATGTTCTTGAGAGCATGGCTGAACGTTTAGACAGATTGGAGCAACCAACTACTCGAGAGCGTGGGAATAATAATCCCATTCAAAGGAGACAACATGAAGAGTGGGAATCGGAGGAAGAAGAGGAAGATGTTGGGGCTGTCCACCAAGTTCATAGACGAAGAGGAAGGAGAAGACAAAATGATGAAGTTGATCGTGACTTGGGAAACATCAAGATAAACATACCTACTTTTCGTGGAAGAAGTGATCCGGAAGCTTACTTGGAGTGGGAGAAGAAGGTAGATCTGATTTTTGATTGTCATAATTACTCTGAGGAGAAGAAGGTGAGGCTTGCTATAATTGAGTTCACTGACTATGCTATAGTTTGGTGGGATCAATTCATTACAAATCGAAGGAGATATGGAGAGAGGCCTATTGCTACTTGGGCTGAAATGAAATCCATCATGCGTAAGAGGTTCGTACCCTCTCATTATTTTCGTGAATTGTATCAAAAACTTCAATCTATGTCTCAAGGCATCAAATCTGTTGATGAGTACTACAAAGAGATGGAGATTGCTATGATTAGAGCAAATGTAGAGGAAGATAGAGAGACTACCATGGCACGTTTCTTGAATGGGTTGAATAGAGAGATTGTAAATATTGTGGAGCTTCAACACTACGTGGAGCTCGAGGACATGGTACATACAGCCATGAAGGTGGAGAAGCAACTCAAGAAGAAGGGTTCTTTCCAAAGGAGTTCTACACCTAATTTTCAGTTTTCGAGCAAAGCCAAGGAAGCTGCGTCCAAAGCAAACGATGGGGCAACTTCAAAGTCTCAACTTGAGATGCCCAAGAACAGATTCACTAAGGCTGAAAAAGGGAAAGGTAATATCTCAACTTCTTCATGAACTAGAGATATTAAGTGTTTTCGTTGTCAAGGTCGTGGACATATTGCATCTGATTGTCCAAACAAAAGGGTGATGGTTTTGAGAGACAATGGTGAGATCGAATTTGAAAGTGAGAAAGAATCAAGTGATGATGATCAACTTGAAGAGACAATACCTGAAAGAGGAGAACTTTTGGTGGTGAGGAGAGCTCTAAACATGCAAGCAAAGGTTGATGAGGCTGAACAACAAAGAGAGAACATCTTTCATACAAGATGTTTGGTTAATGGTAAGGTATGCATGTTAATCATTGATGGTGGGAGTTGTGCTAATGTGGCAAGTGCTGAAATGGTGGCGAAACTTAACTTAGTTACTTCAAAACATCATCATCCTTACAAGCTGCAATGGCTGAATGAATGTGGAGAAATTCGGGTAACTAAGCAAGTTTTGGTTTCATTCTCTATAGGAAACTATAAGGATGAAATTATATGTGATGTGGTGCCGATACATGCTAGTCATATACTCTTGGGCAAACCGTGGCAATTTGATCGAAGAGTGAACTATGATAGTTATTTTAATCGATATACACTGAAACATCGAAACAAAACCATTATGCTTGTACCTTTAACTCCACAACAGGTTCATGAAGATCAACTCAAATTGTCTCAAGCAAGGAGAGCTAGTGAGATTGAGAGAAAAAAAGATGAGAATGAGAGACAAAAACCAAGAGAGAAAAAGAGTGGAGATAAAAACAAGACGGCTGATGTGAGTGTTTCCGAGGGAGAAAAGAAATTGGATGGAAGTGAGGACTCAAAAAGAGTGAATTTCTTTGCAAAAGGGAGTGAAGTAAAGAGAGCTTTAGTAGAGGAAAAGATTGTGTTGGTGTTGATACACAAGGAATGCTATTTAAACACTAACGAACTAACTTCTTTGCCAAGTTCTTTTGTGACTCTTCTGCAGGAGTATGAAGATATCTTTCCAAAGGAAGAACCAAATGGGTTACCACCTTTGAGAGGCATCGAACATCAAATTGATTTTATTCCAGGAACGTCACTTCCAAATAGACCAGCTTATAGAGCGAATCCGGAGGAAACAAAAGAGATCCAAAGGCAAGTAGAGGAGCTGATGGCTAAGGGCAAGGTTCGAGAAAGCATGAGTCCTTGTGCGGTACCGGTCATTATTGTACTAAAGAAAGATGGAACATGGCGAATGTGTACTGATTGTCGAGCCATCAACAAAATCACGGTAAAGTATCGCTATCCTATCCCTAGGCTAGATGATATGCTTGATGAATTGCATGGTTCTTTCATCTTCTCTAAGATTGATTTGAAGAGTGGATATCACCAAATTAGAATAAGAGAAGGTGATGAATGGAAAACTGCTTTCAAAACAAAATATGGTTTGTATGAGTGGTTAGTTATGCCTTTTGGCTTGACAAATGCACCAAGTACTTTCATGAGATTAATGAATCATGTTTTGCGAAACTTTATTGGAAAGTTTGTCGTTGTGTACTTTGATGACATCCTTATCTATAGCAAAAGTAAGGAAGAACATTTTGATCATGTGCGTGCTGTTTTGGACACTTTAAGAAAGGAATCTTTGTATGCTAATTTTAAGAAGTGTTCTTTTTGCATGGATAAAATTGTGTTTCTTGGTTTTGTTGTAAGTGCTAAAGGAATTGAAATGGAAAAGGATAAAGTTAAGGCTATCTTAGATTGGCCAATCCCTAAAAACATTTCTAAAGTTAGAAGTTTTCATGGACTTGCTAGTTTTTATAGGAGGTTTGTGAAAGATTTTAGCACTATAGCAGCACCATTGAATGAGATTGTCAAAAAGGAAGTTAGTTTCGTTTGGGGAGAAAAACAACAAGTTGCTTTTGATCTCCTTAAAGAGAAACTAACTACCGCACCCATTCTTGCATTACCTAACTTTGATAAAATGTTTGAGATTGAATGTGATTTATGTGGAGTGGGTATAGGAGCTGTTTTGATACAGGAAGGAAAACCGATTGCATACTTTAGTGAAAAATTGAAGGGAGCTCAATTGAACTATCCTACATACGACAAAGAGTTGTATGCTTTGGTGAGAGCTTTGGAGACATGGCAGCATTACTTGTGGACAAGAGAGTTTGTTATTCATACTGATCATGAATCTCTCAAGTATCTCAAGGGACAAGGTAAGCTTGGTAAGAGACATGCCAAGTGGGTGGAATTCATCGAATCTTTTCCTTATGTGATCAAGTACAAGAAGGGGAAAGAGAACATTGTTGCTGATGCATTATCTAGAAGGTATGCTTTAATCTCTACTTTGAGCTCTAAACTTCTTGGTTTTGAATCAATTAGGGGATTGTATGCTAATGATTCTGATTTTGCTTCTATTTATTTGGCTTGTGAGCATGCTGCATTTGAGAAGTTTTATAGGCATGAGGGATACTTGTTTCGTGAAAGTAAACTATGCATTCCTAAATGTTCTATGCGCGAGTTACTTGTTAGGGAAGCTCATGGGGGAGGACTAATGGGGCATTTTGGAATACATAAGACTTTGAGTGTCTTGTATGAACATTTCTATTAGCCTAAAATGCGAGTTGATGTTGCTAGAATTTGTGAAAAGTGCATAACTTGCAAGCAAGCTAAATCAAGAGTACAACCACATGGATTGTACACACCTTTGCCTATACCTAATGAACCTTGGGTAGACATATCCATGGACTTTGTTTTGGGTTTACCAAGATCAAAAAAAGGTAAAGATTCTGTTTTTGTTGTGGTTGATAGATTTTCTAAAATGGCACACTTTATTCCATGTCATAAGAGTGATGATGCTACTCATATTGCTGATTTGTTCTTTAAGGAAGTTGTTCGTTTGCATGGAATTCCAAGAACCATTGTGAGTGATAGAGATGCAAAGTTTTTGAGTCACTTTTGGCGTGTATTATGGAGTAAATTGGGCACTAAACTTCTATTTTCTACTACTTGTCATCCACAAACGGATGGACAAACTGAAGTTGTTAATAGAACTTTGTCTCAATTACTAAGAGTTTTGATTCAAAAGAATTTGAAAAATTGGGAGGATTGTTTGACATTTGCTGAATTTGCTTATAATAGAAGTCTTCATTTTGCTACTAATCATTCTCCTTTTGAGATTGTTTATGGTTTCAATCCATTGAGTCCACTTGATCTTGTGCCCATACCTATTGAAGAGCGTACGAGTCTTGATGGAAAAGCTAAAGCCGAGCTGATCATGAAGCTACATGAAAAAGTGAGACTCAATATTGAGAAGAGAACCGAACAATATGTCAAACAAGCAAATAAAGGCCGAAAGCAAGTCATCTTTGAATCCGGTGATTGGGTATGGTTACACTTGAGAAAAGAAAGGTTTCCAAGTAAGAGAAAGTCAAAATTACAACCAAGAGGAGATGGACCATTTCAAGTGGTTACTAGAATCAATGACAATGCATACAAACTTGACCTTCCGGGTGAATATAATGTAAGTGCAACTTTCAATGTTTCTAATATTTCTCCTTATGTTGATGATGCAGATTCGAGGACGAATCCTTTTGAAGAGGAGGGGAATGATGGAGAACCAGCCATGCAAAACAATGCACACAAGAGGGATCCTTTGGTCGTGCAAGAAGGTCCAATTACAAGATTAAGGGCTAAGAAACTAAAAGAGGCCTTGATGATCCTTGTTTCTGAAATTAAAGAAAATATGCATGAAGAGTCCAAGGAAGGCCCAATGGTGAATGTTATTGGGTTGGAGGTCACTTAATAAGGTGTACTAAGGCTAATATGGGCTTGGAGGCATATTTTGAAGACCATGGGCCATCAAATTCGTGGGATACATCATAATCATGGACTAGTCATTTAGTTGATGATCCAAGTGTCAAAGTGACTCCATGTATTCTCTTGTTAGTCAAAGAGTCACATTTAAGTTGTTCTTTTAATACTCCATAAGTGATGGTAATTAATATAGTACTCAAGAGTCATTTGTAGCCTATAAATAGATCTTTGGATCACTTGTAAAAGAACACCTTGGATTAAAAACGAATTTGAAGCTTTTAGTTTGTTTGTTGAATTCTCTCTTTGTGAGGTTTTCAATTGTTCAAGAACTTATCAAGATCATCGAGCAAGATCTTGTGGCGTTCAACATACCGAGGTTCTTGGCTGATTATATAGCCAACGGGTCGAGGTTCTTTCGCTCTAAGTAAGATCAAACCAGATTGGATTTGGGAAGATCCGCTGTTTATCTTCATACGTTGGGTTCTTAGATCATTATATCTAATGGGTCCTTCGTTCTATCCACATCAGAAGGTTCCCCCTTAAATGATAGAACATGATATACTGGGAACTTGTGTAGTCAACCAATTGCTCTTCATTGGTTTCCATTGCATCTAGACTTATAATGGGCGACAGTGCTGCTAAGTTCTTATATGTTGGAGAATCATGGCCTTCAGCAGCAGCACTGGTTCCTTCTCATACTTGCAGTATCCGGGGTGTTTGTCGGATGGGTTCTGATCTGCTTGCTTCCAACCCCAGCTGCAACATTCTTTAATTAGCTTCCTCAGAATCGAGGTGAGCTAACTGAGCTTCAACAAGCTCAAGTTCTGATGGGGTCCAAACAGTCTCAGCACTGGGGTTCATCAATGTGTTGTCTTCCCCAGCCTTCATCGACTGCTCACTCTCTGGCTCTACAAAGGTAGACTTACATTTGGCTCTCCTGTGTCTCCTCAGCATTTCCTGTCTTTCAATGATCAGAGCGACCATGTCATCAAAGCAAGTTTCAATGAATTCTTCTTGGAATAGAGGTAGAAGACTGTCAGCATCACCGGTGAAATCTATTATCCAAGTGAGAATGATGTCCTCCACTTTCACCTAGTCTTCTCAGCTTAGAAAATATCTTGCTCTGGAGAGTCGTATCAATCTCCAGTAGTCATATACATTGGAGTATCTTCTGCATATCGAATCAGCTGTTTCTGTAAGGGCATAATACGCTGCGCCTGATTCGATATCTTTGATGGACCTCTTAATATTTATCAACATTTCAATTTTCTTGAGAGCCTCTATCGGTCTTATTGATACTACATTCTGCTTCTTTGCTTGCTTTTGGGATCTACTTACAGATTTCCCCTTGCTCTCATTTGCAAGCATCTTTCTCTTCTTCCTCATCTTTCTTGCTTTCTTCCTATCCGGCAGGGAGAGGTGTTTTAATTCAGGTACTGGTTCAGGGACCGGACCATCATCATCTTTCTGAACATTCTATTCAGTAACTTGTTCTGCAATTTGATCAGCATCCTGAACTTCCTGATCAGCAACCTTAATATCAGCTTCCTGATCTTCATCAAATCTCTTATCAGGGATTGGATATGTTGTGATAGTCATATATAGGTCAGAATCTCCTAGAGCAGCATCCTTAGTTGCTTTTTGACTACTATCACTATTTTCACCATCAGAATCTCCCAAAGTAGCATTCCTAGGAGATTCTACCACATTGAGCCTCGCTTATGCTTGCTCGGCATCAACCACATTGAGATTTTTCAATGGGTTCTTCTTCAATGGAGCCTCTTGGCGACCTTTTTGATTGGCCTTCTGGTAGGCATATCATCACTATCATCATCCTCATCGCCAAAAGAAGTCGGGTCAGCAGATCCTCGTGCAGCATTACTACCGCTCTTTGGTGTATCATATGAGTCACTTTCTGTAATTTTTCCCTTTACAACAACCTTCTTCTTCTTTGGTTGCTGAGCCTTCTCTGCAGCTTTCTTCTTGGTGTACCCCTTCTTCACTCCGAGGAACCAGCCAGGAGCAAGCGACACTCATCCATTGACTCTGATATTCATCTTGCAGAGAATGAAGGTAATGGTGATCCCAAAGCTCTTCCTTATGGTCTTTCTGGAGGCCTCTTCCTAAACCCTGTTAAAGAGGAATTGCCCCTAATTGACTGTTTCTTCTTTGACAATCACAGTCATCAATCGAATCTGAAGATCAGTGTACTTATCAAAGATTCCACATCTGTCTTCTATGAAGTATGCGCAGATGTCATGAAGAAACTCATACTCAGGCTTGAGTTTCTTCTTCAAGAAGCTCTTTTTCAGTCCTTCAGAGATGGAATCTTGTTTGAACAGGTTCCAGCTTTCCTCCAAGTAATAACCAGAACCATACTGCTCAAGTTCTGAGAAAGACATACCTTCATTTGAGATGCTGAAGGTATCAGCAATGTCACTCGTCGTAAGTTCGTACTCCTCACCATCAGGACTCATCCTGAAGAGAATCGTTTGCGCATCTTTAGATAGTTCAACAAACATTTAGAATTTCTGTACACACAGGACAGAGAACCCTTCATAAAAAATGGTGAACAAACCACTGATCTTGTTGTTTCCAACGTGATCCCATACTTGGGTGATGGTATCCCGGTCATATGATGAATCATAACCGAGCAACACATTCATGTTGACGAGTCTTCTTTCCAAAACCTTAGTTTGTCTTCCGTAGCCATTAATGAGATTGAAGGTTAAACAAATCTATAAACTTGAGAGAGAAAACCCTTGAGAGTAAACAGTCAGTTTCTCGAAATTGATAAGTATGAAGTGTAGAGAGGAGAAAGGGAATTTTGATCAATTATATATTCAAACATGTGTTGATTTAAATCAACGGTTCTGATCAAATGACTTAAGTGAAAGGTGCACAATCTGAAGGTTGAGATAAAAAAGAAGAGGGGCAAATCCATAATATCAGAAACTAGATGTGTCAGAGGATAAACTGTGCCTTTTCGACTTTTTTGGAACAGTAGTTTTGTATTAAATGTGGATGTTGAATTGTCATTTAAAATGATTAGCGATAAGGTTATTGTTCACGATACGAGGTTGTAGGGCTTCTTAAATGCTGTCTCTAATAAATGTTGTTTTCTGTTGCAGTAACCTCTTGTTATCAGTAACATGTATGCAGTAACCTGTTCCTGACTCAAATACTAAAAGTTGTTGTATCCTGGAATAGAATGCTGATAAACTGAATGTTGTCAGTTGTATTCTATAATACTGATTTTCCAAATGTTAAACCCTGAAATACTACATATCTTCCCCCTTACTTCCTGAATCCTTTCTGAGATACTTATCCATTTCCATACTTCATAGCTTGATAATCCCAAGCTCGTTTCTTAACATAGAAAACCTTGATTCACATAAGGGTTTTGTGAATATGTCTGCTAATTGCATATCTGTATGCACTTTCTCAAGCACAATATATTTCTTCTCCACATGATCTGTTATAAAATGATGTCTCACATCAATGTGCTTTGTCCTTGAGTGGAATATGAGAATGCGTGTTATAACAATGACACTAGTGTTATCATACAGAATTGGAGTCTCTCTTTCTATTATTCCACAATCCTTTAATTATTGTTGTATTACAAAATTTGAGCACAACAGCTTCCTGTTGTTACATACTCCACTTTAGCAGTCAACGTTGTTATGGATGTTTGCTTTTTGTAGAACCAAGAAACTAGTTTATCTCCTAGAAATTGACAAGTACCACTTGTACTCTTTCTGTCAATTTTGCATCTTGCAAAGTCTGAATCTAAGTATCCTTTGAGGTTGAAGCCTCCTTCCTTAGGATACCATAAGACGACATCTTGAGTTCTCTTCAGATACTTAATAATCCTTTTAACTGCTGCAAGATATGACTCATTTGATGTTGTTTGAAATCTTGCACACACTCCTACAGCAGATACTATATTCGGCCTGCTTGTTGTAAGATACAGTAAGGATCCAATAAGCCTTCTGTATTTTGTGATCTCCATATCGTTTCCACTTTCATCCTTGTTAAGATTAATCGATGTGGCCATGGGTATGCTTACAGATGATCCATTATCTATTCCAAACTTCTTGATCAGTTACTTGGTGTACTTGGCTTGACTTATAAAAATTCCATTATCTAACTGTTTAACTTGTAAACTAAGAAAGAAACTTAATTCTTCTATCATGCTTATCTCAAACTTTTTCTACATGAGGGTTGAGAATATTTCACACAAATCCTTGTTTGTAGATCCAAAGATGATGTCATCCACGTAAATCTGTATAAGCAGTATATTGTCTCCGTCTTGTATTCTGAAAAGAGTTTTGTTTACTATCCCTTTTCGAAATCCATTCTCCAAGAGATATAGGGACATTGTATCATACCAAGCTCTAGGTGCTTGCTTTAGACCATGTAAAGCTTTCTCTAATCTGAATACCTTGTCTTTTGCTTGTTCTTCAAAAACATAGTGGCTGCTCCACATATACTTCTTCAGATAAGAGTCCATTCAGAAACACACTCTTCACATCCATCTGATAAACGTTGAAATTCTTATAAGCAACATAGGCTAGAAATATCCTTATTGCTTCAAGCCTTGCAATAGGAGCGAAGGTCTCGTCAAAATCTATACCTTCTTCCTAGCAGTATCCTTTAGCCACTAGTCTTATCTTGTTTCTAACAACAGTACCGATTTCATCTAGCTTGTTCTTGAACACCCACTTTATTCCAATAACTCATTGGTGGTCAGGCCTTGGAACCAATCTCCATACATGATTTCATTCAAATCCATTTAGTTCTTTCTGTATGGCCTGTATCCAGTTACTGTCTTCAAGGGCTTCTTTCACACTCTTGGGTTCAATTTGAGATATGAAGCATGTGAACAGTGATTCTTGTGGTTTTGATATTCTTGTTCTAACACCTTCATTTATGTCTCCAATAACAAGTTCTTTTGGGTGATTCCTGAGCCATGTCCTATCAGGCTCAAAACTGTATGCTGGTTGCTGAGCAGTAACCTGTTGATCAGTAATATTACTACGGTTACTGTTGGATTGCTACATCCTGTGTACTTACTGTACAGTATCCGATGTTACTGTATTCCCAGATGCAGTAACCTGTGCACTGTTTTCAGTAACTACTTCAGTAGGTACTGGAACTCCATCATCTTACTGTTTTATCCTTGATATCCATCTTAGATACGCTTTCCTTCAGTTTGTCCAACTCAGCAATATCACAGTGTGGTTCATCAAACACCACATATATTGATTCTTCTACAACCAAGCTTCTTTTATTGAAAATTCTGAATATCTTGCTTACTGATGAGTATCCAAGAAATACTCATTCATCAGACTTTTCATCAAAGGTCATCAAGTGCTCTTTTACATTGTTCATAATGTAGAATCTACATCCAAAGATGTGTAGATATGAAATGTTTGGTGTATTGCCATACCAGACCTCATAGGGAGTCATATCATGATCCTTGTTGATTAGACATCTATTCTGAGTATAACATGTTGTGCTAGTTACTTCTGCCCAAAACCTTTTTGGTATTCCAACATCAGCAATCATTGTCCTTGTTGCTTCCTTCAAGGTCATGTTTCTTCTTTCTACTTAGGAGTCCTTGCTGCAGAGTACTCATAATAGATCTCATTTTCTAAACAATACTTTTCTATAAATTTGTTTGTGAATTATGTTCCTCTGTTAGATCTTATTCTGGACTGAAAAGATCCATATGTAGAAGATCCAGAATCCTGTGAGATGATCTCTACACTTTCTCATTGAATGAGCTTCTTGCTTGTTTGCCTTTCTGATAGGCTCCACAAACACTCTCCTTCTTGTAAGAAACATCTGGCAAACCTCTCACCAGGTTCCTTCTTGCTAATTTGTTGATAGTCTTGAAATTCAAATGGCTCATTCTCTTATGCCATAGCTAGCTCAGTTCAGGAGTGCTTTTAGCAATAAAACATATTGGTTGCACTGTTGAATTCCAGTCAGCAAGATAGATGTTACCTCTCCTAATTCTAGTAAGCTTCACCTAATTTGTCTTGTTGTCTCTGATCAGACACTTGTTGAGGTTGAATTCTACTGAACATCCTCTGTCACAGAATTGGCTAATACTCTGGAGGTTGTAATTTTAACCCTATGACATATGAAACATCACTGATACTTGTATTGCCTCTGATCAAGCTTCTTGTGCCTTTGGTACTTCATTTAGAGTCATCTCTGAAGACAACCTTGGGGTCTTTGCATGGCTGGAAATCATTTAATCTTGCTTTGTTGCCAGTCATATGTCGCGAGCTGCCGCTATCGATATATCATACATCTCCGCTGCTTCATGGCAACTGTGCCTGTAAGTAAATCAGGTAGATTTAGGTACCCATACAAGTATGGGTCCTGGGGGATTAGTCCTCTTTGGGACCCACACCTGCTTGATGATAATTACTTTACCATTAGTCTTGGTGGTTCTCTTTCTGTAAGTATCCCTTGCAGGATACTGTTTGTGAATAGTGTGGGTTGGAGATTTTCAGGTGTTACATTTCCTATTAGAGGAAAGTACTCTCTTATACCTTTCTAGAATATGAACTCTTTGAAATCTAGGCAATACGCCTTGGTATATGAGGGGTAGAACTTTTGCTGTAACTTGGGAGACTGTTGCATTCTCCTCTTACTTGTAACATACTGATTATGCTGCTTTCTGAGTATCTATGCAGACTTATTGTCTATCTTCTTACCCTTATCCGTTGTACTAGCTTTGTTCAAGCTTCCATTAGTTGGAAGGAGTTCTTGAGTATAGAATACTCGGGCCTGAACAAACTTTCCAGCATTGGATGTGCTTGCTGCTTTCTGAGAGCTTTCTGCATAATATCCTAGACCATTTCCTCTGTAAGCATTTTGGGTCTCCAGGATACATTCCTGTGCTTTCCTAGCTAATTTGTTGTACACATTGATTGTGTTTTGCAAGCTAGCCTTCTCAGACTCTAGCTTAGTGACCAACAGTTTGAACTTAGAGACCTCATCTCGGAGGTTGTTGCATTCTGTACTGTAGTACTCAAGGTTAGAAACGTTTTCCTTTAGTGCAGTATGCTCACTCTTGAGCATTTGGTTTTCCTCTTTCAATTCTTTATGAACTGAATTTATCTACTCAAAGTCACTCATGATCTGTCTAAATGACTGGATCATGTTCAGCTTTTCAGAACTAGAAACTTTAGGAGATTGAGAAGTTACCTCATCATCATCTTCTTCTTCATAGTCTCTCACTATGAGGCATAATAGTGCTTCCTCACCGGAGGTAGAGTTGTCATTATCGCTCTCGGATGAACAGTTGTCCTAAGCTTTCTCTTTGGAGCTGCTTACTGCTTTTTGAGCTTCATCTTCACTTAGAAGAGCCCGAAGTTTCTAATTCTCATCCTTCCTCATTTCTTTCCTCTGTTTCCTCTCGTCTTCAAGATACTTATGTACTTTAGGGTATGGGCAGTTTCTGGTGAAGTGTCCAGGCTTCTTGCAATTATAGCACACGTCTAAAGAAACAACATTTGATTGTGATGTTTGTCTTACCCGGGGACTTCTTTCTGAGGTTAGAGGTTTCTTTCTGAAGTTGTTTTCTTTCTTGTTCGTCTTCAGAAACTACTTGAACTTCTTGAGGAGGAACGCCATTTCTTCCTCAGCATCTTCAGCAAGTACTTATTTCTACTTACTACTACTAGCAATAGTTGTATCCTTGATTCTTACTATAAGTGTTGAAACTTTGGCACTCGACTCCTCGGTCTCTTTTCTCCTTCGATCAATATCGAACTCAAACGCCTTAATATCTGAGAATAGATAAAAAGTTTTCATCGCATTGAGGTCCAGAGAGACTCTCATTGCGGTTGTTTTGCTGTCCCATTCAATGGGTAATGCTCTCAATACTTCCGTGTTCTTCTCTTTCTAGGTATAGAACTTCCCAAGCGATTCAAGCTCTCGCTGACGATGGCTATGAATCTTAAGTCAAGTTCTTCCAGTGACTCTCCAGATTTCATGTTGAAAAGCTCAAACAGCTGTGTAGCTTTTGACACTCTATTGTCTTTGGCAAGATCGTTGCCTTCATATATTTACTCCAGTTTGTCCCAAATTTCCTTAGTTATTTTATAGCTTTTTACCTTGTTGAATGTTCTTTTATCCAACGTGAGGAATAATGCGTGCTTGGCCACATTATCTAGGTTGACCCTATTTCTTTCATCAATTGTATACTCATGTCTTGGCTTGACCAAGAATTCAGCTGGTGGAGACGTTCTTTTGTAATCTGGTGCTGCAGCACGTTGGGCAGGTTGAGGTCTCATTGGAGGCTTCTCAGCATCATCGTCGCTTGTGGCTGCGCCCTCTATTTCTCTAGCTGCTGTAGTTTCTGCCTCAGCTCGCGCATGCTCATGGAGCTCTCTACCTAGGGCAGGGTTTGGTTTGGTGATTAGGGACGGCCCTTTGGTGATTATGTACTACATCTCGTCATGCATGGCCGACAAGTGAGCCTCCATGCGTATCCGCCAGTCATCGTATTCTTCTATGAAAAACATTGGTAGTTTATGATGAGAGAAATTCATGCTTATGCTAAAACTTTGAGTTTTGGTTTTGAAAGAAAAACGGTTTAACCAATAGAAATGAGTACATCCGGGTAGGTTACCAGTCAAGTTAGTTTTTAACCCAACTCTCTCTGATACCACTTGTTAGTCCTAGGTGGTCAGAGGTTTAGAGGGGGGTGAATGAATCTCTATCAAATTTTGCCTTTTAGAATTTTTTATAAGCAGGTTACTAAATTCTAGACTGAATACAGCAACACTCTCGATTCAATAAGCTGGTAGTATGCGTGGTCAGCTTACTTTTCTGGTTTTACAGTATGCAGCGGAAACTTAAGATAGAGTTTCTTTTGAAAAACAATTTTCTTTTCTAAGCAAGGACAAAAATATCGGTATCGGTAGAAATATCGGTACCTTAATTTTATGGAAATATCGACGGATATATTGATTTCGGTGGAAATATAAGTTTTTTACGCAAAAAATTTAAAAACTTTGTAAAAAAATTGAAAATTATATTTAGTACTTTACATAATATTATAAATAACATTAATACATATATTGAACTTAAATTTCAAAAAATAATAAAATAAAATATTTGATTAGGTGTCAAATTTATGAAATTCTATAATACGTGTATATATAATACTAATTTCCAAAAATAAGATATTTATTTTGAAAGAATTAATTAAATAGAGGTGATTTGTAGTAATAATTGTTGGCAAAATCTGTTCAAAAAATAGAAGTTAATATCATTATATATATATATATATTATCATGAAGTTAATTATAAAATTATCGTTACTACATTACATAATATAAACAAATTTTGATATAAAATTTCGATATTTAAAATGAAAATAATATAAATGAACGGTACACAGAAACAAAATTGTAAATAGAAGGAAGTCTAAAGGGAATAACAACCATTTAAGTCTACACATCACAAACGTAAAAACCCTAAATCCCACATTATACATAGTACATACTCCACATTTTGCCTCTTTCGAAATCCTCTTCCATATTTCTCAATAATCTCACATCACTCCATCGGTAAAAATGGGAGTTTTCACGTTCGTGTGCAGAGGATTCGACGATGACTAGTCGGCTAAGCAACTTAATGGGGATCTTGAGGCTTCAGCTGGCTGCACCTTCGATCTCCAGCATGCAATCTTGTTCAAGTCGCTCTCTCAGCTGATCTCCAACACAAACCCACCAATTTTTTCTCATTTTTTTCATGATAAATCGGTGATTTATCGATGATATTGAGCTGAAAATGCCAATGTTTGACGACTTCGAAATATCACCAATTTTTTATTAATTTTTCATCGATTTTTTGTCAAAAAAAACATGTAATTTCTCTTTCGGTGGCCTCGATTTGCCGATAATCGGTGAAATATCCCGATTTTTTTGTCACTATTTCTAAGTATAATTTTTAACATTAACGTTTTAGCAGTATGAGCAGGATAAATGATATAAGCAGCAATTAAAATAAAACAATAAACACAAACGGTTTATAGTGGTTCGAATGTGGTGTAATCCTTCTACGTCCACTCTTCTCCTTCACACAGGAGGAACTCTACCAGGTCAGATTGATTTACAAGTCTCAACTTTACAATCATCTTCCTAACGAGTTAACACCTACTAGAATTAGAGATTCCTTGACTAATCCCACACAAGGTACAAACACTCACACAGAGTAAATAACCTTTACAACTAAAAGCCAACACTTAGTGAGGATCTAAATCCTTCCCACTAAAGACACCAAACTAAAACAACCTAGCACACATCAAATAGGTTAAAAGTATATGTTCTTCAACAGGTTGCAGTATCTATTTTATGTTCTGCATCAGCTTTCTGTTTTGCAACGGGTTTTTGTTCCTGAATCATGCTTGTTGATCTTGAGTTGCTTTCTGATATTGAATACAGTTTACTGATTCTGAATCCTGCATAAAGCCTCCAGTTCTCCTTATTGTTTGTTATATGCTGCTTACTAATCCAGCTTGCTGATCCTGCTTACTCTTTCTGCTTACTGATTTTTCTTATTGAAAATCAGCATCCGAAATTTTTTCAAGTGCAGAATCCTGCTACCATCAGCAACTACTATCTTTCTGATTTTTACAACTTTTCAAAGATACAACTCAGAAAGTAACTTAACAAAACTAAATTCCACTTAAACAATATGGAAAAATGGGGTACTCCAAATCCTATACAAAGATACTTGTCTCATCAAAACCTATCAGAAATATTCCAACACATTTTAGTTATGTTAGTAATATCTTTCAATTATGCTAGTGATACTTTATGTTATATTAGTAGTACTGTTACATTATATTCAATGTTCGTGTTCATACAAACATATAATATATTTTAGTTATGTTAGGTGCTACATTTATGTTATTTGAGTACTAGCTAATTTTACATCTTTATTATAATACACTAATATATTTCAGTAAAATAAGATATATCATTTTAAAGTAAATTCAGGCAATACCTTTAAGTAAATGTATTATTACATTTACATTACATTATTAATACCTTTAAATGATACAAGTAATACCTTATGTTTTATTTCAATTCAATGAGGTGATACTATTATGTAAATAAAGTAAAACATTTATGTGATATGAATAATAATTCTTTTATATAGTACAACAAATACATTTATGTGATACAAATAATAATATATTAACGTGTGATATGTGGAAAATACATGCAATTTTGTGATGATTAATATGAGATTTTATAATTGATTATTTGATTGAATGCATGATTTTCCTATATATTTGTGTTTTGTGTCTCCAAGTACTTCATAAATTATTTTCTTGATTATTTTAGGAGTTTTGAAGTATTTTGGAGACGAGACAAGATAAGCATGGATCAAGGGAATCAAGATTTGGGCTAAGAAGAAGAGTGTGCCTAATTAATTAATTGGAGAGATTTTGGGCTTGAGTTAAATCAATGGCCCATTACTTGAAAAGTGGAGGCCCAAATGCTTAAGGTTTGAAAATAAAGGCCCATTTTGTTTGCTGAGGGCAAGAATCACGCCCCCAACCAAGAGAACATACATATACCTTGACTTTCTGCCCAAGTCAGGGGAGGAGAGTTCACGTACACAGAGAAGGCAGGAAAGTTTTAGAGAGAGAAAAATGTATTTTATTTTCTTAGATTAATTTGGATGGAGTTCTCAATTGCTTGTGTGGATTCGACTTTGAAGATGCTCGACTAATCTTTCAATTCCGATTAGCAGGGATGTTTGAACCCGTATATTTATTATTTTCTAATTAATTATGTATTTCCATCTCTGGATTTGATTGGATTTGATTTGATTATGTTATCTGTGCAGAATGTTTTCAATTATTAATGCTTGATTTAGCCTGATCACCTAGGTTAAGTGTTTGATAATAGACTGCTAGAATCTTAATTCCGTCGTTGCGGTTTAATTTTCATAAAGTGGTAAACTAGAGGCCGTGCATCTCTAGGGTAACATAATCCTAGAATTATCAAATCACGCGCGTTGGTTTGGGGTCTAGTTCATCCTATCGTCTTGGTTATTAATGCATTTGAATGAATTAAATCTAGCGAGCGTATCCTAAGTTGTTCAATTAAATAGGGTTAATTAGCGAGCGAATCCTAATTTAACTAATCTTAAGAGACGATTCGGTTTAACGGCGCGTAGTTGTTAGGCTAGGGATGATAATTCCATGATAATCTGAGAGAGGGATAATACGCTGATTAGGGAATAATTGATATCGGGGGATAATTAAACTGTTAACTGGAATATTTGCATATCTTGAATCCTTGCTTAATTTGCTTTCTAGATTATTAGAATTTTAGTGGTAAATAATCAATCTCAAACCCCCCCATAATCTGTTATTTTATTTGAATTGAATATAGGTGACATAGTTAATCATCACTCCTCGTGGGATCGACTCTTACTTGCTCTAGCTACTAGTTGGTTAGGTTAGGAAAGAAATTAAATAATTTTACCGCGTTGCGACGCGCGGTCAATGTGTCTTTATGTAATACTAGTAATGTCTTTATATAATATTAGTGATACCTTTATATATTATATTTCAGTAAATAATAAAATTACTTTTTAACATTCTACAATATTTTTTCTGCAACTTGTGATGTTTTGCATAAATTGAAAATAAAATAAGAAAAATTCAAAATCCATTACAATCTTTAAACCTCATCCATCCAAATTTTATGAACTAAGCAGAGAGGACGAAAAGAAAAGAAGGAGAATAACGTATTTGTGAGAGAGAAGAAGAGGAGGCGGAGAGCACAGAAAAAGAAGAAGAAGAGCCCTAGTGCACTGCATTGGAAATTGAAAAAAAACTACTAGATATATGGGGAGGATCTAAATTAGGTTTGAGTTGAATAGATCCTGGGATCCGTACAATTGTTTACAAAAGTGTTACTCAATTTTGAATAGTTTCATTATAAGTTATAAACTTTACATTTGATATATTTTAAAATATTATAGGTTTTTTTTTTTTATTTCCTGTGTCATGTGAGATTATATTTGTACAACAAAATAAAATGTGTCAAAGTTAAAAGCTTATAGAGCAAAGAAGATTAACTTAAAATTTATTAAGAAGAAAATATCAAATCGAATGTAGTTTGATGGCAGATTATAATTAGGCCTGACAATTCTCTATCCTTTCTCTATTATCTCATCATTATTTGCTCTTCCGCATAGAAGTTCATAATTAAAAAGTTTGCTAGAATAAGTTAGGCACGACAATTCTATTGGTGTCAACTTTGGCAACAGTTATTAGGTAATTTATTAAGTTAGCATATCCTTGCTATAATTATTTATATTTATTTTATGCATACATTTCTGGTTTTATTAAATGAGTATCAACTATCAAGGCCTAAGATTGAACATATATTAATTATATTTAACTTATATTGAATGCTTACATTATATTATAATTAATTTAATATTAATTTTAATATATGATTGGTATAGAAAATTATATTTATAAATGATCTAATTAAATAAATTGTTTCACCTAGCTTTCAAAAGCTATATTAGAGAATTTCCGCTGTCATGTTGAGAAAAAAAATGAATTGCACGTATGTCTATAAAAGGATAAAAAGAGGTCATAAAAAATTTAAAAATTCTTCAAAAGTGTTTGATAAAATTTAAAAATAAAATTTTATTTCATTCTAAACTAAAAATGTTATGAGATTTTTTTAAAGAAGTATGAGCATCTCAAATTATTATTGAAATATGATTTTATTTCTTTTTTTTTTTTTTCAAATTTGATCATTTTAAATTACATAATGGCAAAAACTCTTGTGAAATTGGTGCACGGATCTTAAATCCGTGCAATTCGGGTCGACTTGACCCGATATGGTCCTCCACGTATCGAGACGACCATCCACACGCCCCACGCGTCGGGGAGGGGGCGCCACACATGTGTACCTTTTATTTATTTTCTGCAGTTTTCTGAAAAATATGTATACCTTTTATTTATAACTTTTATACCTTTTATATTATGACTTTCATACATTTATGTTATAACTTTCATACCTTTACAGTTTTTGTGAAAATTGCATACCCTTTTAGTTATGCAATTCATACCTTTTAGTTATGCGTATCAAACCTTTTAATTATGATAATATTACTTTTATGTTATATCTTAGTAAATAAGGTAAAACTTTTATATGATACAATTCTAATACATTTATGTAATGCGATTTATATCTTTATGTAATATAACTAATATATTCCAGTAATACACTAATGAAATAAACAATCATTATATAGTACAAGAGTAGAAAATCATATTAACTTCTCATAATAATTTTAAAAATATTTAAAGAGAACCAACAATAACTTACATTCACAACGACCACCACATTGCAGAAAAAATCAAATTAAGTTTGACATTTTATTCCTTATATCAAATAAAAATAATATAAATCTATATTATTTTCCAAAAGTACAAAAAAAAAAAAAAAAAAAGAGAGAAGAAAAGAAAAAAGGTTGATCCATTATAGAAAATAAAGAGAGAATGTTGATTCATTGTGAGAGCTACCTTGGTTAATTAATGATAATTAAGACCAATTTAATCACACACTCTTAGGTAGTGATTGGTTGGTCCTAATTAATTAAGGTATCCATCACAGTGAATCATAAAAGCACTTAATAATTATAATAGTAATCGTATAGCACTCCATTATGCATCATCATATTTACAAATTGAATCTACGTTGACTAATTAAACCCAATTAATTAATCTTCCCAATTTTCCCCAAAATGCCCCCCAAATCCCTCGGATACACATTTACCTTGAGCCCATCCTTGAGGAACAGCGTCAACGACATCTTCTGCTCCACCTTGTGCCCCGGCGCCACCGCGAGACGGTGGCGGAGCAGCACCGCCGCCGCGATCGACTTCATCTGCAGGTACGCCAAATCCTTCCCCAAACAGATCCTTGGCCCCGCATTGAAAGCAACGAACTGAAATTGATCCTTTGATTCAAATCTCTTCCCATCTTCCGACAACCATCGCTCCGGCTTAAATTCGAGGCAATCGTCGCCCCAAATGAACTTCATCCTCCCTGCGGAATAGATCGAGTAGGTGATGTTTGATCCGGCGGGGACGAATGTGCCGTCCGGCAAGATGTCGTCGGCGATTACGTGCTTCGAGTCCTCCGGTACGGATGGGTACAACCTCAGAGTCTCCGATAAGGCTGCCTTCAGATACACTAGTCGATCCACTTCTTCGAATTCCAACGGATCTTCGATCCATTTCGCGGTGTCGCCGCCGCGAGACTCCGTTAGAACTGAGCAGAGTTCGATTAGGATCTGTTCCTCTACGTTAGGGTTTAGGGTTACCAACCAGAAAAACCAGCTGAGCGCCACCGATGAGGTGTCGCGGCCGGCGAGGATGAAATTGAGGGCAACGTGTTGGAGGAATTTATCAGTATACGTTTCTTTCTTCTTCATAAACCTGGATATCATTCATCGGATTACAGATTAGGTTACGAATTGAACTATGATATTATTCTCTCTCTATTTTCTCATTTTTAACCTTTTTGAAATTTTTATTACAAAATACTCTATCTATTTGTTTTTTTTAAAATAAATCACATATATAAGCGTCAAAACAAGGAAGAGAAGACGAGCATCCTAAATCAAACTAGCTGGTCTCATTAAAACCTAAATATAGAAAAACCCACTAGAAAAAAATTCATTTTCAGAACGAAGGCGTAGTAGACTAATATTCTATCTATTCTATTTTATTAGTTATTTAACAAAATATAATTTCTTTCTTTTAAAGAAAATACTAATAGTTTCTTGTATTCTTAAAGGACGGTTTTAGATCAAACAGATCAAACTCTTTATTTCCAAATTTGATTACGTCTTTCCCTAAAAAAGATAGAAAAAGTCAAAAACACATTACTTGTTCTTTGAGAAATTAGTTTTATTTAGAAGCATTTAAAATCGACTATTTTTAGTTTTATATAATAAGATAATTACTTAATTATATATTATACATTACTCCTTCCTGTTTTTTTTTTCGTTGCAAATTATATATTATTTTAAATACAGTCCAACTTTCTTTTAAATTTATCCAATAGTCATGTAAAAAATATGACAAAAAATGGAGAGATTAATCATGGTATGAAAGGAAAGGAATAATAAATCAAGGAATGAACATAGAGTACTAATTGATTGATTAAAAGTATATTTATCAAATTTTATTAGTTCTTAATTTAAGAAAAATGTTGAAAAAGGACATTTATCTAGAAATGAAGTAAGTATATTGTATAATATACTTTATGCTATTTTCACTCGTACTGGTAATTAATAAGTGATGAAAGAAAAGGAGTAAAACTGTATAAACCTGGATAACAAATCATCGTGTTGGGACCCATTAGTTTTGTGACTGAGCAGCTCGAGCTTACGTGTATTGATGACATTGGTCATGTAATCATCCACGTGTTTCAGGCTGTGGCTTAAGCTGAGCTCCATTCCTAAGCGGAGCCATTTCTTGAATTTCCAAATGAACTCAGGCAATATAAAGCGTTGCAGCGAGGCTTCAGTGGCTCGATCGAAAGCCGAGGCAAAGCTGTTTTCAGGCAAGCCTGGAGACAGAGTCTGAGGATCCTTCCCAAAAGCCAAGCCGCATATGTTGTCGAAAGTGAGCCGCAATAAGAGGTCCTGCAGATCCACCGGCTTGCCTTCCAGCTGAGCCGTTTTCAAAATGGGGCAGAACCTGTTCTTGATGGCTCGGCTCACCCACCGAACCATGGCTTGCCTCAGTGTTCGGGTGGTGAATTCCAGTGCGGCAGTCTTACGCTGGAACAGCCACGTGTCGCCATCTGAGTTGAAGATCCCCTGCCCTAGCAAATCGTGGAACACAGCTTGCCAGTTGGGGCCCTTGGGGTAATTATCGAACCTAACTTTCAAAATGTGCTCTAAATTCTTGGGGTCGCACGTGACTGTCACGAGGCCCTGCTTTCGGGCCAGAAATGGGATTGCGCAAATGCAAGTCTGGTATGTGCCGCAGCTGGCCCGCAAATTGTCCGCGATCCATTCATGCAAACGGCTGTTGTTCTGGATTAGGCCCGGGAGACTCCCAAATACGGGCCATACTTTCGGCCCGTTTAAATATCTCGTAATTGATCTGAACCATATAAAATAAGCTGCCACGATGGACAAAACAATCAAAGCCGTTGATATGTCCATTAATCCCACTTTCGTTTTTATTTCTCACAAACCACCTGCAGAAAAAATGTGAAATTCAGTAACTATTTCCAAAAATACATATAAAAATTAAATATTATATTTCATCAGATTTAATTAGCATCATATGGGACCAAAAAACAACTAACGTGGAAAATAACCAAAACCAGAAATGCAGCGTTTCTGAAGCTTACCAGGAGAACCCTGTAAGAATATGAACTGGAGGAGGCTTCAAATTCTACTATAAACCATCTAAATATATTAAAAAAATTAAAAGACAGAAAATACAATGCAACTAAAAAATTGTAAGGTATGTGAAATAATGGAGAAGTGAAAAGAAAAGAAAAAAGAAAAATAAAAAAAGGTATTGGAAATTTGTAAAGAAGAAACTGAAAATGTATGGGTTGAGAGATCTGTGAGTGACAGAGGTGAAGGAATAAAGTGATTTATAGAGAAATAAAAGAGTGGCAATAAATAAGGGGGCCGCTGTGCTGTTGAAAATTTACTAAACAAAAAAACACACACACAAGAAAGAGAGAGAGAGAGAGGAAACATTAAATGGCAGCAGAGGTCGTTGGAGTAGTCTCGAGAGATATAATTAGAGAGGCAAGAAAGAAAGAGAACAAGTATATATGATCTCAAATTAATTATAATACAATCTCTCTAAAACATAATCTCTTACACTAACCTACTAACCTTATTGCGCGGCTCATTCATTTACAATCACCACATGCATTCAAACTACATTTAAAATTAGCTAATTGCTCCCATTTATCTTTAATTTATTTATTAATTAATCTTTTATTTTGTCCTTTTCTTGGGTTTCTTGCATTATGTTGTTGCCCTTACTAGTGGGAAATGAATTTTGTCTTTCTTTTTACTTCTTTATTTGATAACAAATTATGCATATTTTCTCACCTAATTTGGCAGAAAGGAAGTTCCTCTTTAATTCATGCATTCAATGATAGAGAAAAAGTTAATGTGATTAGTTGAGAAACTATCTACATACTACATGCATGTGCATGCATAGTCATACATATATATATATATATAGGCAAACACTCCTGTGCACTAGGTGCACGGATCTTATCCGCGAGTTTTTATTTTTATTTTTTTTTTTCAGATTTTTGTCCTGACCTTTATGTTATAAATGTATGACATTTACGTTATAAATGTGTGACCTTTATGTACAACTGTCTCTACCTTTATGCACTGTAACTTAGGAAAACAATGAAGATTTTTAACACAATTTGCACTATGTACCTTTATGTGATATTAATGTGACCTTTTATGTTATATTATGTCACTTTTATGTACAGATATTCTGACCTTTATGCATCTTTATATATTATATAAAAGTCCGAATATTTGTACATAAAGGTGACATAATATAACATAAAGGTCGCATTGATATCACATAAAGGTGTAAAGTTCAAATTATATTGAAAATCTTCATTTTTTTTCTAAGTTACAGTCTCTAAAGGTCATGATAGATGTACATAAAGGTCATACATTTATAACATAAATGTCACACATTTACAACATAAAGGTCACAACCTGAAGCAAAAAAAAAGGAAAATTCAAAAACACGCGGATTTGGGTCAAAAACCGGGTCGACCTGGATTGCATGTACATCAAGTGCACACAAGACCAACTCATATATATAATCTATACACAAACAGAGAGAGAGAGAGATGTCATTATAAAGAAGCGAAATTGGATATTACACCAGAAAAGATTAGAGAAACAATTTCGGAGGCGTGTTTTACTTGATAATCTAATAAGATAAATTTCCTATTTTCATATAGTGTTCACTCAAACAAGATCCCCTACTTTATTTATATTTTGTTCTTAGTTTAGTTAACAGCCAAAATAATTTACGTATTGTGAGATATGTTATTTTGATCATTTATTCCTAAATCATCAATTTATTAATTAATGATTTTGTCAAATTAATGCAATTATTTTGGGTCAATTTGTGAAATCAGTACAAAATCAAAATGACATATACAATGATGTGGAAGATGCATTAATATGAGTGATAATTTGCGACACAACTCCACAAATTCAACATAAACATAACACGTATACAAAGTGGTTTCATATACGACTCTCTGTACGTCGGTACAAGTCGAAATTAGGTTAGACCGACTAACATAAAACTAGTTAACTTGTCTTTATGTTAATTTGCCAACGCATTTGACCCGCTAGCTAGTTATTAGTTAGTTAATAATATTAGAAAGAGAGATTATTGAATTGAGTAAACCATCTTCTTCAAACCTAAGATTTAAGAGAATTTGAAGATTAACGGAAATAGATTGAATTAAATATGGTATGAGATCACATATATTAATTAACGTTTGTACTCAATTAGAAGTAAAATGGGGTGGATAAATTTGGGGAAATCTATATATATATATATATAATAACAATTACCCCTCAAAATAGAAATGCTAAAATTTTCCCGCTCATTTTCACCTCTCAAAAATAGAAATACATGTCATTTCATAATTTATAAATTATAAATTATTAATTTTATTGTATTAAACATGATTTATATATATGGTAATAATATCATTTATAATATTGACAAAATTTTGGAAATTATTATTTATATATGGTATATGAATGTTAATATGATCTCATCTAATAAGTTTTTTAATTATTGATATAATCAAAGATTAAATATATGTTTGTTGAATAAATTAAAATAACATAATGATCGGATTTCAAGAACTATAGATTATCAAAGTATTTTTTTTATCTCTAATGTTGTACCCCACGTACACATATACCACCTCAATAAATATATCATTGCATTGATTGGGGGCGTTCGTAGTGACTGAGGGGGTCGAAGACCAAAAAGTGAGTTCTTAATCAAGTCAACCAACATATATAAAACAACGTAAATTAACTATTTTTATTTACTATATTCGAAATATGTATTGTAAAATTATTATAAACATCACATAATTTTATTTGACAAATATATCGTATACAATACTCCAATTTTTATATATATCTTCTATGTAATAATGTTAATAATATAACATAATGTTTATATAATTTTATTTTATTATACTATATTAATTCTTATTAAAAATCATAAAGATTTGTAATATATTTAGAATATAATAAAAAAATATACATATGATATATTGTTACACACAATAACATTTAGGAAGTATAAAATTTTTGAATTCATATACTTTCTATTAAAAACTACAAATTAAGTATAAAAAATGATAAAAAAAAAACATATCATTTATACTTATACTTATAAAAAATAATAAATAATATGTTCTATTGCATAATGCTAAATTATATAAATATATCTTCATTATTAATCATGAAAAATTGATAGTCGATGCTATTTATAAGAGTGATAATGCATAGATGAAGAATTTTTACATATATATTTTAAATACTTTGAAATTTTTATTATGAAATTTCATTGTCATCTATATAAAAACCAACTAACCTCATTTCTACTTTTTAAAGTAGAAATACAAATATTTATTATTTTATAAATTTATAAATTGTAAATATTTAGTTTTTCATAATTTATGTATATTCATGGTATGAAAATCATTTTGTATATATATGAAAATTGAGGAAAAAAATATGATCGTATTTGATATGTTATAAAGTTAGTATGATTTGTGTATATATGGTAATAATATCATGTCATGACATTATTTCATACACAAATAAAAAAAGATGTGTATAGTTATAAGAACGTTTTCAAAGACCAAGAGGTAATTATGCGATATTGTTTTATTCAATGTGTGTGTATATATATATATATATATTCATTTATTTATTTATTTATATCACCTCAATAAATATATAATAATCAAGTTACTTAGCATAAATAACATAACATAAATTATCCACTTGTATAACTGTATTCCAAATATGTTGAAAAACTATAATAAAAATCACATAATTTTTATTTGACAAATATATCATTTATAATACTCCAATTTAATATATTCAGTTTAATATATCTTCCATTTAACAATACTAATAAAATGATACAGAGTTTACATAATTTAAATATATTAAGTACAATACTATTGTATAATCTTTTAAGAATAATATAATAATAAAAATGATGATAACTTTGAAGCATTTACCTTATCTATGATATATTAATTCCTTTTTAAAAATCATAAAGATTTTTTTATTGTATAAAGAGTTTTAATGTATGTATCTTGAATATAATAAAAGAATATATATATATATATATATATATATATGAGATACAATATTGCATACAATTAATATTATAAGTAGGAAGTATAAGACTTATGAACTTATATATTTTCCTATTAAAATCTACAAATTAAGTATATGAAAATATCATTTATAAATAATTTATATAAAATTATATCATTTATACTTATAAAAAAATAATAAAACTCACTTTTTATGGTCATTTGCCGGATTATATAAATAAATCTTTAATATTGACCGCACGTCGTAACGCGGCGAAATTAAATAATTTATTTCTTAACATAACTAACTAGTAACCAGGGCAAGTCAGAGTCAATCTCTCGAGGAGTGAAGAATAAACTATATCTCCTATGTTCAATTCAAGAGACAGAAAGGGGGGGGGGGTTTCAGATTGAAATTACTAACTAATTATGAAACTAGAAAACAAATTAAACAAGAAATCAATATATAAAAAACATCCCAGTTAACATTTTAGTTATCCCCCAATTTCAATTATATCTTAATCAATGTAACACCCCTCTCTCAGATTACCATGGAATTATCACCCCTAGTCTAATAACAAGCTCTGTTAAACCGAATCGTCTCTTAAGATTAGTTAAATTAGGATACGCTAGCTAATTAACCCTATTTAATTGAATAACCTAGAATAAACTCTCTAGATTTAATTCCTTAAATGCATTAATCACCAAGACGATAGGATGAACTAGATTCCGAATACAAAAGTTCGATTCGATAATCTAGGATTATGCTACCCTAGAGATGCACGACCTCTAGTTTACCTCTTATGAAAATTAAATCACAATAATTAGGATTCATGATCTAAAATTCTAGCAATCAATTATCAATTACTTAACCTAGGTGGTCAATCCAAATTAAACATCAACAATTGAAAACGATGTTCACAGATAACATAATCAATTACATTCAAACATCGAGGAGAAACAAAATTAATTAAAACATAAAAGAAATATGGGTTCAAACATCTCTGCTAACCGAAATCGAAAGATTAGTTGATCATCCTTGAAAACGAATCCAACATAGCAATCGAGAACTCCATCAAAATTAATCTAGGAAAATAAAATGTGTTTCTCTCTCTAATTCTAAAATCTCTTGTCTCTCCCTAATCTCCCCTCATCTCTCAATTCCTCTCCCTGCCTTACGTCCACAGTGCACTTTTCTCATTTGAGGAAAGAAATATTTTCTTTCCATCCTCTTTCTGAGTGATCTCATGGCTTGTGGCCAAAGAAAGATTAATGAAACTTGGACTTTTCTTTTCTTTGCATAATTGGGCTCTTCTCCTCCATCTTGCTTGGGCCCATCTTGCAATCTCTTTCTTTCCAAGGCCCACTTCTTCAATCCCCAATTAGATTTCGGCCCAAACAACTTATTCATTAGCATGATCATTCTCTTGTCTCCAAAATACTTCAAGAGCTCCTAAAATATCAATAAAACAATATATGAAGTATCTGAAGATCGAAAACATATATAGGTACAAAAACGGTGCATTTAATCATTTAAAAGATTATAAAATCACAAATATGCATTCGATAAAATGCACCCATTTCCTACTTATCAAATTCCCCCACACTTAAACCATTGCTTGTCCTCAAGCAACAAAAAGAATTAAAACACATAGGGGAAACAAAATAATAGATCATCGCTTGCTTAGATCCTCACCAACACTCATGGGAACTCGAATCCATGTCAGGAATAAGACACAAAAACATGTTGGACTCAATGCACAATCTCAAGAAATCACAAAGGTTGGAAGGGTATTAGAAATCAAACTTCTCAAAGACAATTCATTAATTCACTCTACCACCTATATCAATCATCATACTTCAACTCCTTTTACGATATCCTTCATTTAAATTAGAACTCGTTAAAATTTCACACACAATGAATCACCCCCATTTTTCTCCATTTTCTTTATCTCTTTTTTTTTCTTCTCTTTCTTTCACATAGACGATGATTCTTCGTCTTTTAATTTTTTTGGATAGGGTTGTCAGCTCCACACCATTCTTAGGTTAGTCAATAAACTACTACGATTTTTTTTTTCGCATTTTTTTTCTTTCAAATCTTTGGACCCCTAAGAACAGGCAGCTGATTCCACACCCCCATCATCTTTTCACTTCTCAATTGTTTTCAACTCAACACCTTTATCTCCAACCATATCAATTTTTTTTTTCAACCAAAGGGGTTCATCAAAAGTGATACAAATTCACAAATTCCAATCTAAACTACTTCCATCAAGGAATTAAAAAGTACATCTCAAGACACAAGTAGGCAAAGTAAATCAACTCAAAGTCATAGATTAATTCTCAAACCAACACTATCCTTCCTAACAACAATTTCCTAAGATGGCATTTAGCAAATTTAACCAACACAAAGTAAAGCTCAACAACACATTTCCCAACACATCATCGAATTCCCAAACAATGAAAATAAACAACACTCGGATCTTCTGCAAGCTCACTTACTCAACTCTCACTACAAGAAAAAAAGGCTACGACAAGTGTTAAAAACACTTGTCGTAGGGGTATTCCAACTGTTGTCGTAGGGTCAGAAAAAAGCGCTCATAGACAACAGTTATTAACCGTTATCGTAGAGTCTACGACAACGGTTATAAACCGTTGTCTTTTCTATATAATAACCGTTGTCGTAGATGTAATTGTTGTTAAAAAACCAATGTTGTAGAAAGATATGACAACGGTTCGAAACCGTTGTGTTACTATCTAATAACCGTTGTCGTAGATAACAACGACAATGGTTCGAAACCGTCGTGTTACTATCTAATAACCGACAACGGTTATTAACTGTTGTCTTAGATGAGTTTAGAACCAATGTGTTTTATCTAATAACCGTTGTCATAGATTCGACGACAATGGTTAATAACCGTTGTCGTAGATAACAATGACAACGGTTTATAACCGTTTTGTAACCGTTGTTGTTGAGTCTACGACAATGGTTAATAACCGTTGTCTATGAGCGTATTTTTTCTGACCCTACGACACCACCACCTACGACAACAATTGGAATACCCCTACGACAAGTGTTAGAAACCGTTGTCGTAGCCTTTTTTTCGACAATGGTTCAGAACCCATATTTCTATCTAATAACCGTTGTCATAGATGATACGACAACACTTTTAAACCATTTTTTTGTAATAACCGTTGTCGTATCATATTTGTTTATAACCGTTGTGGTAGCTAGCAAAGACAACAGTTTTTTGTGAATTTAAAAACCGTTGTCGTTTTTTTCTTTGAAATTGCTAATTAACAGTAAAATTAAATTATTAAAATTAAATAATACTAAAAATAAAACAATATTAACATTGAATCCCCAAAATATAAATTACAATAAATCTTAGATATTATCTTAAATCACAAATATTCATAAAATAAAATATTTATCCAAAGTATTCATTACATCGCTTCAAACTAGATATCCATCGACTTTTACCATTGCAAAAAATGATCAAATACTCCCACCACCAACCAAACATCATGATCCTGCAACAAATAAATTCCACATTTTATTTCAATATCTCGAATAACCGTACAAAAATCAAAAGCCATTTTATGCAAGTTGAATATACCTCAATTACATGTATTGGAACACATCTTCAAAAATCATGAAGCATCAAAGACACTTACCAAGACATTACTAAAAACATGCCTTATGCATAGACAACCTGAAACAGCAAAAATCAGGCTTGACATTACTTTAACAGAAAACTTAACCAGCAATCTCTATTTATCTAACCCCAACATGCCTTATGTAGCATAGAAAACCTCAATAGATTGGAGCACAAAAATTTCAATCAAATCATCAACTAAAAACTATTGAAACACAAATTACCAAAATATTGTCTGTTACATACATTTAAAGTTTCAACCCCAACAAGTATAATAGCATTCATCACCAAACAATAAAAAATACCAATTAACAACCAACTCAAAAAATGAATATATTATCATTCATTACCTAAAAGTCATATATATGTTCTTGTACACGTTCCGCCCACTCCTTACGCACTTCATTAATTTCCATGCCAGTGTACTTGTCTCCATTAAACTGTGAAAAACACTTTATATAAATATACCATGATAACATTAAAATATAGCATTTAAAGATGCAATTCACATTACCAGGCTTTGCAGCGAACAAATCTCTAGTGTAATATCACACTCAACTACTTGCTTCATGTACTTCATCACATAATAAACACATTGGAATGCATCCGGTTGTTTAGGCCCCTACATATATTTGAATCCAATTGCTAATGACTCAAACTTGTTAAAAATCTTTACTTATGATAAAATTACACACCTTAATTACTATCCATGTAAGTTTTTTTCTTCCTTTGCAGCCGTTCTCCGCACTAAACATCTTTAAGGCCCTTCATAGGTGATATGAGTGACATAATTCAGTTAAACACCTTTAAAAAGATATAAAAAAAGTGATTAAACAAATGAAAACTTACAACTCAACAACTTGTTTCCAAACTCCATCACGAATACCATTGTAAAGTGGATCCAAGATTCCAACTTCCTCCTTGTGAGGATCGATGACAGTAAGGATCCAATGTGCACTGCATATATACACAAACACAAGATCCATGCATGTAATGTTCAAGTAAATTTAATGATCATCTCAATTTAAATGACTTCAAACTCTTACTTACCCCACATTACATGGAACCAAAACAAGTTGATTGACCAAGGTACCGTTAAGCCCATTTGCCAAATGACGTGCTCTTTGCTCCATTCCATCGTTGAGAGTTTTCTTATCCTTTCTCGTGTATGGAATATGGCCAATGTTAGATGGGTCAACAAATTTAAACGATTGCAACCTGTTTGAGCTCCTAATCTTGTTGTATAAATGCCTATAGATTAAATAATATGATTCTAATATATAACAACCATTCAAAATAACATAATATATTTGATTACAAATATATCAATATCATTCCCAGGCTGTTTAGGACCAGCAATCAACAAAGTGAGCATGATGAACTTCCGTTTCAAACACATCCAAGGAGGAAGGTTGTAGGTGATTAGTAGAACTGGCCAACAACTATATGTAGAGGTCATCAAACTATAAGGATTGATCCCATCCGCTGACAATGCTAATCTAAGATTCCTCGCATCAGAAGCAAACTCCGGCCATCTATGGTCCACAACCTTCCAAGAGGGTGAATCGGCTGGGTGGCGTACATAACCATCACTGACCCTCTTTTCAGCATGCCAAGTTAAGTCACATGAAACTTCCTTATTCCGAAACATTCTCTTAAATCGCGGAATAGGTGGAAAATACCATAAGACCTTTGCAGGAATTCCATTCTTCTTAGTGGAATTTCTGCCAATTTTCCATCTCGAGGCTCCACAACTCAGGCAAGTATTAGATCCCTCATACTCCTTCCGATACAAGACACAATCATTAGGACATGCATGGATTTTCTCATAGTCTATTCCCAAAACTACTAAACTCTTCTTTGTATCGTATAAAGATGAAGGAAATTGATTATCGTCCGGTAACATATCTTTAATTAATATAAGAAGGTTATTAAAACTGTTATCACTCCAACAATATTTGGCCTTCAAGTTGTATAGTTTCACAATGGCAGATAACTTTGTGAATTTAACACAACCAGGGTATAATGGTTTCTCTGCATCCTCAAGTAATTTTATGAATTCTACTGAATTGTCTGTTTCTTCATATGCAGCGTGTACCATATCAATTGGGTGTTCAGATATAAAATCATGCTCATGTATACCAGATTGATCGAAATCAGTTTTTGAGTAAGTAGATCTTTCTCCGTGCCATATCCATGTATGGTATGTTAGATCCATACCATTACTCAACAAATGCAGCCTTACAAGATCTATTTTTTTCCTTATAAGATTTCCACATATTGAGCATGGACATGACATTAGATCCCTATTTGCTTCATTCTCCAAAGCAAACTGAATGAAAGAATCTACTCCATCTTTATACTCACGTGACAATCTATCCTTGGACATCCATGATTTTTCCATTATTCTTTCTTGGCGAAAACTTATAATAATCTACATTTTAAAATAGAATAAGTTGTAACAAACTGAACATTTTGTTTCATGACACCGATGTACATTGAATGACATCCTATTATCTAATATATCTAATCGTAGTAGAGCATGATACACATATAATCCAAGAACACTTTATTTGTGAGCCGTTTGGTCTTGTATATCTTTTTTGCCTCAAATATATACTCTTATTTTATCTACTTTGATGAGTTTGTGCTTCAGTAATTGTAGTACGAAATCATTGTTTTAATATTCACATCTATCTGAAAATTGTAAAACAGGAATGAATCATATAATAATTCACATGTGCTTCAAAAGTAGGAAGAAAGAGAGAGAGGGAGAACCTGTGAACTCCTAATGATGATGTCAGATTAGCAAGGGCAGCACCAACTATGAAAATGTCTTCATGGAAGTGGTAAACATAAACAACTGCTAAATACCTAGAATTGTTGTGGAAATACTCTGATTACAGATATGAAAAAAAGAATAATGTAGTAAAAGCAGCCACAGTCAACAGTAATTTACTTTAGCTAAATTTGTCCATTTTGGAACATAATAATCCTAGAAAAAGAAAATAGATACAGAGTAAAAATAGAAAACCTCACAACGTTCACTATTGATAACAAGCTTAACCGTCAAATATCCACTTGCATCACAAATACCATAATTCAGCAAATTAAAACAGAAAGAAATAAAAAAACAAAACAAATTTTCAGTAAATTCTACTTGTTTCCCCAAGAGATTAGTTTGTTAGCAGGCGAGTGAAAACCAGATCTTTTGTGAAAGGATAAAAGGGTAAATTGAGTTTAAAGAACATGCACCAATAATAAAGTGTAATATTAACCAACAAATTTATCCTGGATATAAAAAAATAAAGAATGTGGTTCTCACCAATAATGTTACACTTGAATAACACAACTAAATAGCTATGGAAAACCAAAATGGGAAGCTGACAAAGGAAACAAAAAGGCTCACCACGCATATGCGGCCCAAGTTAGTCTACAACGTTACCATTACAATTCTAAGTTTATCTATATCGGGCGCAAACATCAACTACATCACGTGTAGCACCCCGGATCAAAATGAGCATAATTGAATAATTAAATATTTGAACCCTAACTTAATAATTACGTGCGTATGTTTTGACTGTTTAACTTGGTATGTGCGTTTCAGATACATGGTTAACGCCGGTTTTAGATGGGTATAATTTTCGTGACATGGAATCTAGAATATGATTTTACCATGAGATTTGTATCGGAAAAACGAGAAAATAGAAACAAACTAGAGGTCAATCGGAGACCCGTAGCTCGACTGACGAAGGAAAGGGTAAAATTTTGATAAAAGGTAAAAATAAAAATAATATTTTAATGAAAGGTAAATTGAGATATTTTTGGTAAATAGTAACTTTTCAACGGTAAAAAAGTAAATTCCAAAATCTATAAATAGGGGCTCATAATTTTCAAAACTTATACGTTTTCAAAGCCGACGACCCGGGCGACGCTCGCGACGCGAACATGTAAGTTCTCTTTCTTTTCTTTTCCTTTACGTTTTTAATTTCCACCGTCGTCGGAGCGCTGCCGCCGCCGTCGCCGCCGCCGCCGTCGCCGTCGGCCAGCAGTGCTGGTGGTGGTGGTGTGCCGGGCATCGGGTGCGCGCCGGGTTGTGCGTCGGGTCGGGCGTCGGGCGCGCGCCGGGTTGTGCGTTGGGTCGGGCGTCGTGTGCGCGCCGGGTTGTGCGTCGGGTCGGGCGTCGGGTACGTGCCGGGTGTGCGTCGGGTGCGTGCCGGGTGCCGGGTGCGCGCGGGTGCGAGCGCCGGGGGTCCAGCGTGCGCGGGCGACGGGGACCGGGTGGCTGAGGAAACTCGGTAGCTGCCGGGTGATGCGCGAGCCGTCGGGTTCGTTTTCACCCGACGCCGGGTGCTCGCGAGCCCCGGAGCACATAATGCCGTATTTTCGACCCGTCGTATCGTTAACGAACGTTTTTCCGCCGGAACCCTTTACAGCTTTAATTATACGTTATTAAGGATCTAAGAAACGATATAACTTATGTAGGCTACTTGTTGGACTAAGCTGTGAGGTGTTGGGTTATCAGACTTTCGGTTTTAGCTACTCACGTGGTAACCACTGAACAAGGTGGGGGTAATTTCTATCTCTTTATCTGTTACAGTTTTCCCTACTTACTGCATGATTGGCGGAATACTAAATGCTGTGATTATATGCTATGATTACATGTACATGTCATACTGTGAAAGGACGTGGGTCCACATTCATTCCTATGTAGGGTCGGGAGATGCCCGCACCTGAGATTCCGTAGGGTCGGGAGATACCCGTACCCAAGATGTTGTAGGGTCAGGTGATGCCTGTACCTGAGATTCCGTAGGGTCGGGAGATACCCGTACCCGAGATGTTGTAGGGTCAGGTGATGCCTGTACCTGAGATTCCGTAGGGTCGGGCGATGTTCGTACCTGAGATATGTAGGGTCGGGTGATTCCCGTACTTGAGCTGAGTAGGGTCGGGTGATTCCCGTACCTGAGATATGTAAGGTCGGGTGATTCCCGTACTTGAGCTGAGTAGGGTCGGGTGATTCCCGTACCTGAGATTTGTAGGGGTAAGTCGGGGAATACCCGCACCTGAGGTTGGGTTATGAATTACGTGCTGTGCATTTTACGTGTTGTGACTAGGTGCCAATTTGGTATATACTGTTTCATTTATCCATCAAATGTTATAAGAGGTGGATTTCATCCCCACGAGTGTATTCCACGCACTCACCCCCTATTCTGTAACTCACGTTACAGGTGATGGCGAGCAGGGTGATCCTTAGAGAGAGAGATGATGGTGCTCTATCTAGGCTGTTGTATTTTAAGTTTGTTGGGTCATAACAATTAAATAATGATTCTGTAAAACTCGTTTTGTAAAGTACAATCTTGTGTTGATTTTGGGATGATGGATCCTGATGTTTCTTCCGCTGGTATGTTAAATGTTTTATTTCGGCTTAACGTCGGGGATTTATATTTTGTAAAATCGTCTCCTTTCTATTTTCAAATGTTTCTATTTTATTTCATGCACGTCTTTTTCCCCTTCTTTCTTCACGCCAAAGAGAAAACTCTGATATTTTTGACAGAAAGATTTTGGGGCGTGACATCACGAACACTTGTACCATTAATATAAGACATTAAACAATCCTGCTCGATCGAAGAATATTGTACCAGTGCCCCTAATATGTTCCATACGCATATCACTACATTAATAGCAATGGAATCATACTTTGAAAACAGTAAAATCACATCATCAATCCAGAATTAGAAACACGGTTCCTAAAACGACCCCCATTTTTTAATACAACTATCTGAGTTCATCCAACAACTACACCAAGCATCTCAGTTGAGATTAATTCAAAAGGACAATAGATCATCAAAGCACTTCAATAATCAATCGAAACACTCACAAAAGTGAATCACAATTAAAAGAAGAAACTGAAAAGCCCACCTTGCTACGTTCTCTTCAATCCCTGATTCCAAAGCTTACAGCAATTGAACAACCAAATAAACGGCACACCTTCAAATTCAATAACATAATCTGAGATTAAACCACATACATACAATTTTCAAAACATTAGATGAAGTCACCAATTGGAGTTGATAAAGGGACTCCACAAAAGCAATCCAAAAACAACAGTTTAGTCAGGAAAAAGAAATCCATTGTCGAGTAAACCAGACTTATATTTCATTCAGAAACACAAGTTTGAGCACCAATTTAATTCAATAGGACCTAAAATTTGAGATTATCAAATTAGGGTAGTGGTTTAGGGATTTCGACTAATCTGCCTTATGAAAGAGAAAGAGCGGCGAACCTGTGGCGGAGACGAACCTGAACGGCGAACCTGCAGCGGCGGTGATTCTCTTTGCTTGAGTTCGAACTCTGGAGAATGGCGCTACAGCCCGTCTATATTTCAACAGCGCGCCAAGAATACTGTTCTCATGTATTATATTATAAACTCTTTTTCATTATTTCTATTATATTTATTTCTAATTTTGAGTAAACCAAGCTTTTATTTATGTTAATTAATCAACATTTATTGTATAACTTAAGCTTATAATTTGTGGTTTACAATTTGTTGTAAATGTTTAAAAAAATTTATTTATAATGAAATAAAATTAATTGTCAAAATTAATTTATTTTATTAATTTACTAAAAAAATATATATCATCTTTTTATTATTTAAGAAAAAAATTAAAATAATTGACTTTTTTTTGAAAAAAATATTAGTCTACGACATCGCTTTTTTGAGGCTACGACAACGTTTTCTAACTCTTGTCTTAGGGGTCCTATGACAACACGTCTACGACATCGTTAGGTTGATACCGTTGTCTTTTTGGTCTACGACAACGGTTTAAAACCTCTACGACAACGGTGGGTTAAAACCGTTGTCTATGAGAGAAGTTTTGGGCCTACGACAACGGTTTTCAAATATCTACGACAACGACAGGCTATAACTGTTGTCTATGAGAGAAGTTTTCAGCCAACGACAATGGTTTTCAAATATCTACGACAACGGTAGGTAAAAAACCGTTGTCTATGAGAGAAGTTTTTGAGCTACGACAACGGTTTTTTCAAAAACACATGTCGTAGATGCTACGACAATGGTTCTTATCAAAAACACATGTCGTAGAGGTGTTGTCTATGAGCATTTTTCTTGTAGTGTCTTTATTTTTTTCTTCTTTTTTTATATGCAAATGCAAGCAAATTAAACGTGCTAAAACAAGTAAACGTGCATACTAATGTAAAGTAAATTAAAAACAAGTTACATGCAACTATATGAACCTAAATGCAAACTATATGCAAGATATGTGACATATTCCACACTTTATCACTTGTTCAACATCTCCATTCCCCCACACTTAAAATCTTGCTTGTCCTCAAGAAACTCATCATCAAAACACAGCAAAAGATATAGACAAGACAAAGACTTATATATGTAAGAAATTTGGAACAATAATAAAAAGTGTGGAATAGAAATCACCAGATCAGCAAGGAGGTTTTGGAATTGGTTTCAAAGAAGATGCATCACAAGCTACCATGTCCAACCTTCCATTGAGCTTTATCCAATTTATCCCTTTGAGCTTTGAAAGTTTGGTGAGAAGTGTTTTATCTCTCAAGTTTTTGGTTAACACCATTTCCAAATTGTCCCTGCAATTCATCTCAAAAACTTCCTCGACAAGTGGGTCAATCACACTCGCTCAATGTAAAGACAGAATTTTCATCATTAGGATGTTTCATGGCATAAACAATATTGAATTTTATAACTTGCCCAACAAATTCCATCATGAGAGTTCCCTCACGAACGTTTATTTTTGTTTGGAAGGTGTTCAAGAACGGCCTCCCTAACAAAATAGGTGGTGAAATTGATGAGTCGTCATTCAAATCCAAAATATAGAAGTCCATAGGAAAAATAAGTCCATTAACTACAACAAGAACGTCCTCAATTACCCCATCAAGGTATGCAATGCTATAATCGGCTAATTGAATGACAACACGTGTATCTTTCAATGGCCCTAAATTTAGAGATGCATAGATAGAACGTGGCATAACATTAATTGATGCTCCTAGATCTAGCATAGCACACTCAATTCTAACATCTCCAATGCGACATGGGATAATGAACATACCTGGATCCTTTGTTTTTGAGGAAGCTTCTTTTGGAAAATCGCAGATACGTTTTCTCCCATCACAACCTTCTCATCTCCCTTGAGCTTTCGCTTATTCATACACAAATCCTTGAGAAATTTCACGTATCTCGGAACTTTCTTAATCGCATCGATCAAAGGTATGTTGATCTCAACTTTGCGAAACACATCAAGGATTTATTTCTCTTTATCCTCCTTTGCCGTCTTTGCCAACCTGGAAGGAAAATGAACCAAATTAGTAGGAAATTGTGCAGAAAAATTATTCCTGACCTGTGCAGATTCTAGAGATTTGACACTGGGAGATTGTTTCGATACTAGCAATTCAGTGGCAGGCTGTTTAGCAGAATTCTCTTCCTCCTCATTTTTTGAAAATTTCTAAGGCTTTTTGGGTTCTTCCAGCTGCTTCCCACTCCTCAGAGTTATTGCACTGACATTCCTTGGATTTATGTCTGGTTGAAACGGTAATTTACCTCCATTTTGGGCTTCCAATCGACTCACGGCTATCGCTAATTGACTCATTTACGTCTCAAGATTTTTGATACTTGACTGAGTATTTTTTTTAGAACTACATTGTATTGGAAGTCAATGTCTTCAGCATATCCTCCAATGACGTGTTGGATTTTTGTCTAGATGATTGTCCATGGTAATTAGAATTTCCTCCTTGGTGGTTTGGATTTCTCAAAAGTTGTGGAGGATTGTTATTCTCTCCATTGTAATTGCCTTGCTGATTTCCCCACCTTAGATTTGGATGATCCCTCTAACCCGGATTATACGTGTTGGAGTAAGGGTCATATTTCATTCCTTAGTAGTTTGAATTTCCTCCTTGGTAGTTTCCACTTCCCACAATGTTAGCATGAGTCTCGATTTCGTTAAGTAAAATTCGGCATGAATCTGTGGTGTGATCAATGGTATTGCAAAGACGACATGGCAACAGCTTGACGAACAAAGGAAGTTAATTCAGTTAATCTATCCTCGATGGTAGAGCCATTTACCTCCTTTACGGATCGTAGTGAAGAATCACGGGTGTCGAATTGTTGCGAGGTAGCAACCATGCTCGTGATGAGGAGTCTCACTGTTGATGGTATTTTGTCCAACAATGACCCTCCACTAGCTGCATCGACGTGGTGTCGGTTCATCGAGGACAGTCCTTCATAGAAGTATTGAATCATAAGTTGATCAGAGAGTTGGAGTTGTGGACAGCTTGCTTCGAACTTCATGAAACACTCCCAATACTCATGCAATGTCTCCTCATGCTGTTGTCGAATTCCAAGTAATACCCTTTGAACATTGGCTGCTCGAGATGCAGGAAAGTACCTGGCCAAGAAGAGACTTTCCATCTTATGATGGAACCTGAGGGGAGATAGTACAACCAATCTTTTGCAGCATCCTTAAAAGAAAATGGAAATGCTCTGAGTTTAATCTGTTCCTCTATTACATCCTTAGGCTTTAGGCTTGAACAGACAGTGTAAAACTCCTTCAGATGTTTATGGGGATCTTCACCTGCATGTCCATAAAAAGATGGAAGTAAGTGGATTAATCCAGATCTTAACTCAAAGTTAGTATCTTCATCAAAATCGGGAAAGATGATGCAAAGTGGTTGTTCAGTGAGAGCGGGGTTTGCTAGCTCCCTCAGCGTCCGTTCCTCAACCACTTCTTCCTCAGCCATTTCTTTCTCGTTTTCAGATTCACTAGAACTGGATTGGGAAGAAGGTAGTGTAAACTACAAAACTCATTTGGCTTGTCTCCTCAAGATTCGATCTCTTCGGGTTATCTCAGGATAAAATTCCAAATCCTTATTTCCCTAAGATCGAGTATGCATCCACCACATGTAATTGTGAAATTTAAGTGAGGGAACTCAGTTTAAGCAATCTGCAGGTTTTGACACTGGAAAAATCGATACATACTAGGACTGCCAATGTGAAAAGTACGATATAACAAAGTAGACTTACAAATAGAACCAAAGCAGAACAGAGAAGCAAACTAAGCAGGACAAAAATAGAGCAGAAGAGATGCACACATTGAACAGCACAATTTTTTTTTTCCAAAATTTTAATTTTTCTTTTTTTATAAACAAAGCAAGAAAAGAAATAAGATGACACAATAAATTCAAACCACTCCCCGGCAACGACGCCAAAATTTGACCGCGCGTCGTAACGCGATAAAATTAAATAATTTCTTTCCTAACCTAACCAACTAATAGCTAGGGCAAGTAAGAGTCGATCCCTCGAGGAGTGAATAATAAACTATATCACCTATGTTCAATTCAAGAGATAGAAAAGGTGGGGGGTTTCTAGATTGAAATTACTAACTAATTATGAAACTAGAAATCAAATTAAACAAGAAATCAATATATAAAAAACATCTCAGTTAACAGTTCAGTTATCCCTCAATTACAATTATATCTTAATCAATGTAACACCCCTCTCTCAGATTATCATGGAATTATCACCCCTAGTCTAACAACAAGCTCTGTTAAACTGAATCGTCTCTTAAGATTAGTTAAATTAGGATACGCTCGCTAATTAACCCTATTTAATTGAATAACCTAGAACAAGCTCTCTAAATTTAATTCATTAAATGTATTAATCACCAAGATGATAGGATGAACTAGACTCCGAATACACAAGTTCGATTTGATAATCTAGGATTATGCTACCCTAGAGATGCACGACCTCTAATTTACCTCTTATGAAAATTAAATCACAACAATTAGGATTCATGATCTAAAATTCTAGCAATCAATTATCAATTACTTAACCTAGACGGTCAATCCAAATTAAGCATCAAACGATATTCACATATAGCATAATCAATTCAATTCAAACATTGAGAAGGAGAAACAAGATTAATTAAAATATTAAAAAAATATGGGTTCAAACATCCCTGCTAACCGGAATTGAAAGATTAGCCGATCATCCTTGAAAACGAATCCAACATAGCAATCGAGAACTCCATCAAAATTAATCTAGGAAAATAAAATGTGTTTCTCTCTCTAACTCTAAAATCTCCTTGTCTCTCCCTAATCTCCCCTCATCTCTCAATTCCTCTCCCTGCCTACGTCCACGGTGCACTTTTCTCAATTGAGGAAAGAAATCTTTCTTTCCTTTCTTTCCATCCTCTTTCTGCATGATCTCATGGCTTGGGGCCGAAGAAAGATTAATGAAACTTGACCTTTTCTTTTCTTTGCATAATTAGGCTCTTCTCCTCCATCTTGCTTGGGCCCATCTTGTACTCTCTTTCTTTCCAAGGCCACTTCTTCAATCCCAATTAGATTTCGGCCCAAACAACTTATTCATTGGCATGATCATTCTCTTATCTTCAAAATACTTCAAGAGTTCCTAAAATATCAATAAAACAATATATGAAGTATCTGAAGATCGAAAACATATATAGGTACAAAAATGGTGCATTCAATCATCTAAAAGATTATAAAATCACAAATTTGCATTCGATAAAATGCACCAATTTCCTACTTATCAAATATTAATCTTGAAGAGTAGAAAGTCAGTGCTATTTATAAGAGTGATAATATGTCAATAATTTTTTTTCCATATATCTTTTAAATACTTTGAATTTTTAATTATGAAATTTCATTATTATCTATATAAAACCAACTAATCTTATTTCCACTTTCTAAACTAGAAATACAAATATTTATTATTTTATAATTTATAAATTATAAATATTCAATTTTGCACAATTTATGTATATCCATAAATCATTTTGTGGTATGAAATCATTTTTTATATACATGAAAATTTAGAGAGAAATTTTTTTGATCATATTTGATATGTTATAAATTTATCATGATTTGTGTAAATAATGTTCTAATATCATGCTAAATGTTCATAAAAATTGTGAATAACAATTTGTACCTAAATTTAAATCATTATATATATCCACGAAAAAATTATCAAAAAATATATCTCTTTTAATGTAAGAATAAATAATGTTTCATTCATGATTAAAAAACAATTGTAAATCTGAAATTTCATTATAGTGGTAGCATGAAATTTCTAGTTATATGAACAATGATAAAATATTTTACTTTCTGTTGTTATATAGTTTCATGGTTTTACATTTATTAGATTTTGAAATGTTTATCATCAAATATGATTTTTTTAAGAGATAAATTTTAATTTTAGAGCATTTGGAAAAACAAACAAACTATATACAATAATATCATTGTTTTTACACTTATTATGAATAAGTTATTGAACATATATTTGTATAAGTTTTTCTTTTCCAGGTCAATTGTGACAAAAACAAATAGTAAAGTAGCAAAACAACTATGATGAAAATAAGAAATATTCTAAATTGGTAAATTATATGAGTAGTAGATTAAATAGAAATAACTTAAAAGAACTATATTGTTTTTTATGATCACCATTTTTATATTAAAAAAATACTAACAATTGAAACTTATTTGCTACATCATACAGGTACCAAATGAGGTTGAAATATTATTGAGAATTGATTATAATATTTAATAATATCATCATTTTACACTCATTATAATGAATAAGCTATTAGCATATATTCGTATAAGCTTTTTCTAAACTAATATTGACAACAAACAATTACCAATAAAGTAGTCAGATAATGTATGATGAAAATAAGAAATATTTAAAATTCATAATTTACATGAGTGGTAGATTAAATTGAAATAAATTTGAAGAAGTATATTGTTTTTCATAATTAATATTTTTATATCAAAAATTAATTGACACTTTAAATATATTTGTCCACACGTCACACAGATACAAAATGAGATTGAAATATGATCGAGAACTTTATTTTTTTTCCATAAATTAAAGTTTTCACATCAAATCAAAATATTTCAATTTAATGGTCGTACATCACACAAGTAATAAATTAGACCAAAATTCTTCCAAAAAAATTATTATTTTTTGTGTTTTACATTTTTTTTATCTAAATATATAAATTGTAAAATTTATATGTTCGTGCATCGCACGAGACTTATACTAGTAGACACTAAGATCGAAATCTGAGTTGTTTTATAAGTTGATTCAGTCAATTTAGTTTAGACGAAGTTTTAATAGTGGAGAGGAAATTGAATGAAAAAGTTGAACTTAAGGACTACTTTTTATGACGTGCAAAGATTAAGTATCGATTTTGAAGGTAAGGCCTAAATTGAGTATAATTTAATGGAATGGATAAAAACTTACTAATGAAACACGCAGGAAAAATTGCATTTTTTTTATCCACATATAAATTTTAATTTTGAAAAACAATTTCTATACCACTGTTAGGAATCGGTCCCAATTTCAATCAAAATGCTCTCATCCATTAAATATTAGTGGAAATGGTCTGTTTTGTTTTTCATATTTCTTACGAAATTTCTCCACCACATGATTTTAAATTAAGGAAATGACTCAAATTTACAATAATGTATGTTTATATATATATATATATATATATATATATATATATATATATATATTAGTATAACACATGTGTTCCACGTGAGATATTTTAACTGCATTTTTTTTTTGAACCAACTGCATTTTTTAAGACATATGGCATATGCATAAGTATTATTTTTTTAAATATAATGATTTCATTAATTATAATAACTCTTTAAAGTTCAATCAATAATTAGTTAAAAATTATCCAAAAAAAAAATGTTTACTCGTGTTTTAGAAACACTTTATATCTATTTTATCATAAAATTATGGGAAATTATTTCTATTTTATTTGTTAACTAAGTGATAATATTTACAATTTAAGTCATCTTCAAATCAATAGATTGATTTTGGGTAAAATGTGTCAATCTCTCTTATGATATAAATTTTTTTTGTTTCCCCTATATTAAAAGAAACACACCACTTATACATATGATTTAAAAAATGTTGTACGTTTTTCCCTAAATTATTAAATTTAACAATTATGTTTTGCACACGCTGGTGGTGCAAAAATTGAAAATTTTTGGCATGTTTTCCACAATTATTAATGTTATGAATTACATCTTTGTCCTTTTCCATCATTTTTCAGAATATTTTAATATTATTTTTTATATTTTTTTAATATTTTACAACCTTAATTTAAATATGAATTCATACTCTAAGTATTTTTCCTTTGATTTAATTTTTCTTATAAACTTTACATATACATCTCTGAATAAATTTCAAAAAATATATAACAAAATAAATATTGCAAGCTATAACATAAAATTTGAGAATTTGAAATATAAAAATTCAAGATTGTTCAAATCTTTGAAAAAAATCAAGTAAATCTAACAAATTTGAAATTAATCAAATTAAAAAAAAATAGTAAATGTACAAAAAAAATACGAAAAATTACATGATATATATGTGGAATAAGAATAATTTTAATAAATCTAAAGATTCAAAATTAAATTGAAATCTGAAAATTGTCAAAATATTCAAAAGAATCCAACTAAAATTTGAAAAATTATATTAAAAAAAATCTCATGATTATAAACTAAATACAAAAATACAAGTGTAGAAAATAAAATAAAAATTCCAGCAATCAAAAAATAATTTAAATAATTCTTAAAAATTCAAAATAAAAATATGAATATGAAGACTGTTAAAAAAAAATACACGAAAATCTGAAAATTAAAAAAATACAAAGTTACAAGATGTATATTTAAAAAAAATTACATACTATTAATTGTTAATATAACTAAATAATCTAACTAAACTAAATCTAAAAATTTGAAAAATCTTATGACTATAAAGTATAATATAATATCAATTTATTTGGAAAATCCTATTTTAAACCTTAATTTCCATATTTCTTTCAATGTTTATGTTTATTAGAATCAATTTTGATATCATATTTTTGATACTTGAATTTATTAAAATCAAAATTTCAGAATTTAATCAGAAAAATCTAAAATTATGTTTATAGCTTTTAATATTAATTTAGTAATTTCAAATGTTAATGATGATTTTGTAATATTTATTGTTCATATTTGTAAAGATAAAAAAAATGTAAAGAAATTAATACTAATTTAAAATGAAAGGAGTAAAAATAAAAAGATATAGATTATTTGATATATAAATGTATAATTGAATATTTAATACGAAAGTTAACATTGTTAACTGTTTTTTTTTTTGACGGAAATGGAGAGTGGACAATATTTATTAACCATCACATGCAAAGAATGTCATGCTATTAAAAGAGGGTGAAGTTAACACATTATTTCTATTTCTTCGATTGTGTTTTATATATGGTGTTGATATGGTCGAACTAAGTTGAACCGAGTTCTTCTCTTGGAAACCGAAATAAAGTCAAGGTCAATGTATTTGAAGTCTGAAGAAACAAGTTGTTCGGCAGCCTGCAGATCGAACTAAGGAAGCACAAGCTAATACGATTGTGAGGTACTATGACGAACTAAATCAGTTATGGAACACAATGATAAACTGACATGCGATGAAGCTAAACGAACTGTTTTACAACCTCACGATTGAACTAATGAAAGAGGAGCTGATTCAGTTTGGAGTTATAACGACGAACTGATTAGCAGGGAAAAGTGACGAACAAGTTTTGAACCTAACTAACCGCTATTTCTGCGGAACCGTTAGCCCATATCCCATATTTTGTGGGATAAATCTTAACTACCTCATATTTCAGGGAGCATATATATATATATATCTCTTGTGTTCATTCTTTATTTCTTATGCACACTTAAATTAAAAACACACACGCACAATTGCTCAAAAAAAGCATACAAACATTCTCTTCTTTTCTTTGACTTGAGCGTCGGAGTCCCATCATCGGGAATCCCTCCTGGTGTTTGTTTTGCAGGTTTGCGGGTTCAAGATTACGAGTTTTTGGATCGGGAAATTGGAGAATCGGATCGGAGCAACATCAATTGGCGCCGTCTGTGGGAAACACAATCTGAGTTTTTAAGACGTTGAGATAATAGACATGGTGAATACCAGAGGATCAAGGGGAAGAATGGAAGTCGGTGATTCATCTAGAAGACATGAAAATAGAGAGGGTGACCGGAGTCCTACTCCGGTGGATCCCCCTCATACCATCACTTTAACGCCGGAGGAACTGGCAGATTTGATGGAGGCAGCTGTTCAGAAGGCTATGGAAAAACAAAGAGTTGAGTCATAGCAGGATAACGTTGATACCCATCGGGAGAAAGAAGCAAGTGATTATAGGTCACAAACGGATGAGATGGAAAGCCAGTTTGATCACTCTCGGGGTCAGAAACGTGATCATGATGAGTTATTGGAGAGGGTTGACGAGCTAAAGAGGGAATTGAGAGAAGTTCAGCGGAATATCCGACGAGTTCCGAAGGGTTCAAGGGGGAACCCCTTTTCGGAGGAAGTGATGGAAGACGAATTACCGGCATCTTTTCGGCCGGTGAATTTTGATTATGATGGTACTGCCGATCCGTGGGATCATTTGTGCCGATTTGAAAATACCGCTCTCTTACACCGGTATTCAGATGATATCAAGTACCGGGTGTTCGCTACTACCCTCACTAAGGCTGCTCAGACCTGGTTCAGCCAACTGACTGATGGAACTATTCATGACTTTGAACAGTTATCAGATTTATTTTTACATCAATTCGTCAGTTCCAGAAGACAACGACGATCTACTCAAACTCTGTTCGGGGTAAAACAGAAATGAGATGAGATGTTGAGAGAGTACGTTAAAAGGTTTACAGCTGCGACCTTGGAAGCTTCTGAGGCTTCAGACGATTTAATAGTTAATGCCTTTATACAGGGCTTAAAAGAGGGTGACCTTCATACCTCTCTGGTTAAGAAGATGCCAAAGAATTTCGATGATTTATTACAGAGATCTACCAAGTATATTAACTTGGAAGAGGCAGTTCGGATCAAGAAAGACGAGGGCTCCAGCCGAGCTAATAAATCACTAGAACAGGAGTCCACAAGGAGCAAGTATTGATGGAGATCTGGAATCTGCCCCAATTGAAATGGCCGGCGACCTGGAGCCCAACTCCCAAGAAGCCATCCACCATTGGGAATGGCAAACTCTGTCGATTTTATAACGAGTATGGCCACGGTACTGATGAATGCTTGCACCTGAGAGACGAACTGGAGAGATTAGTTCGGGAGAACAGGCTTGCTCAATATGTTCGTCCGCGTCGACAAGATAATAGAGAGCAGAGGAATGCTTATGAGGAGCCCAGAAGGGAAAGGGGGCAAGAGCGACCTGAACTACCTCCCTCTTCGCCACTTCCGCCACGGAACAGGCCTAAGAGGGAGGAAAGATCCACTATACACATGATCATAGAAGGACCAACGGACGGGGATTCAAACAGAACTCGCATGGCGAGACTGAATTCAGTTCGACAGAAGGGGGATGAGGTTCAGACGATCTTCGACGAAGTAGTAGTATAATTTGGGTCTCAAGACAAAGTAGCCCTCCAGAGTCCACAGTTCGATGCTATGGTGATTGCAGCTGAGGTTGGGGGTTTTAATGTCGAAAGGATATTCGTTGATACAGGCAGTTCGGTGGACATCATGTTCATGGACTGTTTTAGAAAGATGAGATCGGCAGTCGAAGTGAAGTCGGTGGAAACTTCTCTTTATGGGTTTTCCGGAGAAGTTGTGACAGTGTTCGGCAAGGTACAGTTACCCATGGTTTTAGGAGAAGAGGAATGGAGGCAGAATAAGACGATAACTTTTCTATTGGTTGATGCACCTTCATAGTATAATGTGATTTTAGGACGTCCTTCGTTGAGCACTTATGCAGCTGTTATCTCACCTGCTCATTTGAAGATGAAGTTCCCAGTAGAAAATGAGGAAAGACGGACTGTAGGAGTGGGAGTAGTCCATGGCAATCAGCAGACAGCTCGGTATTGTTATGTTGCTGCTGTTCGCCAGTCCGAATCCCAAAAACGAAAGGCTGAACAGAAAACTGAGGTTGATAGAGAAAGGGATCACAGTCAGAAGAAAGGGCGAGAGGCGAACACAGCGGAGTTTGAAGAAAGGGAATTGATGAGTATCGAATTAATTTCAGAACAAGCTGGACATGTAGTTCGCATTGGCAGTTGTTTGGTCGAGCCAAACCGCAACGAGATAGTGCGAGTATTGAAAGAGAATGTGCATTTGTTTGCATGGAAGCCGGAAGATATGAAGGGTATAAACCCAGATATAGCAGTTCATCAGCTGGATACTAAGCCCGAGGCTCGACCCATCAAACAAAAGTTGAGGCACTTTGGTGACGAGCAAAATGAGATAATAGAAAGGGAGGTTCAAAAGTTGTTGGAAATAGGGCATATTGAGAAGATTCAATACCCTCAGTGGCTGGCTAACGTGGTGTTGGTGCCTAAACCTGGAAACAAATGGTGGATGTGTATCGATTTCCGAGATCTAAACAAAGCTTGTCCAAAGGATCATTACCCGCTCCCTCGAATTGATAAATTGGTGGACTCAACTTCCGGTTACGAACTGCTCAGCATGATGGATGCTGTACAAGGATATCATCAGATCCTATTGCATCCGAAAGATAAGCCCAAAGTTGCTTTCATCACCTCGTCAGGAACATACTGTTACATAGTGATGCCGTTTGGATTAAAGAATGCAGGAGCTACTTATCAAAGGATGGTGGATAAGATGTTCAAGCACCAGTTAGGTCGTAATATGGAAGCTTATGTGGATGACATGTTGGTGAAAAGTGTTCAGGCGAACACTCATGCGGCAGACTTAAGAGAAACAATGACGACTATTCGAAGACATGGGATGCGGTTGAATCCATCAAAGTGCTTGTTCGGAGTAAAGGCAGGGAAATTTCTGGGATATATGGTTACTGAGAGGGGAATCGAAGTTAATCCAAGCAAGATTCGAGCTATCCAAGATATGGCTCCTCCACGAACCATAAAAGAGGTACAGGTTTTAACTAGTCGAGTTGTTGCTCTAAGCAGGTTTATATCAAGGTTGGCAGATAAATGATTGCCCTTCTTCAAAGTCCTTAGAAAGAGTAGTCAGTTCGGCTGGAACGAACAATGTCAGAAGGCTTTTGACGATTTAAAAGTTTTCATTTCTTCGTTTCCGTTACTGAAGCAGCCGATTCAAGGAGATACCTGGCGATTGACGAAGAATCTGTCAGTTCGGTTCTTGTGCGAGAAGAAGGAAAGGACCATTTCCCCGTCTACTTCGTTAGTAAAGTTCTTCAAGGGGCCGAAGTGCGGTATACTGAGATCGAAAAAGTGGCTTATGCATTAGTTACTGCTGCCAGGAGATTACGATCATACTTTTTGGGTTATGCGATAACGGTGCGAACTGATCATCCGTTGAGCATCGTTCTAGGGAAGCCTGAGGCATAAGGGAGATTAGTCAAATGGGCAGTCGAACTGGGTCAATTTGACATCAAGTATGAGCCTCGAACAGCTATTAAAGGTCAGGCCTTGGCGGACTTTATTCAAGAAACAACCAGAGAGCAAGAAAAGAAGGAGTGGGAATTGTTTGTAGACGGATCCTCATCTCGTCGAGGAGCCGGAGCTGGAATATTGTTGATCAGTCCGGAAAAAGATGAGTTACAGTTTGCCATAAAATTCTTGTTCAAAGCATCTAACAATGAAGCAGAATATGAAGCCTTTTTACAGGGTTTGAAGATAGCCGAACAGGCTGGAGCACGCCACTTAATAGTGAAATCAGATTCACAGTTGGTAACACAACAACTTCGAAATGAATGTGAAGTCAAAGAAGACATGATGATCTCCTACGTGGACAAAATCAAGGATATGGAGAACAGGTTTGAGAAGCTTCAGATCGAACAAATTCCCAGAAGTGAAAATGAGAAAACGGATTTTTTTATCAAAAATAGGCAGTTCGTTGCAAGACTGTTCCCAAAGAAGTATAACTGTGATGGGCGTCGGGAGAGAGAATGAAGTTATGAATATTGACAAGTCAGAGTCCGATTGGAGAGCTCATTCTTTGCATTTTCTAGAAGACAAAATGGAAGAAACAACAAAGGAATTGGAAAGGTTAGAGAGGCAAGTTCGATTCTATTATGTCATTGACGGACTGCTATACAGGAAAACCTTTTTACCAACGGATGCAAGATGCTTATCTCAAGAGGAAGGGATTAAGGTGTTGAAAGAAGCTCATGAAGGAGGATGTGCCGAATATTCAGGGGCAAGAGCTTTAGCTCGAAAGGTGGTGCGAGCTGGCTTTTATTGGCCCACGATGAAGAATGATGTTGAGGAGCTAGTTAGAAAATGTGAATCTTGTCAGAAACATGGATGGCGGATCCACACTCCGGCCACGGATATGTTAACTACTTGTTCGTCTTGTCCCTTCGCTAGATGGGGAATCAACATAGTTGGTCCGTTTGTGAAAACCAGGGGAAGCAAACAATTTTTGGTAGTAGCAGTAGATTACTTCACCAAATGGGTCGAAGCCGAACCTTTAGTCAAAATTACAGAAGTCAACATGATCCACTTCGTTTGGAAGAGTATTTGTTGCAGATTTGGTCTACCAAGAATTTTGGTGTCGGACAATGGAGCTCAGTTCTGAGAAAAGAAAATCACGGGATGGTGCGAAGAGATGAAAATTGTGCAAGTGTTTACTGCAGTTGCACATCCACAAGCAAATGGCCAAGTTGAAGTAGTGAACCGAATCATAGTGGATGGACTCAAAAAACGGCTCGAGTTTGAGAAGTCGAACTGGGTAGATGAATTACCATCAGTGTTGTGGGCTTATCGAACAACAGCTAGGTCGACGACGGGGGAGAGTCCTTTTAGTTTGGCGTTTAGGATGGAAGCAGTAGTTCCAACAGAAATTCAAGGAGAAGCTTTGCGGATCACCAATTTCGAACCGTAAGAAAACGAAGAATTGATCAGAACCGATCTAATTTTTTTGGATGAACTGAGGGACGAAGCCTGAATTCGACACAAACTCTATAAAAGACGCATTCAAGCAGCGTTTCACAAGAAAGTTCGAAAAAGGGAATTCCAAGTAGGAGATATGGTTTTAAGACAATCAGACGCCCTGGTCGAAATTGGAAAGTTGGATGCTACTTGGGAAGGGCTGTATATTGTTTCCAAGATTCTTTCGGGAGGATCTTACGAACTGACGGATGAAGATGGTAAAAGGTTACCAAGACCATGGCATGTGAGTCATTTGAAGAAGTTTTATGCTTGAAGTGCCATCTTTCTGTAGGATATTTGTTACTTTTTCAATTTCTGTTACTTAATAAAATGAGAAACATTTACTCTCCGTGGACGTAGGTCATTTTGACCGAACCACGTTATATCGTTGTGTCGTTTTTTCTGCTTTATTTTATATTGCTGATATGCTTGATGATTAAGAGAACTAACACATTCCCTCGAAATGTCCTGATTAAGCGAACTAACACATTCCCCTCGGAATGTCTTGATTAAGCGAAGTAACGCATTCCCTCGGAATGTCTTGATTAAGCGAAGTAACGCATTCACTCGGAATGTCTCGATTAAGTGAAATAACGCATTCCCTCGGAATGTCTCGATTAAGTGAAGTAACACATTCCCTCGGAATGCCTTGATTAAACGAACTGGAACATTCCTCGGAATGTGCTGATTGAGCAAACTGATAAGTTACTTATATATCCTATGGTTCATTAGTTTATTGATAAAGTTTTAATGATTTAAGTACCTTATACTTACAATCAAACAAATTGACGATTGATATGTGATTAGAAAAAGTCGTAATAGAAGGAAGTTCGATAGATTGCTCGAAAAAGATACAAAGTATTTCTAGACAAAAAATATACGGAAATTTCACAAAGTATCAGCAGATGGTTCCTCAGAACGAACTGGGAGGACTGATGGGTCAATACTGGAGTTCAGCGGTACAGGAAGATCGAACATCTCTTCAGGAAGATCCGCGATTAGATGTGAAGTTGCTCCCTCCAGTTGAGTAGTCGAACTGGTACTTGGAAGAACTTCTGAAATGGCCTGCTGTAGAAATCCTGCCCACCATTTGGCATCGACATCTTCGCTCGGATCTCCTTGCCAACCGGGGGGAATCGGGAAGGATTGCCGCAACTTTTTACCCAGTGAAGAAAGGCGGAATCGGAGCTGGGACTCGGGCGTAGTTTCCATCACCTCCTCCTAGCATAGACGAACACCCTCCTGGAAATAGGCTTCGGTCATGGGAGCGGCCTTAGAGAGAAAGAGAACTGAATTCCATAAGCGATTAAAGAGCCTCTCGCGGAACTCTTCAGCTACTAGCTCCATCTCCGAGCTCCGAGCGAATTGGCGGAAACCTTCTGTAATTCCAGCTCGGAATCCCTCCATCCTCATGTCCTCCGTGAGCTGAATTCGCGCACTCTTCTCCCGCTCTAATTCCTCCCTCAGCCTCCGAATCTCTACTTCTGCTCCGAGAAACTCTTTTTGTTTTTCCGTAGCGAACTTTTCATTCGCCAACAACAGTTCGTCTCTTTTTGACACCTCTGATCGAGCCATTGCAAGCTCAAACTCGTACTGCTCCAATTGAGCGGACAACTTATTAACCTTGTTAGAATGGATCGCTAGGTCGCTCTCCAGAGCCTTCTTTTCATCTTCTTTCTCTTCCGCTACATGGCGATATTCCAATGCTTTGTCCCGCCGGCGAAAAGCCCTCTTGCTTAAGCCTTAAAAAAACTTCCTCGCGTTCGTCTAACGAGTAAGATTTAGCCTTATTTCTTTTTCCTCAGCATCCTCCTCACCCTCCGCTGCCTTCCCACCTTGAATGACTACACCCTTCGAAACCTCTGAACTAATTTGGGGCCCTTCAGCTGTCTTCTGCTTCTTGTCCGCAGACTTCCGCGAACTGGAGGACCCCTTTTTCTTCCTTAGGAGGGAAGATGTAGCCCCCGCCGCCTCTCCTGCGATCTTTTCGATCAGATTGAAAAGTTCAGATGGACGAGTGTTGGGCGGAGTCGAATTGGAAGGGGCTTCGGCAGTTGGCAGCGTGATCAGCAGAGCAGATTCTGATCTCTCGGGTAGAACACCCTCTTCCTCCTGAATCACATGTTCAGTTGAGCCTGGAGTCCTCTGGGCTAGCTCGGTGAGACGAGTTTCCTCTGCTCGTTTGAAAAACACAGCCAAGTCGGTGTTCATGCAATGCTGGAAAGGCGAGTAGGGAGTCCTCTCCTCATCAGGGACCTCATCGGCGAAGCTAAAGAATCGGTTCATTTTCCTATCTGCAAAAAGAAATAATGTGGGTAAGCTAATATGCACTCAAACAGTTCGGACTAGCACGAAAAATTGCAAGGATTAAAAGATTGACCTAAATTGAATCCAGAAAGAACGTGGCTGTTCGGGTAAAACCCCCAGAATGACAGCAACGATTCACAAGAGCTTAATTGAACGATATCGAACCACCCCTTTGCAAAAATCCTATTCAAAATGGAGATTTGGTAATAAGGGGATGGAGGAGGATCGGATGGAGCAGAGTTTTGAACCCAGGGAAGAGAATCGAAGGGTTGGTTCACTGGTTCACGAATAAAAAAATAGTATTTCTCCCAGGAATTGACTTTTTCATCCCCAGGAGATAAAAAGGCAGCTCACCTTGCACCTCCGTGAGGGCTCAAGTAAAAACGGAAAGGGTTTGCATTTTTAAAACAAAGCAAGACCGAAATCGGTTGAAAATGGGTTCGACCCCCATCCACTTACATATCATATAAAATGATACTATGTAACTTATAGAATTCGGGTGCAATTGGTTCGGACATATTCCAAAGCCCGAACCGATCTCTAAAAAGAAAGGGTGAACAAGGGGAACTAATCCTAGGGTGACATGTTTCAAAAACCATGTCTGATGCCCATGGGGAGCTCGGTGGGGCCGGTTATTTGGGCTAGGGATTACTACGGAATAACCGCCCACCAGGAGCGAACTAAGGAGAGTTATATGAGTTTGGGTGGTTTTTGTAAAAGAAAATACCATATCCATGGTTTTTTGCCTAGACTTTTTAGGAACATGAATCGCTGGACTGGGTGATGACATTCGAAATATAAGGATAAGGGAAAAGAAGTCGGGTACCTGAGACAATTGGAGAATCTCAGAATTTAAGAAGAAAGACCCCTTGATTGATGAAAGAAAAATTGGAGAAGAGAAGCTACAGTGATTTGTGGTAGGAAGGTTTTTTAACCTAATGAAGGGCATATATATAGAGGGAGATTTTCTCGGTTTCTGGGGGGAAAAACTGAAAGGTCGCAAACTCCCAGCCGTTAGATGCGATGAAATCCAACGGTGGAAGACAAAAAGACACTGGGTGGGAATTCTATCTTGCCACGTGTTGCATGGATGAGATTGTCATAGTTGAAAGGACATCTCGCCTTGGAAAGGTGCGTCAAAGTGTTCGGCTAATACACTAGAAAACCATTTTAGTGCGTGTAAACACGTACTTCGAAGGGGGAGAGTACTTGATATGGTCGAACTAAGTCGAACCGTGTTCTTCTCTTGGAAATCGAAATAAAGTCAAAGTCAATGTATTTGAAGTCTGAAGAAACAAGTTGTTCGGCAGCCTACGGATCGAACTAAGGAAGCACAAGCTAATGCGATTGCGAGGTACTATGACGAACTAAATCAGTTATGGAACACAATGATAAACTGACATGCGATGAAGCTAAACGAACTGTTTTACAACCTCACGATCGAACTAATAAAAGAGGAGCTGATTCAGTTTGGAGTTATAACGACGAACTGATTAGCAGGGAAAAGTGACGAACAAGTTTTGAACCTAACTAACCGCTATTTATGCGGAACCGTTAGCCCATATCCCATATTTTGTGGGATAAATCTTAACTACCTCATATTCCAGGGAGTATATATATATCTCTTGTGTTCATTCTTTATTTCTTATGCACACTTAAATTAAAAACACACACGCACAATTGCTCAAAAAAAGCACACAAACATTCTCTTCTTTTCTCTGACTTGAGCGTCGGAGTCCCATCACCGAGAATCCCTCCCAATGTTTGTTTTGAAAGTCCGCGGATTCAAACTTATGAGTTTTTGGATCGGGAAACCGGAGAATCGGATCGGAGCAACATCAGGTGTGAAGTTGGAATATGACCACTCACCATGTTGCATATGTCCACATTTTAATATTTTTTGTATTCCACTTGTTAGTTTGTCTTATTGAAATGATTATAATATTTTATTTATAGTTTCAAAATTATTAAAAATTACTTTAAGATATTAATATTTATATATTAAGATTTGATTTAGTAATATTCTTATTTTATCAATTATTTTTAATTTAATTATAGTCTTTAGAGTGAATAAAATAAGTTATATTATAAAAAATTGCAAATAATCAGATTTTATTAGATTAAATTTAGATTTTTTAAACATAATTTTTACACAAAAACTTAAGTTGCAATTTTGAAAAAAATTTGACTAATTTTTTAAAATTTTGGTTTTATTATTTCCTTTATATATTTCATTAAAATTTATTTGGTCTAATTAATCACCGTGATTGGAAATTTCTAACCCCCCCCCCACACACATATATAATTTTTAATCTAATTTTATAATAATATATTGATTTTCAATATGTGTTTCAAATCAACCACCTACTTTATTCTAAAGAAATATTAAAAAGAAATAATTAATTTAGATAGTAGAAATAATTAATAATTTAAATATATATTCACTTAGTAATCATGTTCCTACAATGTGTAACTTTTTTTATTTCTTTTACAATTTACAACTTTTTGTAATGCGTGAAGTGTAGTTTATATTCCTTTGTTTTCTTCGTTAAGTCTATCATTAGAATGCAACTTGTTTTCTTTTTTAAGAAATCTTTATTTGAAACATTACACTTTCTTTAGGATAGGTGAAAGATTTTAAACCGTCATTCAATTTTTTTCGTCCTTTTGGTACCACTCATAATATTCTTTCTAATGCAATTTTTAATATCCTGTATAATTAATGTATTGTACTAACTCACCAACATAGTTATTTCTACCATTCTCAGTTATATGTTCATGTTCATATTTACTCTCAAGCACTCTATTTTATACTATAAACCATGTTTTATGATTATTTAATTAATTCTCTTCTAATTTTAAATATGTTTTTATGTCCATAAAGTATAACAGACACACTCTTCTTTGTTTAAATATATTTAAATATAGGTTGCACCATCTTAAATAATTTTGACATAATCATTAAGTATAGATCATTAACATTTATAAATATTATTTGATATTATTTTCACATTTATCTTGTTATTACTTCTATGATTACTAAAGTGACATCTCACATATTATTTTTATGTGTAACTATGTTTACAAAAATAATAATTTTATTATGCTGTTTTTCTCCAAACTTCTAATGTCACGCCCCATTTTCTTTTCATTAAAATATCAGAGTTTTCTCTTTTTGGGCGTGAAGAAAGAAAGGGGAAGAAGACGTACATGATATAAAATAGAAAGAAAAAGGAAAGGATAAGAAGTGGTACACTTGAAACATCAGATACAACCGATAAATTAGAATTTTGAAACCTTACGCAGCGGAAAAACATCAGGATCCATTATTCGAAACATAAACGAGATTATATTTACAAAACGTGGATTATATAAATCATTGTTTAAGTGCTGTGAGACCACAGACTTGAAATATATAAAATCCAGATACGGCACCATCTTCATTCTCTCTAAGGTTCAACCCGCTCGTCCTTACCTGTAGTGTGAGTACAGAATAGGGGTGAGTGCGTTGAATACACTCGTGGGGGTAAAATCCGCCTCATGAGACTCAACAGATATATAAACACAACATGCGTATAATTTTAACACATAACACAACACGTAAAAGCACAGCAGATATTAGAAATGGTAAGGGACGAATAGGTGCGGGATTCCCCCATCTTATCCTATAAAACGGTCTCAATACCGCTGGTGCATTTCAAGAGGACCACCAAACCTCAACAGAGTAGTAGAAAGGGATAAGGGACGAATGCATGAAAGAGGTGGACCGCAGCCCATGCACAGTATAAAGTATGACACAACAAATATAATCACAGCACTTAGTATTCCTCAATCATGCTTTGAATAGTGAAAACTGTAAACAGATACTGAGTTTAGAAATTACCCCCACCTTGTTCGGTGGTATCCGCGTGAGTAGCTAGGACCAAAGATCAAATGTCTCAGTGCTCAATCCAACTGGTAGCCTACATAATTTATAACATTTCTTAGTTCCTAAATAACGTATAATTAAAGCTGTAAAGGTTCCTGGCGAAAGAACGTTCGTTAACGACGCGACGGCTCGAACGATCTAAAGATTGGGACCACAGAAACGAGAGGGACAGATCAGTTTCAAAGTCTGAGATGATAGAGGATTGAATTTGGGTCACGACGGAAAAAGAATGAGCTCGATCGGAGTTGAAACGAGCTCAAACGGAGCATTTTAAATTTTGGGGTAAAATGGTAATTTTGGTCAAAGGGTTGACTTTGACCGGGCCCACGGATCCCGATCAACGACGTCTCGTCATCGACGACTCGATACGGATGAACGACGGAAAGAAAACGAGGTTCGGATCGAAAACACGGTGTCACGTGCGCAGTGCACCCGTCGCTCGTTCGCCGCGCGCGCGCGACTCCCGTCGCCGTGTGCCCAGCGCGCCCAGCTCGCCCGCGCGGACTCGCCACCTAAATGGCCTTCCAGCCGCCGTCGGCCGGCGAACCACCGGTCTCCGGACACACCCTCGGACTTCCCACACTTCAGGCTACTAACTCCGGCCAACGGCGGCCACGACGGCGCCGTTTAACTCTGCCAAAACACCTGCAAATACAGCCCGTCGCCCAGCTTTCCGACGGTGGCCTGCTTGACCAGGCCACTTCCCGGCGCCACCCAGAGCGGTAGCGCCGTCTCCTTTCGCCGCCACTTACATCGCCGGATACCTTGCACCGCCGGCTACCACCTCCGGCCGTCCATCGCCGGATTCCGGCATGAATAGTGCCTGAAAATTACGCCGCAAAACCCTTCGATAGACTTATTTTTGAATACCAACTCCGATTTTCAAAACTCCGGCCGGCGACTTCCCGTCGCCGGCAACCCTTCCCTGAGTCTTGGCCGGCGACCCCCCGTCGCCGGCCACCTATTCCGACCAACCCCAACCACCAACACAGCCTATATATACACACGCATGAGACACACACACACGCTCAAACACACACACACTTCTCTGACTTGGCCGGCAGCCACCTGCCGCCGGCCACCTCTCCCAGGCCCTCGCCGGCGACCTCCCGTCGCCGGCCCATCGTTCCCACACGGCGGCGCCACCATGCGCCGCTCCAACAGCATGCAAACTCACACACACACTAACACACCTACACACACATGCACGCATACATACATATTTACTACTGTTCCGGCCAGGCGCCGCCACCTACAGCGGCGCCACCACTCCGGCATCACCACCACACCACCAACAGCTTCTCCGGTGGCTTCTCCGGCGAAAGGAAGAGGAGAGAGAGAGAGAAAGGGTGGTGAGGGTTAGGGTTTGAGGCTGTTTTTCGCCATTTTCCGGTGAACCGTAAGTCGGAATTGAATTCCGGAAGTTGTCCTAGACTCGTCTCGTCGAGACGAACGTCATGTGCGAAAATCATCCGATTCCGACAACGTTGGAATTTTCCGGCGACCCTCCGGCGGCGCCGCCGCGTCGGCGGCTGCTCCGGCGGCGGCGCGCCGGAGGCAGAAAAGAGAGGAGAGAGGGAGAGAAGGGAGGAGAGAGAACTTACTCGTTTTCGCCTCGTTCGGAAAAACGGTGAAAAATGAACTGGAGGAGCCCCTATTTATAGATTTCCAAAAGTTACTATTCATCGGAGTATTCTTTGGAATATTCTTTTTGTTACTGTTCATCAAGAAATATCCCGTATTTCTACTCTTCGTATACGTCTCGTATACGTCGTATTCTTCGTTTTCTCTGTTTTCTTCATTACTTGAGTTACGTAATTACGATTGACCTCTAGTTCGTTTCTATGTTCTCGTATTTTAATTACGCATCGCGTGGTATAAACATCATCTAGGTTCCATGTGAAGAAATTATATCCATCTAAAACCGATGTTAATCACATATCTAAAACGCACGTAATTAATTAAACAGTCAAAGTAGTGGTGCCCATCCGATTCGGAAAACCGAACCGAACCGGAACCGAACCGGGGTCAACGGTTCGGAAAACCGTTGACTCGGTTTCGGTCCCAAACCGAAACCATGAACCGTGGTTCGACGGTTCGGTTTCGGTTCGAAATTTCTTCAAACCGTAAACCGGCGGTTTAACCGGCGGTTCGAACCGCCGGTTAAACCGCCGGTTTTTCTATTTTTTTTTAATTTATATTTTTATATAAATAATATTATGTATTTATGTTATTTTACTCTTTAATTTTAAGTTGTATTGATTATTATTATTATTAATTTGTATTATAAGTTGTAATTTTTTTAGGTTTATGGTTTGTATTGGTTATATTTAAATTGTAATTTCTAATTTTTGAAATTATAATTTATAAGTTGTAATGTAGTATTGTTGTAACTTGTAAATGTAAGTTCTACTTTTTAATTTATATCAAATTATTTACTCAAAAAACATTGTTATTTTGTAATATATAACATATAATTGTAATATTTATATGCAAATTTAATTTTTAAAAAATTTAAAAAAAAAAAAAAAAAAACAAACCGTCCAAATCGGCGGTTCAAACCGGAACCGGCGGTTTACAAACCGGAACCGGAACCGGCGGTTTACAAACCGGAACCGAAACCGAAATTCCCACGGTTCGGTTCCGGTTTGACCCTCCACGGTTTTTCGAACCGGCGGTTCGGTTAGACCGGGCACCACTAAGTCAAAGCATACGCACATAAGTATTAAATTATAGGTTTAAATATTTAATTAATCAATTATGCTCGTTTTGATCCGGGGCGCTACATCTAATTTGATATTTGTAATTTATCATTGCTTAATTAAATCATATAATTTACAAATAACATCTTTTTAGGAATTTTTATTTATTTATAGATTTTAGTAATCTTGTTAATTAGCAATACAAAAGTAGATTACATATTCATCTAATCTCATTTTCTTCAAGGCACTTAATTCTATGTCATAATGAATATTATTTTTGGGATCGATCGAATATGATATATCCTAAAAGGTTTTAAATTTGTTTTTTCATAAGTTTATCAATATTTTGTTATTTCAACATAATTAAGACATTTGCACTCTTATTATGTACTTAATTTGTGTTAAATCTCTTATTTCATTTATTGGTGTTATTTTAAAAATATCATTATACCTTTCTCTAGTGTTAGATATTTTATAAAGTTTATAAAATTACGTCTTTGTCTTATTTATTACCTTTTTCATTTGATTCTCGACAATTTTATATTTTTAAAATTTTCATCAATTGTACGAATGTATGACATTTTATAAATTATTTTTTTATTTTACTTTTTTTTATTAATTCTAATTCTACTTCTATGATTATTTATTCTTATTTCCATTGTCACGCCCCATTTTATTTTTTTAAATTTATCAGAGTTTTCTTTGTGGGGCGTGAAGAAAGAAGGGGAAAAGAAGTGCATGATATAAAATAGAAATCTTTGGAAATACAAATCCTCGGCATCTAGCCGAAATAAAACATTTAATATAGCAGCGAAAAATACATCAGGATCCATCTGCAGAAAAGGACGATATACTTTTACAATCGTGAAATTATATAAAATATCGTTTGAACATTAAGTTTGATCAGGATCCATCTGCAGAAAAGGACCCACGACCCTCACTCCCGTCACCCGGCGCCGCGCGCGCACCCGTCACTCGGCGCTGCTTGGACGCACTCGCTCCCGTCACCCGGCGCGCGCACAGTGCGCGCCCAGCTCCCGGCGTCTCCCAGCAGCATGACTCCCAAGCAACTTCCAGCAACCACCAGCTGCGACGGCGCCGCCGTCACCTGGTCCGCCGGCAACCCTGCTCCGGTGATTCAAAATATTCAAGATTTTAGTTCAAGATTCAAAATATTCAAGATTTTAGCAGAAAAATAATCAAAACATGTAATTTTTTAAAGAAAAGTTTGTAATGTAAATTAACTCTTATATTTTATAATCAAATATAAAAATAAAATGAATATTGAATTATTTTATTATTCTTAAAATATAATATTTGTATCATAATCTCAATTTTTCTCTATAAATGTCTAACTAAATCTACATTTGTAATAATTAAATTTCTTAGATTCATAGTGTAGCACCCCGAACCAAAAATGAAGCATATTTGGTTAATTAAATAATTAAACCCTTAATTGAAATATTATGTGCGTTAATCTTGACTGTTTAATTTAATTACGTGCGTTTCAGATACATGTTTAATGTACGACTTAGATGGATAATTTTCTAGACATGGAACCTAGAAGTTTTTTATACCATTAGATGCGTAACAGAAATACGAGAACATAGAAATGAATTAGAGGTCAATCGGAGTTCCGTAGCTCAAGTTACGATGAAAAGGGCAAAATATGAAGTTTTGGAAAAACGAGAGGTGAAATCTTGATGAATAGTGAAAGGAATATTCATTGAACAGTAACCCCACCCTAGTAAACAATGACCTACCTTATATGAACATTAAATTTCCGAAAAAATCTATAAATAGGGGGCTCATTTAGTTTATTTTTCACCGTTTTTCCGAACGAGCCGAACGAGCCAAAAAGCGACGAACGCACATAAGTCTCTCTCTCCTCTCCCTCTCTCTTCCCTCTTTGATTTCTGAATCCGGCACGCCGTCGCCAGAGGTCGCCGGAAAATTTCAATCTTCTCGGTTTCGGAGTAGGTATCGTTGGTCTCGTCAAGACGAGTCTAGGACAGTTTCCAGAATTCCATTCCGATGTGTTGTTCGTCGGGAAACGACAAAGATGTCACCGGAAAACGCTTACCCTAGTTCTTGACCCCTTTTTCTCTCTCGTTTCTTGGTGGTTTTGGTTCTTTCCTTTAGCTGGGTCAAGTCGGGGTGTTGAAGAAGAGGTTGGGTCGGTTTTGGGGTGGTGATCGGAGTCGGAAAGTTGCCAGCCGGAGTTGTTTTTAGAGGTGTTTTTGTGTGTGTTTGGAGGCTGCTACTACTGTTTACCACCGGTTTCCGATGAGGGGGTGGTGGGAAAAGGTTGCCGGCGATGGGTGATTGCCGGCCGGGGGTTTGGGAAGGGTCGCCAGCCGGAGCTGGAAAGGTTAAGGTGTGCATGTGTAAGTGTGTGAGTTTTTTCATGGGCGACAGACTGTTTTTGCAGGTGTTTTGCCGGAGCTAGGCGGTGCCGCCGTGGTCACCGATGACCGGAGTTGGTAGCCGGAAGTGGGGGGAATCCGGGGGTGTGGTCGGTGACCAGTGGTTCGCTGGCCGGCGGCGGTTGGAAGGCCGTTTAGGCTGGGCGCGCACTGGGTGTGCATGGATGTCGAGAAAACTCGGCAGCTGTCGTGGACGCCGCGCGTGGGTGCTGGGCGTGTGCTGCCGAGGAGTGGTGCACGCCGGGCGAGCGTTTTCACATGTTGATCCGTTTCCAATGTTTTCGTAGAATCGTCTGGAGTCGGGGGTCCCGGTCAAAGTCAACCGTTTGACCAAAATTACCAAAATATCCTTCAACCTTAAAATGCTCCGTTCGGGCTCGTTTTAACTCCGATCGAGCTCATTCTTTTTCCATCGTGACTCAAATTTCATTTTCTATCATCTCAGCCACTTAGACTGATCTGTCCCTCTCATTTCTTCAGCCCCAATCTTTAGATCTCTCGATCCGTCACGTCTTTAACGATCACACTTCCTCCGAAGTCATTTATATCTTTAATTATGTTTATTAAGGATCTAAGAAATGTCATAGCTTATGTAGGCTACTTGTTGGATTGAGCGTTGAGTTATTTGATGTTTGGTACTCGCAACTCAAGCTTTGAGTTATCAGATCTTTGGTACTCGCTACTCACGTGGTAACCACCGAATAAGGTGGAGGTACATTCTAAAACTTTATCTATTTACAATTTTCCCTATTCCAAGCATGATTGAGAAATACTAAATGTTGTGATTATATGTTGTGTGTGGGGGTAACTTCAAAACTCTATTTGTTTATTGTTTTCCATATTTGATATATGAACTGTTGAATCTTATTGTTGAACCCTATGTACTATGAATATTGTGTGTGTATATTTATTTTGGGGGAGGGACAGGGTGGTCCGTAAATACACTGTTAGATATGGAAATAGTGGTCCATAAATACACCGCTATGGATGGACATGGTGGTCCGTAAATACACCGCTAGGGATGGACAGGGTGGTCCGTAAATACACTGCTAGAGGGGATTGGGTGGTCCATTAAAACACCGAATAGATAGGGATGGATTGGGTAGTCCGTAAAAATACCGAATAGATAGAGATGGATTGGGTAGTCCGTAAAAATACCGAATGGTTAGAGATGGATTGGGTAGTCCGTAAAAATACCGAATAGTTAGAGATGGGTTGGGTCGTCCGTTAAGGAAACAATTTACATGTTGTGCCATATATGTGATGTGTTTATTTGCCAAACATATATATATGATTGATTTGTGTAACTGCTTAATAAATATTTGAATATGGAAAGTATCCCCACGAGTGTATTCAATGCACTCACCCCCCACCTGTACTCACACTACAGGAAGTTACGAGATACAAGATGCATAGAGAGGATGGTGCCATATCAAGTTTTTTCCTTTGGTCTCTATTTCAAAGCTTGTTGAAACATTGTTTTAAAAATTCACGTTTGTAAAAGATAAACTCTTCTCCTTTTCTTTGTAAAGGTTCCTGATGTATTTCCGCTACTATTGTAAAATGTTTTATTCGGCTAGACGCCGAGGATTTGAAATTGTAAAATCGTCTCCTATCTGTTTCCAAAGGATTTCTGTTTTATTTCATGCACGTCTTTTTCCCCTTCTTTCTTCACGCCCACAAAGAAAAGTCTGATAATTTTTATGAAAGAAAACGGGGCGTGACACATAGATTGTTTGAACCAAAGTTTCTACATCTTCCAACATTTAAATATCAATTGTTATTTATTTTTATTTCCTTTTGACTTTGTTATTACTTTTTTTTACTGATTTTTTATATAGACAATTATATTTTGCCTCCAATTTATGCTTCCTAAATAATTATTTTATTTTCTAAAGAATTTTTAGGGTTTTTTAAAATTTAATCATATTAAAAAAACTCAATTATATACACAAACTTTTTAAGATCTTCTTAAAGTCTTGTCAAACAAGAGTATAGTAGATGAATTAAGTTTCGAAAGAAACTATGAACATTACAATAAATTAGTTTGAAAATCCATATATTTTCTTTACATTAAATTTATATTCAAAGAAATGGATAAGAATTTGAAAAAAAACGTAAGAATATAATTTCTAATAATATCATACTTTAATAAAAATATTAATTTTATAATAATTTTTTTATATATGCTTAAAATATATCATTGGAAAACTCTTTTAAATATATATTAACATGAGACTAATTTTAGTCTAAGATTTAAAATGTTTAAGATTATAGAAAAAAAATAATCAAAATTTGTAATTTTTCAAGAAGAGTGTAAAGGACTTACCTTTTATAATCAAATAATAAAATAAGTATTGAATTACATTATTATTCTTAATAGAGAGTTTTCTTTAATTAATTAAAACAATCATAAAATTTACTTGGAAATTCACGATGTATTATTGTTTAGATTTTTTTTCACAATTTATGTTTTTACGTTGTTTACTAAATTTTATTGGATAGCTTAATATTTTTATTTGAGCAGATGGATCATTCCACTACAGATGTTATATAACTTATATATGTTATACAACTTAGCCAATATAGATTAGGTGATACTTTTAATACTTTTGAAAAACTATAATTTGATGAAGTAATACAATATAGTACTTTTATTTTTTATGGTTATATTTTAATACGTAATAGTTAAAAAAATTTGTTGCATTTCTACAAATAAATGATTAATTTGAGATATTGTAATTTCACTAGTATTATTTCAGAATATAATATTATTATGTGTATCATATAGTGGCTAGAACAGGAGTAAGCTCATTGAAGCTCTGGAGTATATCTGATTTTCCCTATGACATTGTTCCGCGCATTCGTCAGTCAGCCACACCTTCTGTATATAGATCTTGAGAATATATCCGTTGGGGAAGTATCCGTTGAAGGGGAACACTCCTCCATTTTGAATTGAAGTTTTTGATCTCCAAGATCTTCTTTATGTTCGCATTAAATGCTTCTGAGTTGTTTCTGACATGTGCATTTAATGCGCCCACTATCTTTGACTTTCATGCAACGGTTAGCTAATCTAGTTGCCAGATAGCTTTGTTCCCATTTGAGTTGCATGGTCTTCTTCGTATTGCATGGATAGGAGTAGCACTTGTCTTTCTGCAAGAGATCTGTTGGCTACTTCCTACTTCCTCTATAGATTGTTGTAGCTCTTCCTTGCTTGCTTTGCTCAGGATGCGATTCTATGCTGCTTTCTGTACCGTGCCAGGATTCTGTTTCGAAACAGCTTCCTGTCCCTAAAACCTTCAGTCAGCTTCCTGTCCTGCGTCTGCTTTCTGATCTATGCCAGCTTCCTGTTTCTTGGCAACCTCCTGTTCCAGCATCCTATTCTTTGCTTCATACAACATTTTTGCTACATCAGCTTGCTGCTTCTTCCATGCTGCTTCCTGCTTCAGAAAAGCTTCCTGTTCCTGAAACCTTTAGTCAGCTTCCTGACTTGCTGGCTCCTCCAGCTTGCTGCTCGTAGAAGATAACTTTCTGTTTTTTCTAAGGTTGGTTTTTCTTGTAAATTGGAAAACCATTACATGATCTTATGTTTTCTTCTGATCATGTAATACGTGGGAACTTACTTTAGCAAACTATATTTTCTTATTATGCAACCTGTTCTGTCTTATCAAGATAACTCTAGAAATATCCCAACACTATATCATATCTTTTACACTCAAAACTTCCCAAAAACCATTCCTTAGAAAAGGTTTTCAAAAGAAACCCTATCAAAAGGTTTTAGTTTCTGCAACATAAGAACTTTGATATAGTAAGTTGAGCTGTATTCTTACCCAACACGTTGTACTGCATTCTGTGTTGTATTCTGCAACAGAATACAATATTGCAAGTTCGAATAGATTTTCAAAAATCGACAGAGGTTCATTCACCCCCTCTAAACCTCTGAGCCACTTGGGACCAATAAGTGGTATCAAACAAAGTTTGATGAAAAGCCAACTTGTCTGGTCATCTACCCAGATCCACGTGTTTCTGTTGTGAAAAATGTTTTCATTTCTTACTTTCCAAAACACATTCTTTAGCATAACATGGATCTCTCATATCACATGCTACCTATGTTTTCCATAGAGGAATATGATGACTAAAAGATCAGAATGGAGGCACATCTCTCTGCTATGCATGACGAGATGTGGTATGTCATCACTGAAGGACCACCACTCATCACTAAGCCCAATCCAGCTTTAGGAAGAGAGCAAAGAGAAAGAGAAAGAGCTAAAGTTGAAGCAGCTACAACACATGCAACAACGATAATAATTGCTGAGATAGAAGCAGCAATGAAAGGAGCAGTGATTGATGAAGGTGCTGATGGAGCTGGCCCTAGACCTTCTCTTATACATGTACCACCTGTAGCAGTAGCTAGAGCTGGAATATCTGATTACAAGAGAGCACCACCATCTGCTGAGTACTTGATAAAGCCAAGACATGAGTATACTACTAAAGATAGAAAAAGAGCCAACCTAGACAATGTTGCCAAGAATGTATTGTTTCTCACGTTGGACAAAGAAACATTCAGCAAAATAAAGACATGAAAAATTTCCAAAGAGATTTAAGATAAGCTAGAACAGATTTTTGAAGGAACTAAACTGGTAAAGGATAACAAAATATCCACCACAACCCAATTGTTCGAGTTGTTCAAGATGAAGCCCGAAGAATCCCTAGAAGAACTGGATTTAAGATTTATATCTATTGTGAATGAGCTAGAATTTCTGGGAAAACACTACAATCAGAAGGAGAAAAACCTCAAAGTACTTAGGGCACTATCTGTTGAATGGGATAGAAAAACCACAACCATGCGAGTATCAATGGATCTGAAAACAAGTTAGAGGCTGAAGAATCAAACACTAAAGTCACTGCACTTACTGCAAGATATAAAGATACAACAACTGCAAGCAGCAGCAAGCTGAAGGAGTTGCATGCAGAAGATGCAAAAGAAAAAATGACACTATTCGTGAAGAAATTTATGAAGTTTCTGAAAACCAACAAAAGATGAAAATATTTAAAAAGGAAACCCCCTACTCCATAGGTAAATCAAGGACCACAATCTAATATAGTTTCTTCTAACCTATGTTACAACTGCAGAAAACCACGTCATTGCACAAGAAACTGTCATTATCCTCAAGTGCACAAATATCCCAAAAAAGAAAGGAAGCAGGTGAGAGATAAGAGGAAAGATGAGAAACAAAAGCTGAGAGCACTTCTTGGTGAAGCTAAAGCACTGAAAGTAGCAAGCTCATCCAAAGAAGAGTCAAAAGAACAAAGCTCATTGGAGAGTGACAGTGATAGCTCTACCTCTGATGAAGAAGCATTGTTATGCCTAATGACTAAAGATTGTGAAGATGAAGATGATGAGATAACCTCTCAATCCTTTGGTGATTCTGGTAGAGAAAAGCTGAACATGATCTAGTCATTTAGACAGATCATGAGTGACTTTGAGCAGATAAACTCAGCTCATGAGAAACTTAAGGAGGAAAATCTGATGCTCAAGAATGAGCAAACTACACTAGAAGAAAAACTCTCTGACCTTGAGTACTACACTGCAGAATGCAATAATCTCAAGGTAGAGGTCTCCAAGCTCAAGCTGCTAGTCACTAAGCTAGAAACTGAGAAGGCGAGCCTATAAAATACAATTGATGTATACAACAGATCAACTAGGATTGCACAAGAATGTATCATTGAGACTCAAAACGCATATAAAGGAAATAGTCTAGGACACAATGCTGAAACTTCTCAGAATATAGGAAGCACAATCAAAGTTGAGAAATTTGTTCAAGCAAAAATACCATTTTTTGAAGAGTTCTACCAACCAGAAAAAGTCTTGAACAAACCAAGCACAACTGATAAGGGAAATAAACCCTTGCTGGAAACTACAAAAAATAAGACTGCACAGATTCACAGGATGCAATAGAGTCAATCTACTACAACCAAAGTCAGAATGCAGCAATCTCACAAGCTACAACAAAAGAATTTTTGTCCATCTTATACCAAAACTTACATGTTTAAACCTAAATGAGCATATACTCTAGGAAGGTACAAGAGAAGACCACACTCTAGAAGTGAATGTAACACAAGGAAAGTTCCTACACACACTATTCAAAAATAGTATTCTACAAAAATTGCTTATAGAAAAAGAATCAACAAATCTTATGGCAAATCAATTGTCATTAAACAGATGTGGATTTCAAAGGAAGCTAACCCCAAAGGACCCGTATTTATATGGGTACATAATTCTACCTAAACTGCATGCAGAAACAGTTGCCAGGACGCAACAGTGATGTATGGTACATTGACAACGGTTGCTCAAGACACATAACTGGCAATAGAAAAGCGTTGAAAGATTTCCAACCATGTAAATGCCCTAAAGTAGTGATTGGAGATAACTGAAAAGGAAGCACAAAGTGTACAAGAAGCTTGATCAAGGGCAATACATGCATCAATGATGTGTCCAGTGTAGCCAAACTGCTTTATTACAAAGAGTACAAAATGATAAGTCACCTGAACTTCAAAACCATTAACAAACTAGTAAGAAAAAGCTTAGTGAGAGGCTTACCGGATGTAGCCTTCAAAAAGGAAAATGTTTGTGGAGCATGTTAGAAAGAAAAACAAATCAGAAGCTCATTCAAAGATAAAATACAAAAGTCATCTCATAAGATTTTGGACGTACTACACATGGATCTATCTGGACCAGTTGAGCCTGTAAGTGTGAGTGGGAAGAAGTATTCCCTAGTGGTTGTGGATGACTACTCTAGATTTTCTTGGATAATCTTTCTAGCCAATAAATCAGAAACCCAAAACAGGCTAACAAAATTCATGATAAGAATTCAAAATGAGAAAAGTTTGAGTATTGTGAATATAAGATCTGATAGCGAATTGGAATTCACAAACAAATTCAATGAGAAATATTATTAGGAGAATGAGATCAGTCATGAATATTCAGTAGCAAGAACACCCCAACAGAATGAAGTTGTAGAAAGAAGAAATAGAACTTTGAAAGAAGCAGCAAGAACAATGATTGCAGAAACTGCAATACCTAAAAGATTTTAGACTTAGGTTACCAATATAGCATGTTATACCCAAAACCGATGTCTAATCAACAAAGATCATGACAAGACTCCTTACAAGATTTGGTATGGGTATACACCAAATATTTCATATCTGTAAATTTTTAGATGCAGATGTTACATCCTGAACAATGGAAAAGAACAACTAAAGACCTTTGATGCAAAATCAGATGAATGAGCTGATCAACAACCTACAGATCACCAATCCACATACATTTTTAAACCAAATAGAACATGGCTCGAAAATCATCCAAGAGAATTCATTATTGGAGACCCTAATGTTGGAGTTAGAACAAGAAGATCAAAACCACATGAAACTATATTTATATGCTTCATATCACCAATGAAACCCAAAACCATTGAAGAAGCCCTTGAGGACAGTAATTGGATTCAAGCAATGCAAGAAGAGTTGAATGGATTCGAAAGAAATCAAGTATGGAAATTGGTTCGTAGACTTGATCATCAAAGGCTAATTGGAACAAAGTGGGTATTCACAAATAAGTTAGATGAATCTGGTGTTGTTGTCAGAAACAAAGCAAGATTAGTTGTTAATGGATATTGTCAGGAAGAAGGAATTGATTTTGATAAGACCTCTGCTCCTATAGCAAGACTTTAGGTTATCAGAATTTTTCTAGCCTATACTGCACACAAGAACTTCAATGTATATCAGATGGATTTTAAAAGTGCATTCTTAAATGGTCTCTTATCTGAAGAAGTCTAAGTCTATGTGGAACAACCTCTAGGATTTGAAGATCAACCTGAAGAGAAAGTATTCAGATTACAAAAAACTTTATATGGATTGAAGCAAGCACCAAGAGCTTGGTATGATACATTATCCTTATATCTATTGGAAAATAGATTTCGAAAAGGAACAATAAACAAAACTCTTCTTAAAATACAGAATGGTGATAACAATCTACTCGTACAAATCTATTTGTATGATATCATCTTCGGATCCACAAACAAAGATCTTAATGATGAGCATGATAAGAGAATTAAGTTTCTTTCTTGGTTTAAAAGTCAAACAACTGGACAACGGTATTTTCATTAATCAAGTCAAGTATACCAAAGAGCTGATCAAGAGATTTGGAATGGAAAATGGACCAGCAATAAGCATACATATGACTATGTCAATCAGTCTTGACAAGGATGATAATGGAAAGAATGTGGATATCATAAAATATAAGAGATTAATTGGTTCTCTATTGTATCTTACAACAAGCAAACTTGATATTATGTTTGCGTAGGTGTGTGTGCAAGATTCCAAACAACACCTAAAGAGTCACGCCTTGCAGTTGTAAAAAGAATCATCAAGTGTCTGAAAAAAACTCAAGATGTTGGATTATGGTATCCTGAGGAAGGAGGATTCAGCTTAAAGGAATACTCAGATTCAGATTTTGCAGGATGTAAAATTGATTGAAAAAGTACTAGTGGTACTTGTCAATTCTTTGGAGAAAGGTTGATATCTTGGTTCTTTAAGAAACAAACATTTATAGGAACCTTAACGGTAAAAGCAGAATATGTCGTTGCAGAAAGTTATTATGCTCATATTCCATGGATATAACTCAAAGATTATGGGATTAAAAAAACAAAACTCTCATTCTATGTGATAACACAAGTGCAATTACTATAACACATAATCCGGTTTTCCACTCAAGAACAAAGCACATAGATGTTAGACATCACTTTATAAGAGATCATGTTGAAAATAGAGACATTGTGCTTGAAAGGGCTCATATAGATCTAAGGCTAGCAGACATTTTCATAAAATCGCTATGTGAATCAAGGTTTTCTATGCTCAGAAATGAACTTGGAATCATCAAGTTATGATGTTTGGAAGAAGCTATATTCAGGTGGAAAAATAAGTATGCAGTAAAGGGGAATGTTGCGTCTATACAAGAGTATAGCAAAACAAAATAACATAAAGACATAATTTAGCATGAACATAATTCAGTGCATCTCGGGATACAACGTGCAACCTCGTATTAGGAACAGTAACCTTAAATGCTAATCATATAAGTGGCAAAAATGTATCTCGCATTTCATGAAAATCTGTTTTTTCAGAATGACAAAAGTCAAATCTTACATTCCAACCCCAGAAATTGGCCATATTACAAATAAGCCCCTTATTGGGATATTTCTGTTAGGATTTTGATGAGACAAGTAACTTTGTATAGGAAGTTAGAGTACCCCCATTTTCCACTTTGTTTAAGTGGAACTTAGCTTTGTAAAGTCTCCTGATTCTTAGCTTTGTTCAAATGGAGTCTCGTACCCGCAACCGGTGGCTGCTCATTATCCGTCGGGCTCTATTGTGCTTCTTCGGCGGTCCCTTGCTAGCAACATGACGCTAGATACCGATGGCTCAGGGATTGGTAGTTCTCAGATTAGTGGAGGTAAGTCTCTTGATTCTTCTCCTAGTTGAGTATGGAATTTTCATTTCTTATGTGGAATATACGGGGCTTGGGAAATAGAGCCTCTCAAAGACAGTTGCATAATTTGATTCGGGAGCATAAACCATCTGTGGTGGGAATTTTGGAACCGATGATACCTGCTGCTTTTCCTTTTTTCCAGCATAGGTTTGGATTGGCAACCAGGGTGGCCAATCGAACAAACAAAATTTGGATTTTTTTAGGGGTTGGTTTGCAGTTTGACATTCTTTTTGATTCCGATCAGCTTCTTCATATGAGGGTAGTTGCAGCGATTTTTCCGTAACCTATTTACATGTCCTTTGTATATGCTAAGTGTGATAGAGTTGGTAGGAGGGTGCTCTGGGATGATATGAGACGTATTTCACAGGAGGTTGAGAATTATCCGTGGCTTATAGGAGGTGATTTTAATATTTTCTTGCATGATCATGAACGCATGGGCAGCTATGTAGATCGGTCTGATGAGGTTTTTGAGTTTGGACAGGCTATTGTGGACTGTGCTTTGATGGATGCAGGATATGAGGGTTCGGCTTTCACTTGGGGACGGCAGGGCCTTCAGGAGCGTTTGGATAGAGTGTTATACAGTGAGTCTTGGAATTCGGTGGCTCTCATTTCCAATGTGCGACATCTCCCCCGCATTACATCTGATCACTCACCCCTTCTGGTTCGGTGTTCTTCTTTTGACACACCAGCTAGAGCCTCTTTTCGATTTCAGAACATGTGGGTCCGGCATCATGGGTTTATGGATGAGGTCCGAACGGCTTGGGATTTTGATTCTGGAATGTATGGTATGAGTAATCTGCATTTGAAGATGCTAGCTGTTAAACGCCGGTTGAAATGGTGGAATTGGAATAAGTTTGGAAATATTTTTGATAAGGTCCGTAGTGCTGGTGAGGCTGTGGCTCATGCTCAGGAGTTGTTTCATTCTGATCCATCTCCGCAGAACTCCATGGAGCTTAATCGATGTAGAGCAATCTATAATCGAGTCTCTGCAATGGAGGAAGACTTTTGGCGACAGAAAGTAGCGGTTCGATGGGTTGTGGAGGGGGAGAGAAATACTAAGTTTTTCCATGGGGTGGTAAAACAGAAGCGAGTTCGATCCCGAATACACTCCATAGTTGTGGATGGCCAGACTATATCTGATCCGGAAGATCTTTGTGTATCCGCGGCGTCTTTCTTCCAGCACCTTCTATCATCTGACACGGAGTTCTTAGCCACACCGCAGGATGATTTATTTTCATCCCTCCCATCCTCAGTTGATAACTTCGGATTATGTGATCTGTCTTCTGCTCAGGAGATTCGGGATGCTGTTTTTGGGATAGATCCAAATAGTGTGCTGGGGCCAGATGGTTTCTCTTTTCTTTTCTTTCAACACTGTTGGGAGATTGTGGAATCAGATGTACAGGCAGCTGTTTGGGATTTCTTTTCAGGGAATCAGATGCCGAGGAGTTTCACAGCGACGATGATTGTGCTTCTACCTAAGAAGGCCCACCCTACTTCTTGGGCAGAGTATCGGCCTATCAGTCTATGTAATGGGACGAACAAAATTATTTCCAAAATCTTGAATACTCGGCTTGCTCCTCTTCTTCCTTTGTTGGTGGTCCAGAATCAGAGTGGTTTTACACAGGGAAGGGCCATAAGTGATAACATCTTGTTGGCACAGGAGTTGATCCTTGATTTGAACATGCAGGGTGGAGTACCGAATTTGGCAATCAAGCTTGACATGGCAAAGGCATATGATCGTGTTCAGTGGCCTTTCTTACGATTGGCTTTGTCCCGCATGGGGTTCCCGGAGAGATGGATTGATATGATTGGATTATGTGTCGAGCATTGCTGGTTTTCAGTTCTGGTGAATGGGTGTTCGTCGGGGTTTTTTCCTTCATCTAGAGGTTTGAGGCAGGGTGATCCCCTATCACCTTCGCTCTTCGTGTTGGTGGCGGATTATCTTTCCAGGGGGTTGGATTCTCTGATTGGAGATAGGCCGGACATGATTTATCGAACACATGGTGGCTTCATGTCTCTCATTTATCCTATGCAGATGATGTCATAATCTTCACTCGAGCAGTCGAGGATGGGCTCATCTCACTCATGCACTTTCTGGAGCATTATTCACTGGCAACGGGTCAGATGGTGAGCATTCCGAAATGTAATTTGTTCCTGTATCATCGGTTTGTTGAGGAGTGGGCTTCGAGGGTTCAGGCGCTCATGGGGTTTCAGCTTGGATCACTGCCATTCGTATACTTAGGGATTCCTGTATACAAAGGGTCTCTAAAAGGGGAGCTTTTTCTAAATCTGAAGCAAGGTATGATGGACTGTGTGCATGGTTGGGCTCATCGACATCTCTCTCATGGTGGCCGATTGGCGCTGATACGGAGTACTTTATCCACTCTCCCACTCTATTATTTGCAGGTGCTTGATCCACCTTGGTACATTCTCAGAGAGTTGGAGCAGATTCTTGCTTGGTTTTTCTGGGGGTCTTCCATTGCACAGAGGAAGACTCATTGGGTCAGTTGGGAGGACATTTGTTTGCCAACGACGGAGGGTGGTCTCGGTCTTCGCCAGTTTCAGGATTTAGCAGTGGTTTATGGGTTCAAGCTTTGGTGGAGATTCAGACAACAGAATTCTTTGTGGGCTCGGTTCCTTTGGGCGAAGTATGGTTTTGTTTTCCCAGGACGAACCCAAATCCCTCGACATGCTAGTCATCAGTGGAAACGGATTGTTCGGGTTGGGATTCGGGCCCAGCAGCATATCTTCTGGAGTCTCGGATCAGGTCAGTGCAGTTTCTGGGACGATACTTGGGTTGGTCATCAGCCGCTGGTTTCTTTGTTTCCGGGCATTATTGCGTCAACACATTTTGGCAGGGTCGTCGGTGGGATTTGGAGAGACACTATGGGGTGTTGGATGATTTGGGTTTATCTGAGGAGTTGATTGAGGAGATGACTCGGGTGCCTCTGCTGCTGGAGGGGGATGATGTCATGCGTTGGAAACTGACTTCTCATGGGGATTTTTCACTGGCCTCTGCTTGGGAATCTGTCCGAGCGAGAAAACCGAATCGACCCCTCTTTAGTCTCATTTGGTCCCCTTTCCTCACCCCGACCATGTCTGTCTTTCTTTGGCGTCTCCTCCGTAATAGGCTTCATGTGGACACAAAACTCCAGTCTCGAGGTATCTCTATTGCTTCGAGATGCTTTTATTGTTCTAGGTCGTCCCCTCAGGTTGAGTCTCTTTCTCACATTTTCCCCTTGAAAGACGCTGTGCGATCTGTTTGGAATCATTTTGCTGCATGGTTTCACTGCACACTACCTGGCACTTCTGATATATCACAGGTCATGAGCTTCTGGAGACAGGTAATTCCACATGCACACACTCCACATATCTACTTTATTGTATCTTGCTTGATCTTCTGGTTTACTTGGACGGAGAGAAACAGTCACAAACACCGTGGTGTTCCTTTTCGAGCTTCTCATGTGATCTGGCAGGTTGAGCACCACTTATTTCTTCTTGTCACGGCGAAGAAGCTTCTTCCCATCCACTGGCGTGGCTCGTACCCAATGGTAGATTTCATGCCCATCTCGGCGGCTGTCCCTCGACAGATTGTCTCGAGACCGATTAGATGGCTCCTTCCTCCGGCGCCGTGGATAAAGCTGAAAATGGATGGATCGTTTGATAGGTTGACAGGAGCAGCAGCGGGGGGTGGACTCATTAGGGATCATCATGGGGGCTTGATGTTGGCCTTCCATACTCCATTACAGGCCTCATCGAGCTTTGATGCGGAGATTCAGGCTATCCTGCAGGGTCTACTTCTGGTTCGACAGTTCGATCGTCCTGTTTGGCTGGAGTTGGATGCAGCTGTTGTGGTTTCTCTACTACAGTCCACCCGATCGGGACCTTGGTAGATCCAGCATGTTCTGATCAGGATTCGTGATTCTTTATCTCGGACGCAGTCCAGGATTACCCACATCTTTCGAGAGGGTAATCGGCCGGCAGATTTCTTGGCTCGATTAAGGTTGACAGGTCACGGATTGCAGGTACTTGATACACATTCTATGCCTCGTCCATGTATGGCATTGGTTCGAATGGATCAGATTGGGTATCCGAACTTCAGATTTCGTGAGAGTCGTCCTTGATTGATGGTCTTTGATGTTAGGATGTATACTATAAGCCTAGCTTTTGTATAAACATCTTTTATGGAATGAGAATCGCTTTGGTCATATGTTTGCATTTTATATTTGTTATATATGTTTATGCAATGTCCAATTAATTTATATTATAGATAACTTGGTGTGTGGTGTCACACAGAAGATCATGTTATCAGTTTCTTATAAATTATAAATAGTAGCTCACAACCAAGATGGATTTGGACAAATCATCGGAATGGTTGTAGTGTAGTTTGGTATTAGTTTGTCTTGACTATAAAACTGCACTAGTACACTTTGTGTGTATTGAGCAGGACCATTTGAGGTTGTTCGATTTATACTGACTATATAATAGAACAAGACCTCTGTTATTATGGATGTGCGTTCTCTTAATCCCTATATAATAACAGTCACGTATACACAATATTTGTTTCTTTGATTTGCCAATGAGTGAGATTTATTTATTAAATCAATAAACTCGGTGAATTGGGAAACAGTATTGTCTATATGGTGTACTGTTGATTATAGAAGGAATCTGTGTCCTAATTATTTAGGATGATGATGTCCCCTTGAGGAGCTCATAAGGATTATCATGTAAACCCTGCAGGTGGATTTAATCCGACATGATAATAAAGTTGAGTGGTACTACTCTCGGAATTAGATGTTAATTAATTAAGTTGTCAGTAACTTATTTAATTAACGGACATTCGATATCTTAAACACAGGGAGATAAACGTACACATAATAAGAAGGAGCCCATATTAAATATGGGATTGGGATGGTAGTTCAATAATAATTCTTTAGTGGACTGAATTATTGTTGATGGGCTTAAGTTATGTATTCGGGCCGAACACAGGAAACTTAAGCCCATCAGGAGGCCCAACCCAATTCCTCCTCTAGGTCCCTGGTGTAGCCTATAAATAGCCTTTTAATCACAGCGCCTCTCTACGCAGAATAGATTCACGTAATATTGAGAGAGAGCAAAAAAAGGTGAGATTTCTCGGAAGATCGTTGTCCACGCAACGTTCGAGAAAGGCCATAGGAATACATCAGAAGATCTAAAGGTCTAGGGTTTGTATTCGATCAATCTTTGGCCCCGTTTCTACGATTGATCAAAAGGTATGGTTCGTTTATTTATTCCGCTGCGCATGTCGTACCTTGTATGGAACCCGATTAATCGATTGCCTAGGGCCGGCGATCCGTCGGTTCCAACATTTGATTTTTTACATTTGGTAATCCGTTTTGTTTGTTTTGTTTGATGATTTGTCTCCTTCCCTACACTTGTATTTATTAGGGAAGTGTTGGTATGATCTTCATGTATTCTTTGGATGATGTTTTTCATTGATTGATATATATACAGGCCAGGGGATGGTGCCTTAATCCCCCACCCTCACGGGTGTTTGAGAAAAAAAAAACTTAGCTTTGTAAAGTTAACTTTCTGTATTGTATTTGTAAATATGTAAAAATTCAGAAAGATAGAAGTTATTGATGATAGCAGGATTTTGGATATGAAGAAGTATCGGATGCTGATTCTCAACAAGGAAAATCAATAAGCAAAAGGAGTAAACCGAATCAGCAAGTTGAATTAGTAAGCAGTATATAAGGACCAGGAAGGAGAACTGGAGGCTTTCTGCAGGATTTAGGAACAGGAAGTTGTTCGGGAATCAGTAAGCAAATGCAGAGCAGGAAGCGACGCAGAACAATAAGCAGTAACTGCAATCTTATGTAGTAAGATGTAAGTTTGTCTTAGCTTATTTATTACAGTACGAGGATCTAATGAATGCAGTACGAGGTTTCTGTATTATCAAAGTAACCGGTAGATGGAAGTTAGCACCTGACCAATGAGGTGATGCCATCTGGACCGCGGATCTGCAAAAACACTGTTGCCAAGGAGTGGCACCATTAATGTGGAGTAAAGTAGGACATGCCCTACTTTTCAATTTCTCCAGACGCATTAAATGTGAAGATCACGAAGATCAAGATTTGAATTTCACAAGGACTATGCCTCTCATCAACAAACATATTCTTACAAGTATAAATAGAAGGTGAAGACGTCCAAGAAGACTACTGAAACTATTGATATTTTTCTAAGCTATCATATTCTCAAGCAAATCACAAGCTTGCTAATAGTTCAGTTACTCAACCTTCAGAAGTAGTCCAGCCCAAGATTTCGAGCTTACAAGTTCTTAAGGCTGACTTCAAAAGCACAAGTTGAAGACCATATACTTTTTAACCAATTTGTTATGTGCTAGGTTGTTTTAGTTGGTGTCCTTAGTGGGAAGGATTTAGATCATCACTAAGTGTTCTAAGTGTTTAGTCTTTGTTTAAAGGCTTCTTACTCTGTGTGAGTATTTGTACCCTGTGTGGAAGTAGCCACTTACTGATTCTAGTAGGTTTGACTCATTAGGAAGAGGTTTGTAAAGTTGAGACTTGGAAATCAAACAGACCTAGTGGAGTTCTTCCTGTGTTAATGAGAAGAGTGGACGTAGAAGGATTACACCACCTTCGAACCACTATAAACCTTTGTGTGTTTATTATTTTATATTTACTTGTTGCATATCTCATATATATATATACTTTGCTCATACTGTTAAAAGAATTCTGTTAAAATCATACTTTACAAAAGAAAATTATTTTTCAAAAGAAACTCTATCTTTGTTTCTGCTGCATACTGTGAAAATGAAACAACAAGTTGAACCAGCATACTGCCAGCTTACTGAATCGAGAGAGTTTCTATATTCTCTCTAGAATTCAACAACCTGTTTACAGAAAAATTTTAAAATGCAAAATTTGATAGAGGTTCATTCACCCCCCTGAACCTTTGACCACTTGGGACCAACAAATGGTATCAGAGCGAGTTGGGTTAAAAGCCAACTAGTCTGGCAACCTACCCAGATCCACCTATTTCTGCTAGTTAAACCGTGTTCTTTTTCAAGACCAAAACTCATAGTTTTAGCATAAGCATGGATTTCTCTCATAAAAAACTTCCGATGTTTTCCATAGAGGAATACGATGACTGGCGGATACGCATGGAGGCTTACCTGTCAGCCATGCATGATGAAATGTGGTATGTGATTACTGAGAGACCACCAGTAATCGTCAAACCAAATCCTACCTTGGGAAGAAAGTAGTGCGAGCGTGCGCGAGCCCAGACAGAAGCTGCAACAATAGGAGAAATCAAGGGTGCAACAACCAGTGACGATGATGCTGAAGGGGTTCCAAGACCTGTCCTATGGGCAGCAGTGCCAGAGTCAATGAAAGAAAAAGAGCTTGAATATATCGTCAAGGCTAGACATGAATATACAGTCGATGAAAGAAAAAGAGCCAACCTGGACAATGTGGCCAAAAATGCATTATTTCTCACGCTGGATAAAGGAACATTCAGCAAGGTGAAAAACTGTATAACAGCTAAAGAAATTTGGGATAAGCTAGAGTTAATATATGAGGGCAATGAACTTGCCAAAGACAATAGAGTGTCAAAGGCTACACAACTGTACGAGCAGTTCACCATGAAACCTGGAGAGTCATTGGAAGAACTTGACTTGAGATTCACAGCAATTGTCAGCGAGCTTGAATCTCTTGGGAAATTTTATACCCAAAAGGAGAACAACATGAAAGTGCTGAGAGTGTTACCCTTAGAATGGGAAAGCAAGGAAACCGCAATGAGAGTCTCACTGGACCTTAGTGCGATGAGTACTTTTGATCTATTCTCAAATCTTAAGACGTTCATATTTGATATTTATTGAAGGAGAAAGGAGGTCGAGAAGTCGAGTGCCATAACAACACTTACAACAAGAACCAAGGATACGACTACTGCAAACAGTAGTAAGCAAAAAGAAAAATAGAAAGAAGTGGTTGCTAAAGATGCTGAAGAAGAAATAGCGTTCATTCTCAAGAAGTTCAAGAAGTTCCTGAAAAGAAATAAGAAAGGAAATGACTTCAGAAAGAAGCCTCAGATCTCAGAAAAAAGTCCCTGGGTAAGACCAACATCACAGTCAAATATTGGTTTCTCTGACCTGTGTTATAATTGCAGGAAGCCTGGACACTTTGCAAGAAACTGCCCTTATCTTCAAGTGCATAAGTATCCTAAGGATGAGAGGAAGCAGAGGAAAGAAATGAGGAGGGATGAGAAGCATAAACTCCGGGCTCTCTTAAACGAAACTGAAGCATAAAAATAGCAAGCACCAACAAAGAGGAAGAGGCCAAGGATAACTATTCATCTGAGAGCGATAACGACAGCTCTACCTCTGATGAGGAAGCACTACTATGCCTCATGGCCAAGGACTATGAAGATGAAAAAGATGACGAGGTAACTTCTTTATTTTATAAAGTTTCTAGTTCTGAAAAACAGTACATGATCCAGTCTTTTAAACAGATCATGAGTGACTTTGAGCAGATAAATTCAGTTCATGAAGAATTGAAAGAGGAAAACCAACAGCTCAAGAGTGACCACACTGTATTGGAAGAAAAGGTTTCTGACCTAGAGTATTACAGTACAGAATACAATAACCTCCGAGCTGAGGTTTCTAAGTTCAAGCTGCTAGTCACTAAGCTAGAAGCTGAGAAAACTAGCTTGCAAAACATAATTGATGTTTATAGCAAATCAGCTAGGAAAGCACAGGAATGTATCCTGGAGACCCAAAATGCCTACAGAGGAAATGGTCTCAAATACTGTACAGGAAGCTCTCAGAAGTAACAAGCACATCCAATACTGGAAAGTTTGTTCAAACTCAAGTATCCTATGCTCGGGAACTCTTTCCAGTTAATGGGAGCTTGAATAAAATTAGTATAGTGGATAAGGGAAAGAAGCTCATGCTACAGATAGTAGATAGTAAGTCTGCACAGGAACTCAGAAAGCAGCACAATCAGTATGCTACAAGTAAGAGGAAAATACAGTAGTCTCCCAAGTCTAAGCAAAAGTTCTACCCCTCATATACCAAGGCATACATGTCTAGATTCCAAAGAGTTCATACTCTGGAAAGGTATAAGGGAGTACCTTCCTCAAATAGGAAAGATAACACCTAGAATTCTCCAACACACACATCACGAACAATATCCTACAAAGGGTACTTACAGAAAGAGAACCACCAAGGCTAATGGTAAACCAATTATCATTATGTAGGTATGGGTCTCAAAGAGGACTAACCCCCCAGGACCCGTATTTGTATGGGTATCTAAATCTAGTTGATTTACTTGCAAACACAGTTGTTAGAAAACAGCGGAGATGTATAGTACATTGATAGCGGCTGCTCGCGACATATGACTAGTAACAAAGAAGGATTAAGGGACTTCCAACCATGCAAATGACCTAAGGTTGTCTTCGGAGATGACTCCAAAGGAAGTACTAAGGGCACAAGAAGCTTAATCAGAGGCAATGCAAGTATTTGTGATGTTTCATATGTCAAAGGATTGAAGTACAACCTCCTGAGTATTAGTTAATTCTGTGACAAAGGACGTTTATTGGAGTTCAACCTCAACAAGTGTCTGATCAGAGAAAACAAGATGAATGAGGTGAAACTTATTGGAACCAGGAGAGGTAATATCTATCTTGCTGATTGGAGTTCAACAGTGTAACTATGTAACACCCCATTTCAAAAAAACACCCTGCATTGCATATTTTATAAAATTTCTTTTATCATTCAAGTATAAATGATTTAAGTACAAATTCTTATATTATTTAAAGTTATGATTTACAATTTTTATGATCTAATTTCTCTTTCGAGATTTTAAGGATTTTTACAGGATAACTTATGGAGGAAACCGAGCTCGATCTCCACTCACTCGACACATATGAATGGAAGTAAAAAGATAAGATGTTAATTAAATTTAATTGAATAGAATGATTTTAGGTTTTATGCTATTTTTATTCGTTACCGTTTTTGAATACTTTCTTTGTACGAAATTAGACGTTTTACTTGAACGAACATGCATTGGAGTAAATATTAATATAACCACAACACATATTAATTTAGGTACATATGAAGATTTTTAATACTTAATTTTATGCTAAGTAATTTTCACATTTATGTGAATTATACATTATATTATTATTGTTAGTCCCTTCAATAAGGTATACATATACTTATAAAAATGTGTAATATGAAACATCAAAATATCAAGATAAATAAATAAATTTAACTTTTTTTTAATCCAAATCTTCCATGATAAGTCATTGCTAAGTATGACTAAGCAATCTAAACCTAGCCTAGCCACCTCATCATCCTACTTCAACTTGCAACATGCAACATGCAACACATCCTTTACTTGAGGATATATCTCCCTTTCGTCCAAGTCATATGAAGAGAACCAAAGCCATAGTAATTGATCATAAGAAGCAAAGAAAGGGAAGAAAACACACACACATACTCTCAAACCCTCATGGTCTTGTCCTCATATCTCTTTCTTGGTAAGTTTTGGATAAACTCTCATAATACCTTCATTAAATCTCATGATTTATGATTAATATCTTAGGTTAGAAAGTCCAAAGATGTTCTTTGGCAATTGGTTGGGAATTTTATGTTGTTTGAATGGAGAAATAAGTTGTTTCTAGAATAGACTTAAGGATGTGCTTTGTTTTGCTTCTGTTTTGGATGCGTTCGAAAAACTTAGAAATTTATTTAAGCTAAATCCTTTTTCCAGATTGAAATATATGAAGTCAAGAGTATGTCTGTAAAAGTTCTGAAGATTTGGAGTTAAAATCGATTTTATATGATTTTTCTAAGATAAGCTATTCAAAGACAGTTTTCGCCTTGTTTGTAGGTCTGAATCATATAATTTTCTGGAACAGTATACTTCGAATTTATGCATGATCTTCTACTATGTTTAAGAAACTGTTCTTAGGTACGTGTAGGAATTTAGTATGAATTTCTTTGAGTTTTGTACGATTTATTCCGGATTTTACAACATAACCTATTTTCTACGTAGATGATATCCTGTTTTCAGTCTTGTCCTAAAATTCATAACTATTTATTGAGATCATATTTATAAGCCATGTTTTACTATGTTGTAGTAAACGTTCTTATGAGTATGTAGAAATTTACTATGTAATTTTTAGAACCTTGTATGATTTATGATGATTTTTATAAGGAAGTCTATTTTCATCATATGCTATGTCCGATTTTCGGCCAACTTAGAAAATTCATAACTAATTATGTGAATCTTATTTTCAGTTGATATTTTTATATGTTATACTAAAAGAATTTACGTTATTATATGAATAATTGTGTGATTTTAGAAATTATCTTTGAGTTATTAAAATTGTTGTGACTTTATGTGTCTTTTTATCCTTCAAAATTTCTAGTTTAAATGCTTAACAATTAAGTTATAAGTATGATTATACTTTAGGTTAAAGTAACCTAATATAAGATACAAAAGATTATGTTATACGACATAAGAGGCTAATCAGTTAAGTGTGTCGAGCGCAGTCGAGACGGTCGGTGAATCCAGAAGCAATCCTTGCACAATCAACGTACATATGGGTAACTTCTACTCTCTACTCTGTGTTGTTAAATGAATTGATAAGTTATGTATGAAAGTCTACGACTGAAGTCTGTAGCTATAACCAGTATGTAACTTCCATATTGGACGACGACCTTAAGGGCAAAAAATGCCTGGTTTATGAAGCAAGGTTTAGTGGGCGAACGACTCCCACATTGCTTTATGTTGACCACAAGACAGGAGTGCCTGGTCTATGCAAGGTTTAGTGGGTAAGAAATTCCCACATACCTTTATGTTGACCATAAGGGCGAGAGTGCCTGGTTCAGTGGGAAAACGATTCCCACATTCCTCTATGAAAGCAAGGTTTAGTAGGTAAGCGATTCCCACATTCCTTTATGATTATGACATGTAGTACTTGCTTAACGATTTAATTCCCTCTCCGGAGGTGTCTCATGATGTTACTTTTTATATTTTCAGGCTCGGTAGATGATGACAATGACGTGTAGCAGGCTGGGCGGACTTCTCACTGTCATTTTAAAATAGATATGCAAGAATCATGTTTCTTTTTCTTTAAAAAGCAATATGTTGATTAAATGTGTATTATAAGAAACCGATGGGTCTAGATTTATCTTATATTATATATGTTTTGTTGTGTAAAGTCATGATGGTCGATGGTTCGAACTTTTTCCTAGAAATGTGGGTAAGACATGACTAGACTTGTTTAATAGGCATATATGTATGTATATGCATGTAGTGTGAGTCTTAGAGAAGTATGGACAGTGGCGGACAGTCGTGTCGGGGCGCACGGTCGTGCATGAGCCGGGAAAGCCACTGGACGGTGGCGTACGGTCGTGCGGGAGTGCACGGTCGTGCGCGAGCCTTTGGGAAGTTGCTAGACAGTGGTGCACGGTCGTGCCAGGAGGGCACGGGCATGCGCTGGGCATGTGTATATGTGTTATGTTCTAAAAAAAACTTTGAAAACTCTCGTGTCTTCACTTTTAAGTCTTCTGCTGTATTTTATAAAGGCCTTATAATTTCTTTAATTCCTAAGTAAGTAAAAGGTGACGACCTATTCCAACAAAGGGAAACTGGGCGTTACAAACTAACATGCTTTATTGCCAAGAGAATATGCCATTTGAACTTCAAAACTATCAACAAGCTAGCAAGGAAGAACCTGATGAGAGGTTTATCAGATGTTGCTTATAAGAAAGAGAATGTGTGTAGAGCCTGTCAAAAGACAAACAAATAAGAAGCTCATTCGAGGAAAAAGTGTAGAGATCATCTCACATGATTCCAGATCTCTTACATATGGAACTTTTCGGTCCAATTGAGAATGTTAGTGTAAGTGGGAAGAAATATTCCCTAGTGATTGTGGATGATTACTCTAGATTTACTTGAACCATATTTCTAGCCAAGAAATCAGAAACTCAGAACAGGCTGCCAGAATTCATGAAGAGGATACAGAATGAGAAGAGCTTGAGTATTGTGAAAATAAGGTCTGACAGAGGAACAAAATTCACAAACAGATTCATAGAGAAGTATTGTTCAGAGAATGGAATTTATCATGAGTATTTTGTAGCAAGAAATCCCTAACAAAATGGAGTTGCAGAAAGAAGGAACGTGACTTTGAAGGAAACAACAAGGACTATGATTGCTGATGCTGGTATACCAAAGAGATTTTGGGCTGAAGCAACCAGTACAACATACTATACTTAGAACAGATTCTTAATCAACAAAGATCATGATAAAACTTCCTATGAAGTTTGGTATGGAGTTACACCAAACATTTCATATCTGTACATCTTTGGATGTGGATGCTACATTCTGAATAATGGAAAAGAGCACTTGAAGACCTTTGATGAAAAATCTAATGAAGGAGTGTTTCTAGGATACACTTCAATAAGCTTGCATTCAGGATTTTCAACAAAAGGAGCTTGGTTGTAGAAGAATCAATACATGTGGTGTTTGATGAACCACATTGTGATACTGCTGAGTTGGACAAGCTAAAGGAAGATGTATCTAGGATGAATATCAAGGATCAAATAGTAAGATACATTGATGGAGTTCCAGTACCTGCTGAAGTGGTTACTGGAAACAACACACAAGTTACTGCATCTAGGAATACAGTAATGCAGGATACTGAACAGCAAGCAGATAGGATACTGCAGTCCAACAGTAATCACAGAGAGGATGCTGATCAACAGGTTACTGCTCAGCAACCAGCTTACAACTTTGAGCCTGATAGGACATGGCTCAGAAATCACCCAAGAGAGCTTGTTATTGGGGATATAAATGAAGGTGTTAGAACAAGAAGATCAAGACCTCAAGAATCACTGTTCACATGCTTCATATCTCAAGTTGAACCCAAAAGTGTGGAAGAAGCTCTTAAAGACAATAACTGGATTCAGGCCATGCAGGAAGAGCTAAATGGATTTGAAATGAATCATGTATGAAAATTGGTTCCAAGGCCTGATCACCAAGGAGTTATTGGAACAAAGTGGGTGTTCAAAAACAAGCTAGACGAAACCGGTACTATTGTAAGAAATAAGACAAGGCTAGTAGCTAAAGGATACTGCCAGAAAGAAGACATAGATTTTGATGAGACCTCCGTTCCTGTTGCAAAGCTTGAGGCAATAATGATATTTCTAGCCTATGCTGCCCATAAGAATTTCAACGTGTATCAGATGGACGTGAAGAGTGCATTTCTGAATGGACTCTTATCTAAAGAAGTATATGTGGAACAACCATTGGGTTTTGAAAAACAAGCAGAAGACAAGGTATTCAGATTAGAGAAAGCTTTATATGGTCTAAAGCAAGCACCTAGAGCTTGGTATGATACATTATCCCTATATCTATTAGAGAATGGCTTTCAGAAAAGGACAATGGACAAAACTTTATTTAGGATACAGAACGGAGACAGTATACTTCTTGTGCAGATTTATGTGGATGTCATCATCTTTGGATCAACAAACAAAGATTTATGTGAAAAATTCTCAACCCTCATACAAAAAAAGTTTGAGATGAGCATGATGGGAGAATTAAGTTTATTTCTTGGTCTACAAGTCAAACAACTAGACAATGGGATTTTTATATATCAAGCCAAGTACACCAAGGAACAGATTAAGAAGTTTGGAATGGAAAATGGATCATCAGTAAGCATTCCTATGGCCACATCTATTAGTTTAGACAAGGATGAAAGTGGAAAGGATGTGGAGATAACCAAATACAGAAGACTTATTGGATCCTTACTATATCTTACAACAAGCAGGCTAGATATAGTGTTTGTAGTAGGAGTTTGTGCAAGATTCTAAATAGCACCAAAAGAATCACATTTTGCAGCAGTGAAAAGGATTATCAAGTATCTGAAGGGCACTTAAGATATAGGCTTATGGTATCCTAAAGAAGGAGGATTCAGCCTCAAAGGATACTCAGACTCTGACTTTGTAGGATGTAAGATTGACAAGAAGAGTACTCCCACCATTTTGTGTGATAATACTAGTGTCATTGCTATAACACACAATCCTGTTTGCCACTCAAGGACAAAGCACATTGATGTAAGACATCATTTCATAAAAGATCATGTGGAGAAAAAGGATATTGTGCTTGAGAAAGTGCATACTGACATTCAGTTAGCATATATATTCACAAAACCATTATGTGAATCAAGGTTTTCTATGTTAAAGAATGAGCTTGGGATAATCAAAGCTATAATGTGTGGGAAGATATAAGTATCTTAAGAAGGGTTCAGGAAATAAGGAGGGATATATGCAGTTTTTCATATTCAGCATCGAGATTTTCAGCGTTCAAGGATACAGCTGAACAATATTCAGATAATCAGTATTCTGGTTCAGGATACAACAAAAAGAGTACAAGTTATTATAACAGGTTATTGGAACAAGTTGCTTAAGACAGAGAACAACATTTATTAGAGACAACATTTAAGAAGCTTTGCAACCTTGTATTAGGAACAGTAACCTTATCCCTAATCATTTCAAATGACACCTTGGCGTTTGCATTTAATGCAAAACCACTTTTTTAGAGAATTTGAAAGGGTGCGGTTTATCCTCTGACACAACTAATCCGGGATATTATGGATTTGGCCTTCCGCCTTTTTACCCTTACCGTCAGATCGCGTGCCTTTCTCATACGTCATTTGATCTGGACCGTTGATTAAATTGATTGAAACACATGTTTGAATTTATAACTGATCATCTCTCTCTCTCTTCTCTACACTTCACTTATCATTTTTGAGAAGTAAACTGACACTGTGCATTCAAGTGTTTTATCTTTATTCTCTCTCTAAGTTTTTCCATAGATCTAACTAAATCATCAATAGCGGTTGCATGAGAGACAAAGGTGTTGGAAGGACGGCTAGTCAACACTGATGTGTTGCTAGGGTTTGAGTCACCATACGACAGAGATCTCATTTCTGAGGTCTGGAACCACGTGTGTAAGAGCAAGGTTTCTGGGCTCTTAACCACCACTTATAGCAAGTTCTCTGCCCGATCTGTAGAAAAGTTCTACGCCTATGACGAGCTATCTAAAAACATAAAAACGATCATCTTCAGGATGAATTCCAAAGATGAGATTTGGTATAGTTTAACGGCCAAAGACATTGCTGACACCTTCAACATCTCCAACGAAGAAATGACGTTTTCTGACCAGAAAAGTTATGGCTCAGGTCACCTGGAGGAAAGCGGGAACCTATTTAAACAGGATTCCATCAAGGAAAGGGTGACCAGAAACTTTTAAAAGCTCAAACCTGAATTTAAGTTTCTGCATGATATATGCGCCTACACCATTGAAGCAGATGTGGTAGTTTTGACAAGTGCACTGATCTTTGGATATGGTCAATGACTGCTATTGTTCGTGAAGAAGCAGTCAACTGGTCACAATTTCTCCATCGGAGGATTTGGGAAGAAGCCTCCAAGAAGACGATCAAGAGAAACTTTAGGATTGTCATCTCCTCCATCCTCTGCAAGAAAGCTATCCCATGGAGAGACCAGTGCCAATTACTCCTGGTTGGTACCTGGGAGTGAAGAAAGGTTACTCCTAGAAGAAAAGTGAGGAGAATGCTCAGCAACCAAAGAAGAAGAAGGTTGCTACCAAATGCAAGATTGCAGAAAGTGACTCAGATGATACAACACGGAGGGCTGCTGACTCGGCTTCTTTTGGCGATGATGATGATGATAGTGATAAGCCCATCAGGAAGTTGGTTATGGAGGCTCTCAAGAGAGCTCCATTGAAGAACCCATTGAAGAATGAGAAGTTGAAGCTGAATCCTTATGCTAAGGTTGCTAAGAGTATGGCTCAGAATCCCAATGTGGTAGAATCTCCCAAAGATGTTGTAGTGGGAGATTCTGATTATGAAAATAGTGATAGTTGCCACAAAGTAACTAAGGATACTACTCTGGAAGATTCAGCTGATGATATACTGCTCCTAGAATATCCTATCCCTGATCAGAGACCTGATGAAAATCAGGAAGCTGCAAATCAGAATGTTGTTCCTAAAAACAGAGATGCAGAATAGGATGCTGACCATGAAGCTTTAATTGTTCCGATTACTGAACAAGATTTTGTTCAGAAAGCAGATGAGGTTCGAGCCTGAGAGCCTGAACCTGAATTAAAACAACTTACTTTACTACATGAGAGAAAGCAGAAAATGAGGAAGCGATGCAAGGAAAATATGGCAAGGGAAAATGCATAAGCAGACCCCGAAGACATATGAGGAGGCGAAGAGTCTCAATGGGATCGAAGAATGCTCTTAGAGAGATTGAAACGTTGAATAAAGTTGAGAGCTCCATTGATGATATCGATTTAGACGCAGCACAGGATGCCATTACAGAAACTGCTGAATCGATATGGCAAAGGTTTGCCATTGCTTATGACTTCTGGAGATAGATGTGACTCTACGGAGTAAGAGACTTGCTGGAGTGGGAAGACTGGATAACTGTTGAGGACATTATTCTAACTTGGGTCGTCAACTTCACTAGTGATATCAAAACTCTCCCACCTCTTCTCCAAGAAGAATTCATTGATACATGTCTTGATGAAATGGTTGCTAAGATCAATGAGAGGCAAGAAAATCTTAAGGAGGACGGGAAAGCCAAAGGTAAATCCACCTTTGAGAAACCAGAAGGTGAGCAGTTGATGAAGTCTGGGAAGACAATACATTGATGATCCCCACCACTGAGACTGTTAGGACCCCGACTGAGCTAGAACTTGCTGAAGCTTAGTTAGCTACCCTCGATCCTGAGAAAGCTAACAAAAGAATACTGCAGCTACATTGGAAGCAAGCAGAGCAAAAACCATGAAGCTGCCCAGAATACTGCAAGTAGGAGAAAGAAGTAGTGCTGGTGCTGAAGCTCATGATTCTCCAACCTACCAGAATCTTACAACACTGTCTCCTATTGTAAGCTTGGATGTGATGGAGACCGACGAGCAACAATTGGTCGATTATTCTAGCTCCCCAGTCTATCAAGTTTTATCATCTGAGGGGGAGCAATCACCAAAGATCCAAGGAGTCCTAAATGATTTCAATCAGGAATATACCGATGAAGCAACTATAGAGGAAGTTGCTGAGGCAGGACTCTCTGTACTGGCTACTGTGGCAGTACAAAATGCCGAAAAACCTCAGGAATTAACAGTTGTTGAGCAACATGAAGTAGTAGATGTTGATGAACCACAGGATGCAGTTGCATATGTTGATGATAAGGCAATCCTAGTAGCTCTTGATGAGGATATCATTCTGGTGCTATTACAGCAGTTGGTTGAGCACACATATCTTAATGCTCAAAACTTTGACCTTCTAAATGCTGCTATCGCCTAAGTTGCTGAAACCAGTAAGGGTGCTGAGGTTGCTGTTATTGAAGTTGATGATGTTGAGAATGTTGTTAAGACAACTTCTCCTAAGAAGACCTCGGGTGTAGATACTGTTGAGACAGTACTGGCGGAGGATAAAGAAGGAAATGCTGAGAAGGAGAAAGTGCCTCAGAAAGGCAAGGAAATTATTATTGCTGCTCTTACACCGAATCCTGACGATGGAGATAAGTCATCAAGTGATGATGATGAAGATCCAGAAGGTGATATTCCACCCTTTAAAGAACCATTTAAGGAAAAGGAATCTGATGAAGCAAGGTTGAAGAGACTCCGACAGGAAATTGCTGAAGAGGAAGCTAAGTAGCAAGAAGATATGAGTCAGGCCATGGTCCTCTATACTCAAGAGGAAGCATGACCACAAATGGTAAAAGTTGAGACTTTTTCTGACTCACAAGAACAATCCCTTCAAGGGATCATGTTTGTCATTCAAGTCTTAATTCGAGCCATGCAAACATACAGATGAATATGACAACAGGCATCCATCTAAGTGAAAAGGTACACTCATCTTCTATAGCAGATTTGAGGAATGAGTTGTCTATACTTCCTTCCAGGATATAGAGAATGATGAATGATGAGTGGAATGCTCAGTACCGTGAGCGTAAAAGAGTTGAGCGTGAGTAGCAAGCTGTATCTGATGCAAGGGATAGATGCTTGATGAGATCAAAAGCTCAGTTGCTGAGATGGTAGTGTAAATGACAGCATAGTCTTTCAGTATAAGTGGGAGATTGTTAGGATGTATACTGTAAGCCTAGCTTTTGTATAAACATCTTTTATTGAATGAGAATCATTTTGGTCATATGTTTGCATTTTATATATGTTTATGCAATGTCCAATTAATTTATATTATAGATAACTTGGTGTGTGGTGCCACACAGAAGATCATGTTATCAGTTTCTTATAAATTATAAATAGTAGCTCACAACCAAGATGAATTTGGACAAATCATCGGAATGGTTGTAGTGTAGTTTGGTATTAGTCTGTCTTGACTATAAAATTACACTAGTACACTTTGTGTGTATTGAGCAGGACCATTTGAGGTTGTTCGTTTTATACTGACTATATATAATAGAACAAGACCTCTGTTATTATGGATGTGCGTTCTCTTAATCCCTATATAATAACAGTCACGTATACACAATATTTGTTTCTTTAATTTGCCAGTGAGTGAGATTTATTTATTAAATCAATAAACTCGGTGAATTGGGAAACAGTATTGTCTATATGGTGTACTGTTGATTATATAAGGAATCTGTGTCCTAATTATTTAGGATGATGATGTCCCCTTGAGGAGCTCATAAGGATTATCATGTAAACCCTGCAGGTGGATTTAATCCGACATGATAATAAAGTTGAGTGGTACTACTCTTGGAATTAGATGTTAATTAATTAAGTTGTCAGTAACTTATTTAATTAACGGACATTCGATATCTTAAACACAGGGAGATAAATGTACACATAATAAGAAGGAGCCCATATTAAATATGGGATTGGGACGGTAGTTCAATAATAATTCTTTAGTGGACTGAATTATTATTGATGGGTTTAAATTATGTGTTCGGGCTGAACACAGGATACTTAAGCCCATCAGGAGGCCCAACCCAATTCCTCCTCTAGGTCCCTGGTGTAGCCTATATATAGCTCTTTTTCTCAGCGCCTAAAAAACACAGATCACAGAAAACACGTGATAGTGAGAGAGAGAGCAGAACTGAGATTTCTCGAAGGATCGTTGGCCACGCAACGTTCGAGAAAGGCTGTAGGAATACATCAGAAGATCAAAGAGGTCTAGGGTTACGAAAGATCGATCTTTGGCTCGTTAATCTTCTAGATCGATCAAAAGGTATAATATTTTTTTTTCGCTGCGTTTGTTATATCTAGCATGAAACCGATTAATTAATTGCATAGAGCCGGCGATCCTTCGGTTCCAACAATTGGTATCAAAGCGAGGTTTCTGGTTCTATGCAATTGGATCGGTTTGTTATTATAATCTTATGCTATATCATACGTTTTATTTTCAGATTGTTTGATAGTAGGGTTGCATAGGATAACTCGGTTTTGCAAGTTACCTATATCTAACTATTATGGTCTGTGTGTATGTTAATGTATGATCTAAACCTTCGGACCTGTCGAGGTTTTTGTTTTGGGTTGGTTGCATGATTGTAATAGTAAAAGCACGGCGGTTTGTCGTGTTAGGTTTTATGTAATTCTTGATCGTTTTCTTGGTCAGTTTATGTAATTCTTGTTTTGTTCTCGATGTAATACTGTTCGATTGCAATCTTGATGTAATCTGATCGATGTAATTTGCTGAGATGGATTGCTGGTCCAAACGGCGGCTGATCAGATGGATAGGCGATGACTAAGGGGCTGTTCGATCAGATGGATAGGCGCTGACTAAGGGGCTGTTCGATCAGATTGCTAAGCGTTGGAACAGACTGCTGGATTCGCGCAACAGCCTAATTCTGTTCGCTGGTTTTTGACGCTGATTAGGGTTCGCAGGCGAACATTCGATCGAAGTGGCCATAATAGTTGGATTTATTTTATTCCCTTTTTATTGCCTATCTATATGTTTGTTGTTTTATCAAGCATGCTTTTATATGTCACATGTTATTGCATGCTAAATTCCCTCATTTAAATAACTAAGTGGGAGAGGGATTTATTTTGAATAAATCCCATGGTCTCCATTACTGGTTTGTAAGTGATGCATTTAAACTTGCGCGTTGGCTTTAAGTGCCTTCCTCCATATCGGATGAGTTTGATTGCGGATCACTAGATCAAACTTTCTTTATGGATAATTATAGGAAATTATTTAGGAGCGTGTAATCTTCTCCATCTGAAGAGACACAAACCTAGATGATTGACTTGGTATTAAGTAATGGTATACACTTAGGTGCATATGATAGTATCCTCCCCATCGGAGTAAGTGCTGTTATTTGCATGACTAAAGATAAACCAACTATTAATTTTATTTTATTTGTCAAAATAATGAAATTAATGGGTAAAACCTCCTCTGACGAATGTTTGAATTAGTATACGACCACACTATCGTGGCATGCAAAATTCACGGTGTTTTGAGGTGTTGGTGAATTTAATTATATTGTTTGAGGGAACAATATAGGCTTTAAATTCTATATGTTATGACTTGTGTATTTATTTATTTATTTATATGATTCTCAGGATTTCATTGTGTCTTGCAACCCACTTGCTGTTATACTCAATGAAAACAAACTTACTGGTCCTAATTATATTGACTGGAAAAGAAACCTGGATATTGTCCTAACTGCTGAAGAGTACAAGTTTGTACTCCATGAGCACTGTCCTGACATGCCTGATGAAAACTCTAGTGAAGAGGAGAAAGTGCATTATAGGAAGTGGGTTAAGGCAGATGAGATGGCGCGATGTTACATTTTGGCTTCCATGTCAAATGTACTGCAACATCAGCATCAGGCCATGCCCACTGCCTATGATATGATGCACAATCTCAAAGAACTCTTCGGACACCAGAGTCGGGCTGCCAGACAGGAGACAATGAGAAACTTAATGACGACCACCATGTCTGAAGGGACACCTGTGAGTGATCACGTCCTTAAGATGATGGCTCATTTGAATGAGATGGAAGTCCTTGGAGCTGAAATCGATGGGGAAACCCAGGTCGATATCGTGCTCCAAACACTGCTTAAGAGTTTTGAGCAATTCCGCCTTAATTATAATATGAACAAAAGGATGTACTCCTTGGCGGAACTTCTGACAGAACTCAAATCGGCAGAAGGACTGTTTCGTCAAAGTGCTCAAGCTTACGTTGCTGAAAATGTCTCTACTTCTAAGCCGAAAGGTGGAAAGAAGAAGAAACAGAATCCTTCGGCGAAGAAAGCGAATGGACCTCAAAAGGTTAGGCCACAAGGTGGTGTGAAAAAGCCGAAAGGCAAGTGCTTCACATGTAAGCAGCCTGGACATTGGAAGGTGGATTGTCCTCGTAAAAAGGAGAACAAAGAAGGTACATCTTATTCACTAATTATTGAAACATGTTTAGCGGTGTTATCTACCGGCACCTGGTGTGTAGATACGGGAGCCACTGATCATGTCTGCAATTCTTTGCAGGGGTTCCAGGAAACCAGACGACTTAGTGAGGGCGAGATTACCATCTACATGGGCAACGCTGCGAAAGTGGCGGCTGTTGCAGTGGGAGATGTTTATTTATCTTTTGATAGGAACAAGACTTTGGTTTTGAGGAATTGTCTTTACGTACCTTGTTTTAGAAAGAACTTGATTTCAGTTTCTAAGTTGTTTTTGGATGGATATTCTGTTTCTTTTGATGGCAAAATGGTTGTCAAGAAAAATAGGGTTATTATCTGTTCTGGTACGTTGGTTGGCAATTTATACACTCTTAATCCAATAACTCCTACGATGCAACAAATGGAAATTAATAATACATCTTCTAACTCAAATAAGAGAAAAGAACCTTCAAAAATGAACCAAACATATCTTTGGCATCTAAGATTAGGTCACATTAACTTGAGTAGGATTCAAAGGTTGATAGCCGATGGACCTTTGAGTTCATTGGAAGTGGAAAACTATCCGACCTGCGAGTCCTGCTTGGAAGGAAAAATGACCAAGAGGCCTTTTAAAGCCAAGGGTATAGAGCCAAAGAAGTGTTGGAATTGGTTCATTCTGATTTGTGTGGTCCTATGTCTATCCAAGCAAGAGGTGGTTTCGAATATTTTGTCTCTTTTATAGATGATTATTCGAGATATGGATACATTTATTTGATGCGCCGCAAGTCTGAGTGCTTTGAAAAGTTCAAAGAGTACAAGGCTGATGTGGAGAAGCGTCATGATAAATGTATCAAAACACTACGATCTGATCGTGGTGGCGAGTACCTCTTAGGAGAGTTTAGGAATTACTTATCAGAGGCTGGGATTCAATCCCAATTGTCTGCACCTGGTACACCCCAACAGAATGGTGTGGCGGAACGAAGGAATAGGACTCTCATGGAAATGGTTAGATCAATGATGAGTTATTCGGAATTACCGAATTCGTTTTGGGGGTATGCCCTGGAAACGGCAGCGTACATTCTGAACTTGGTACCTTCTAAGACAGTACCCTCTACTCCCACAGAATTGTGGAATGGGCGTAAGCCTAGTCTGAAACACATTCGGATTTGGGGTAGTCCAGCACATGTGCTGAAGGGAGATGCTGATAAGTTGGAATCTCGTACGGAAGTTCGGCTGTTTGTGGGCTATCCTAAAGGAACGAAAGGTGGTTTGTTTTATAGTCCTAAAGATCAGAGGGTAATTGTTAGCACAAATGCCCGATTCTTAGAAGAGGACTATGTAATGAATCACAAGCCCATGAGTAAAATTGTTCTAGAAGAAATAAGAGGGGAAACTCCTACCTTAGTACCAACGGTACAAGATAAGATACCACAGGGGTCGGCACCATCTGTCACTAATGATACACTATTACCACAAGTGCCTCGTCGTAGTGGGAGGGTTGTTAGACAACCTGATAGATTCATGTTTTTGGGAGAATCTTCGGACTTAGTACTTGGTGAACATGAATCTGATCCTTGGACCTATGACGAAGCACTCCAAGATAAAGATGCAGAATCTTGGCAAAAAGCTATGAATTCTGAATTAGAATCTATGGATTCTAATCAAGTCTGGGAGCTAGTAGAACCACCAAATGGTGTAAAAGCCATTGGATGTAAGTGGGTCTACAAAAGAAAAAGAGGATCAGACGGGAAAGTAGAAACTTTCAAAGCAAGGCTTGTTGCGAAGGGGTATACTCAAAAAGAAGGCATCGATTATGAGGAAACCTTTTCGCCGGTAGCCATGCTTAAGTCTATCCGGATTCTTTTGTCTATTGCTGCTCATATGAATTATGAGGTTTGGCAAATGGATGTCAAGACAGCTTTCCTTAACGGTAGTCTTGAAGAAAAGATCTATATGAAGCAACCAGAAGGATTCATTGCAAAGGGTAAAGAGCATCTTGTGTGCAAGCTTAATCGGTCCATTTATGGACTGAAACAAGCTTCGAGATCTTGGAACATCCGTTTTGATGAGGTAATCCAGTCTTATGGATTCATTCAATGTCCGGATGAGTCTTGTGTATACAAGAAGAGTGACGGAAACGTGGTGGTATTTCTTGTACTATACGTAGATGACATCTTGCTCATTGGCAACAATGTCAAGGTGTTGTCAGACGTAAAGGTATGACTATCCAAGCAGTTTGATATGAAGGACTTGGGAGAAGTTGGACATATTCTTGGGATAAAAGTTATAAGGGATCGCAAGAAAAGGATGTTATGCTTATCTCAAGCTTCGTACATTGATACTATCCTAGCTCGTTTTAGCATGCAAAACTCCAAGAAAGGTTTTCTACCTTTTCGACATGGAGTACCTTTATCTAAGGAGATGTGTCCTAAGACACCAAAGGAGATAGAGGATATGAAGGCAGTTCCTTATGCTTCGGCCGTAGGAAGCCTAATGTATGCAATGCTATGTACGAGGCCAGATATCTGCTTCGCCGTGGGCATGGTTAGTAGATATCAAAGTAATCCAGGACAAGGACATTGGACTGCGGTAAAGCATATTTTAAAGTACCTGAAAAGGACTAGAAATTATATGCTGGTTTACTAAGCAGATGATTTGCTTCCTGTGGGTTATACGGATTCTGATTTCCAGTCGGATAGGGACAACAGTAAATCTACCTCGGGTTATGTGTTTACCTTGGGAGGTGGAGCCATAGTATGGAGGAGTGTTAAGCAGAAATGCGTTTCGAACTCAACCATGGAAGCTGAGTATGTGGCAGCCTCTGAGGCAGCCAAAGAAGCTGTATGGCTCAGAAACTTCATGATGGACTTAGAAGTGATTCCTAGTTTGCCTAAAGCTATCACAATTTATTGTGATAACAGCGGTGCAGTAGTAAACTCGAAGGAACCACGAGCCCATAAAGCAAGCAAACACATTGAGCGCAAGTACCACCTGATACGAGACATCGTAAAACGAGGGGAAGTTGTTGTCGCCAAGATTGCATCAGCCGATAACCTAGCAGATTCTTTCACAAAGGCCCTTCCGGCGAAAGCTTTCGTTGAGCATGTTGAAGGAATGGGAATCAGATGTATGGTAGTGTAAATGACAGCATAGTCTTTCAGTATAAGTGGGAGATTGTTAGGATGTATACTGTAAGCCTAGCTTTTGTATAAACATCTTTTATTGAATGAGAATCATTTTGGTCATATGTTTGCATTTTATATATGTTTATGCAATGTCCAATTAATTTATATTATAGATAACTTGGTGTGTGGTGCCACACAGAAGATCATGTTATCAGTTTCTTATAAATTATAAATAGTAGCTCACAACCAAGATGAATTTGGACAAATCATCGGAATGGTTGTAGTGTAGTTTGGTATTAGTCTGTCTTGACTATAAAATTACACTAGTACACTTTGTGTGTATTGAGCAGGACCATTTGAGGTTGTTCGTTTTATACTGACTATATATAATAGAACAAGACCTCTGTTATTATGGATGTGCGTTCTCTTAATCCCTATATAATAACAGTCACGTATACACAATATTTGTTTCTTTAATTTGCCAGTGAGTGAGATTTATTTATTAAATCAATAAACTCGGTGAATTGGGAAACAGTATTGTCTATATGGTGTACTGTTGATTATATAAGGAATCTGTGTCCTAATTATTTAGGATGATGATGTCCCCTTGAGGAGCTCATAAGGATTATCATGTAAACCCTGCAGGTGGATTTAATCCGACATGATAATAAAGTTGAGTGGTACTACTCTTGGAATTAGATGTTAATTAATTAAGTTGTCAGTAACTTATTTAATTAACAAACATTCGATATCTTAAACACAGGGAGATAAATGTACACATAATAAGAAGAAGCCCATATTAAATATGGGATTGGGACGGTAGTTCAATAATAATTCTTTAGTGGACTGAATTATTATTGATGGGTTTAAATTATGTGTTCGGGCTAAACACAGGATACTTAAGCTCATCAGGAGGCCCAACCCAATTCCTCCTCTAGGTCCCTGGTGTAGCCTATATATAGCTCTTTTTCTCAGCGCCTAAAAAACACAGATCACAGAAAACACGTGATAGTGAGAGAGAGAGCAGAACTGAGATTTCTCGAAGGATCGTTGGCCACGCAACGTTCGAGAAAGGCTGTAGGAATACATCAGAAGATCAAAGAGGTCTAGGGTTACGAAAGATCGATCTTTGGCTCGTTAATCTTCTAGATCGATCAAAAGGTATAATTTTTTTTTTCGCTGCGTTTGTTATATCTAGCATGAAACCGATTAATTAATTGCATAGAACCGGCGATCCTTCGGTTCCAACAAGTTGGATGAGGATGATGAAGATGATGACCTTTCCTTCACCATTAGCAGAAAGTGAAAGCGTTCTGACTCTGGACATGGTCAGAACATCCAACCTAAGAAGAGAAAGGATGATGAAGATGAAGGAGATGCAGGTGCGGGGATACTACACCCCAAACAGTAAACAACACTGTAACTTAGCAAAGAGTTAAAGTTCAAGCTGCAAAGACTCGTCAAAGGAGTTCTAGGCAGTAAACAGGTCAGAATGCTAATGTTAGACCTTTTATGGGTATTGCTGCAGGTCTAAGGCTAGATGAAAACATGTGGAGAGAGCTGAAAGAAGCCGAAGAGAAGAGGAGAAGGGAGAAATCAGCCTTGATTACTTTCCCTCCGCAAGAAGCTCCCTGTCTTGATTGAGACAAAGTCTCTACTGAAGTCGAAGTCCTGCTGGATTAGAAACCTGAAAAGGTAAATATGGCATGGGAATTTCAGATGTTCAGTCAGAGATACTTACCAAAGAACAGGAATCCAACATTCGAAGAAATCACACTCTTCAAAAGAACTGAATACTTAAGGTATTTCAGACATTTATGTCAACATGATTACTTCGTGAATTATCCAACATGTCTCGAGGCCTTGATAAAGCAAATGGTGAGTTGGATATTCAGAAATCCTTGTTGGAAAGGATGAAGAAAAGAGAGCAAATTCTGTTCTATCAGGACTACTGGCTTCGTTGGATTCAAACTCCTTACATAAAGAAGAAGATGGAAGAAACCTATCAAGAGTCATTTTTGAATTGGTGGAAGGGAATGAAGTATGAGCAGGTTGCCAACCAATCTAGAATTGATGTTGAACATGACTCTATGAAAAAAAGGTTATTTGAAGGATCAGAAACCTGAGGAAGTGATGTTTACTGTAGTTTCTCAGAAGATGGTTTGAGTAATCACTTTCTTGTAAATAATTTCTCTATGCTTTTATTTCTTAGTGAGCTAAGTTATTTTTGAAGATAGCTCACATTGTACTTGTACAAAACACTCGTAATTACGTACATCTGTATAAGCTGTTTTGTATAAGTTTTGTCATCATAAAAAGGGGAAATTGTTGGGACATTTCTGTTAGGATTTTGATGAGACAAATAACTTTGTATAGGAAGTTAGAGTACCCCCATTTTTTCACTTTGTTCAAGTGGAACTTTGCTTTGTAAAGATATAAAAAATCAGAAAGATAGAAGTTATTGATGATAGCATGATTCTGGATATGAAGAAGTATTGGATGCTAATTCTCAGCAAGAAGAATCAGGAAGCAGAAAGAATAAGTAGAATCAGCAAGTTGAATCAGGAAGCAGTATATAAGGATCAGGAAGGAGAACATGAGGCTCTCTGCAGGATTCAGGAACATGAAGCTGTTCAGGAATTAGTAAGCAGATGTAGAGCAGAAAGCTGGCGTAGAATAGTAAGCAGTAACTGCAACCTTAAGCAGTAAGCTGTAAGTTTGTCTTAACTTATTTATTGCAGTATAAGGATGTAATTATTGCAGTATGAGGATGTAATAAATGCAGTACGAGGTTTCTACATTATCAAAGTAACCGGTAGATGGAAGTTAGCACCTGACCAATGAGGTATTGCCATCTAGACCATTGACCTGCAAAAGCACTGTTGCCAATGGGGGCGCCATTAATGCAGAGCAGAGTAGGACATGCCCTACTTCTCAGTTTCTCCAGGCGCATTAAATACGAAGATCATGAAGATCAAGATTTGAATTTCACAAGGACTATACCTCTCTTCAACGGGCATATTCTTACAAGTATAAATAGAAGGTGACCAAGAAGACTACTGAAACTATTGATATTTTTCTAAGCTATCATCTTCTCAAGCAAATCACAAGCTTGCTAATAGTTCAGTCACTCAACTTTCAGAAGCAGTCTAGCCCAAGATTTTGAGCTTACAAGTTCTGTAGGCTGACTTCAAAAGCACAAGTTGAAGACCATATACTTTTTAACCTATTTGCTGTGTGCTAGGTTGTTTTAGTTGGTGTCCTTAGTAGAAAGGATTTAGATCCTCACTAAGTGTTTAGTCTTTGTTTAAAAGCTTCTTACTCTGTGTGAGTATTTGTACCCTGTGTGGTAGTAGCCTAGGAATCTTACTGATTCTAGTAGGTTTGACTCGTTATGAAGAGGTTTGTAAAGTTGAGACTTGTAATCACACTGACCTAGTGGAGTTCCTCCTGTGTGAAGGAGAAGAGTGGACGTAGAAGGATTACACCACCTTCGAACCACTATAAACCTTTATGTGTTTATTGATTTATATTTACTTGCTGTATATCTCATATATATATATATTTGCTCATACTGCTAAAAGAATTTTGGTAAAATCATACTTTTTCAAAAGACACTCTATCTTTGTTTCCACTTCCCACTGTGAAAACGAAACAACAAGCTGAACCAACATACTGCCAACTTATTGAATCGAGAGAGTTGTTGTATTCTCTCTAGAATTCAGTAACCTATTTACAGAAAAGTTTTAAAATGCAAAATTTGATAGATTTTATCTGAACCTCTGACCACTTGGGACCAACATCCCCCCATCATTTTATCTCAGCCGTTAGATTTCACACCTTTCTTACGATCTTTTAATCATGACCATTGATCATAAACTTCCATATATTTGAATTGGAACTGTTCACTATCTTCTTCATTCAATCTTTACCCATCCCTCAAGCATGAACATCTCACCCATTTCTATAAAACCCCAAATACTCATTTCCATAAAATCTTAACCGTTCATCCATGGTTGCCACAATAGAAACCAAGGCTATCAAAGGTCGTCTCATCAACCCAGAAGCACTGATCATAGAAGGAAGTATCTAGGATAGAGATGATATCTCAAAAATCTAGAAATGTATGGAGAAAAGCAACATCTCTAGTCATCTCACCACCAGATATAAGAGCATGTCAGTCTCTGTCATTCAGAAATTTTATACCTTCGATAGGCTTACTAATGATGATAAAACATCATTTTAAAGATGGATGCATAAGAAAATGAATATACTCTAGCATCAAAGGATATTGCTTTCACGTTTGACATCTCTGCTAAAGGTTTACCCCCATCAGAACTCGAGAAATATGGGACAGAGTATATCGAGGAAATGTGGAAACTATTCAAATAGGATTCTATCACCGGTCCTGCCAGAAAAAGCTGTGAAAAGAAGAAGTTGAAGCCTGAGTATGAGTTTCTCCATGATGCCAGTGCATACTTCATTGAAGAAAGATATGGAAGCTTCGACAAATGCACTGACCTCTGCTTCAGAATCATGACTACTGTTATGAAAGGTGTGCAAGTTAATTGTAACAGATTCATTCTAAACAGAATCTAGGAGGAAGCTGCCAAGAAAACTATTAGAAGAAGTTTTGGCATCACAATTACCTCCGTTCTCTATAAGCTGGACATCAATGTTGAAGAAGTTATATCTATCCCTACTGGATGGTACTTGGGAGTCAAAAAGGCCCTCTCGAAGAAGAAAGTTATAGAGAAATGAGATGAAATTTAACAAAGGAGACAATTGCTACAGTTTCTGTTGAGCTCCGATAGATAACAAAGTCTCATGTTGCTACAGTAAGCAGTTATACAGCAAGTGACTCCGAGCAAAATACAGCAACAAAATGCAGCACCGATGATGAAATGGAAGCTGCAGAACCCCCATCCTCCAATGATGATGATAGAGATGACAATGGTGATATGCCTCTCACGAGGATATCAAGGAAGAAGGAAAAAATTGTATCTCAAGACACAACGATTGCAGAAGTTCTGGAAGAGTAAGAGCAATTCTTTAATTTTTATCACCTATGGAGAACCATACATCTTTTTAGAGGTAAAGAGTTGCTGGCATGGAAGGATTTCCTCAGAGTGGAGGTGATAGTCCTTAACTGGGCTCAAACCGATGAGATTATGCCCCTACTCTAACCATGATTTGCTGAATACTATAGGGAAGAAAAATTGAAAGAAATTGCTGCAAAGTAAGAAAGTTTGAGAAAACATAGAGTTGCAAAATGGAATGATGTATTTGATGGTGCTAAGGGTGAACAATCGATGACAACAGGGATAGACAACACATTGATGAACCCCAATATTAAGATTGTAGGGAACCTATCTGAATTAGAGATTGTTGAAATACAAATGACACATGTTGATATAGAAGAAGCAAACGAAAGAATGTTGTAGTTGGGTCTGTAGATAAGCAAAGTTGAAGCTCCAAGGCAGACTCCTTGCAAGATGCAACCTGGTGAAGGAGGAAGCAGAACAAAAACACATGACTCACCTTCTTTTCAAAACATGGTCGATGCTCTATCACCCATTGTCAGCCTTGAAGCAATGGAGACTGATGAACAAGGACTGGTAGATTATGAAGATTCTCTAGTACATATGGAAGATCTATTTGGGGGAGAAGTATCGGGAAAGATCAAAGGAGTTTTGGTCAGCCCCAATAAAGAAATCTCCGATGATGCAACCACAGAAGAAGTTGTTGAGGTAGGACTCCCTGTACTAGCTCTGCTAGCAGTATAGAATGCTGATCTGGAATAAAATATAGCAGATTCGGATGCTGCAATTCGTGCTACAATCGAGAAAGAAATCATCCATATTTACAAAGCTGAATTAGAAGTCTCAGAAGATGACCAATTCTTGGTGGAATTCCAACAAATCATTCAGTGTATATACATCGATGCACAAAAATCTGGACATTCTTAATGTTGCCACCAGAATTATAGAAGTGAGAAAAATATAACAATGCAACTGAAGGATCTGATGTAGTAGATGAATGCTGCTGAGATTACTGTTCAGACAGTATCTCCAACGAAGACCTCAGGCGTAGTTGTTGTTGAGGCAGTACTCACGGAGGATTTAGAAGGGCAAGAAAGAGAGCATGATGTATCCCAAAGAGGAAAATGAGCTCTTGTAGCCGCTTCTTCACAAGATCCTGAAGGCGATGAAGGAGATTCTTCTGACGATGAAGATGACATTAGAGTAGATAGTCCCCCATCTGAAACTGGCTCACCTTTTCACAAAGTTCAACCTGTAGATGCCATCAGGAAGAATATGGAGCAGTACTTTACAGAAGCTACCTAAAAACAATCTTAGGACTCTAGTCAAGCTCTGGTTCCTTACGAACAGACTGTAAGGGAGACCGCCAGAAAGAGAAGCCATAATTCTATGAACCTTACTAATGCTCAAGAGTAATCTCTCTAAGGGATTATTAAAGCTATACATGGACTGGTTCGTGCATTACAGAACCATGTGGTAAATATGGCTAACAGTATAAATGTGAGCGATAAATCCCATACCTCATTGATGGAGAATTTGAGAAGAGATCTTGCTGAACTCCCTTCTAGAATTCAAATGAAGCTCAATGCTGAATAGAATGCACAGTATCTAGAACGACAAAGAGTTGAAAGAGAACGCAAAGCTGTCAGTGAAGCAAGGGATAGATTAGTTAATGGATTAAAAACACCCTTACTGCACAAAATCTAGTACTCAACTTTTTACAAGAAAGCACGTCAACTCAAGCTCATGATTCTCAAAGCATAAATGACAGGATAAGCAATCTAGAATTGTTTGTTGGAGAGATGAGAACAATCTTGCATCGCATTTTTTCTCAATTCGTCCTTACTGAGCAAGAGACAACATCTCTCTAACTTACCCCAGCTGATGATGACAAAAAGGGGGAAAGTAAGAAAAGATCAGAAGAAAAAGATATGGATGCTGCAGTAGAAGATCTGAGGAAGGACCTGGAGAAAAAAGATCAAGACGAGGAGCCCCTGGCCAGTAAGAAGCAAAAAAGATCAGATTCTGGACATGGTCAGAGACCTCAATGCAAGAAGATAAAAGATGACAAAGATGAAGGAGGTGCGGGTGATGGGGTTGTTGCATCCAAAGCAGTAAGCAGCACTGCATCCAAGATAACACAAAGAAAAAAATCTGCACCAACCTAAAGGAGAAGTAGCAAACAACAACAACTGTCTTAAAAGAGCAAACAATTAAGTGTTGCTGTAATTAGAAGGTTGGATGAAGAAAAATGGAGACAGCTGAAAGAAGCTGAAGAGAAAAGAAGAAGGGACAGGGAAGACTAGTTGTCTAGACTTGGTGTGATATGAGAGAAAAGGACAGTTCTTACAAAGAAAGTTGATGAAGCTCTGTACTAATATCCTCCTCAAGAAGTTTCTTACTTTGATCCAGATCTGACCACATTTCCGCTGAAGTATCTATGATGCTGGATCAAAGGCCCCTAAAAAAAGCCATGCTTGGGATCTGAAAATTTTCGACAAAGTGATTCTTCTAAAGCACAAAAATCCTACCTTTGAAGAGATAACCTTTTACAAAAGATCAGAATATTTGAGGTACTTCAAGCATCTCTGCCAGCTAAACTGCATCAGAAAATATGCTATGTACCTTGTTGTATTGAAAATGTATGAGCAACTAGGAAGAGATGAAGAGCTTGAAAATAAAAAGAATTAATTAGGAAGATCAAACAAGGAGTGGATATATCATTTTGTGAGGACTTTTAGCTCAGATGGATTCAAATTCTAGATATCAAGAAGAAGCTTGAAGAATCCTATCAAGAATCGATCATTAATTAGTGGAAATAGACCAAGTACGAGATAAGAAAGCCATCAGAAGATGATACAATAAGGAGAAAGCTATTCAGACGTCAGCAATCCTGAAGAAGTCTAAATAAGATCAACAACTTACTGCATTTCTCTGTAAATCATTCTGTAAGCTTCTTCTGTAACTTGTAAACTCTACTTTCTGATATTATCAAGTTACTGCTGATGGAATAGGTTCACACTTTGTGAACTTCATATATTTTACTGTCTGATATAGGAAAGCATACTAGAAATATCTGTTTGAGCTTATGTGATGTTAGTTTATAAGATATGATGCTAGCTCAGTTAAATCAATGCATGAAGAACCTTTGCACTATGTAATCATCTCTATATAATGTATGGAAAAAATATGCTGCATACTACTCTGAATTCTCGCAATGAATTGCATAATGTAAAAGTTTTGTCATCATAAAAAAAGAGGAAATTGTTAGGAAATTTATGTTTAGATTTTGATGAGACAAAACAATAGTGTAATAGGAAATTAGAATACCCCATTTTTCACTCTATTTAAGGAAAAGCTTAGAATATTTTCGAGTCCTAAAGTCGAAGTTGAAGAATGAAGAATTTCAAAAATTCAGTAGAAGAAAATTTATGTTGACAGTCGCAGCAGGAAAGTAGCTACTGGATACAACAGTATATTACAATATTTACATATTGTAAGTAGTCCAATGCAGCAGACAGCAAGTATAACTGATACAGTAAGGTGAACAGAAAGCTGCATTACAGTGGCAGGCTGCAGCAAGCTGGCACAAAATTCTAAAACTGAAAGAAAACTAGAAGCAAGAATAGAAATTCATATACAACAATGCAGTACGAGAAAGATCACTGCTATCTGAGAAAACGTCTTGTCAAAAATAACCTGTAGAGATAAAATGATCGAGCAGTACCAAGAACCAGTGTTCTCCTGACACGTGGACCGATAGACTGCAACAACCTTACAGCTTAATACAACCGCATTAAATGGCCTAAAGAACAAGACAAGAAATTATTCTCAGAATTTCAAAGAAAATTAATGCAAGCTCAATGACAATTGAAGAGAATTCAAATTCAGATGAAATGTGTCTCTTTTCAACGTATAATTTCTTGCATCTGTAAATAGAGAAAGGGTCGACTGAAGTAAGCACTGAAAAACTGATACTCTGAATTCATACGCTCTCGCAAGAACAAGTTCTCAAGTTTTCTACTCTCTAAGTTTTCAGCACTCAACCTCGAAGTAAAGCAGTTAAGCCTTTAAACCATCAAACTCAAGGATCATCAAGGCTACTTCAAGCACTAGTTGAAGAAAAACTTATATACGTTTACCCTTTGTATTGTGTGTTTAGGTTGTTTTAGAGGTGTCTTCAATTGATAGGATTTAGATCCTTGCTGAGTGTTTTGTCTTAAGTTGTTAAGGCAATAACTTTGTGTGAGTTAGTAGAATATTGTGTAGGTCAACCTGTTTGATTCAAGTAACCTGTGTGGGAGTTGAATCCTAGTAGGTAAAAAACTTGTTAGGTTGATAGATTGTAAGGTCAAGTCCTGTAAATCAATCTTGCTTAACGAAGTTTCTCCTCAAAGAATGAGTAGAGTGGACGTAGAAAGACTACACCACCTTCGAACCACTATAACTCTTGTGTGTTTATCTTTAGCTCTGAGTATCTTTGTAATTATTTTGTGCTGCATTCTATATCATATCACTCTGCACTCAAAGCTTCCCAAAAACCATTCCTTAGAAAAGGTTTTCAAAAGACACTCTGTTAAAAAGTTTTAGTTTCCACTACATAAGAACTCTGAAACAGTAAGTTGAACTATATTCTCGCCCAGCACGATGTACTGCATTCTATGCTATATTCTGTGATAGAATACATCACGCAAGTTCGAACAGATTTTCAAAAATTGGGACCAACAATAAATTTTAAAAACGTGTATTTTGAAATTATTCTTAATTTTATTTATCTTTATTATTCTTAAAAGGGTGAATTTTGTACGTTAGTAATGTCTTATTCAAAAATTACCTTAAAAAAAGACTGAGTCTCATATGCATCAGGTGCATGGTGTTAGGATGTATACTGTAAGCCTAGCTTTTGTATAAACATCTTTTATTGAATGAGAATCACTTTGGTCATATGTTTGCATTTTATATATGTTTATGCAATGTCCAATTAATTTATATTATAGATAACTTGGTGTGTGGTGCCACACAGAAGATCATGTTATCAGTTTCTTATAAATTATAAATAGTAGCTCACAACCAAGATGAATTTGGACAAATCATCGGAATGGTTGTAGTGTAGTTTGGTATTAGTCTGTCTTGACTATAAAATTACACTAGTACACTTTGTGTGTATTGAGCAGGACCATTTGAGGTTGTTCATTTTATACTGACTATATATAATAGAACAAGACCTCTGTTATTATGGATGTGCGTTCTCTTAATCCCTATATAATAACAGTCACGTATACACAATATTTGTTTCTTTAATTTGCCAGTGAGTGAGATTTATTTATTAAATCAATAAACTCGGTGAATTGGGAAACAGTATTGTCTATATGGTGTACTGTTGATTATATAAGGAATCTGTGTCCTAATTATTTAGGATGATGATGTCCCCTTGAGGAGCTCATAAGGATTATCATGTAAACCCTGCAGGTGGATTTAATCCGACATGATAATAAAGTTGAGTGGTACTACTCTTGGAATTAGATGTTAATTAATTAAGTTGTCAGTAACTTATTTAATTAACGGACATTCGATATCTTAAACACAGGGAGATAAATGTACACATAATAAGAAGGAGCCCATATTAAATATGGGATTGGGACGGTAGTTCAATAATAATTCTTTAGTGGACTGAATTATTATTGATGGGTTTAAATTATGTGTTCGGGCTGAGCACAGGATACTTAAGCCCATCAGGAGGCCCAACCCAATTCCTCCTCTAGGTCCCTGGTGTAGCCTATATATAGCTCTTTTTCTCAGCGCCTCAAAAACACAGATCACAGAAAACACGTGATAGTGAGAGAGAGAGCAGAACTGAGATTTCTCGAAGGATCGTTGGCCACGCAACGTTCGAGAAAGGCTGTAGGAATACATCAGAAGATCAAAGAGGTCTAGGGTTACGAAAGATCGATCTTTGGCTCGTTATTCTTCTAGATCGATCAAAAGGTATTTTTTTTTCCACTGCGTTTGTTATATCTAGCATGAAACCGATTAATTAATTGCATAGAACCGGCGATCCTTCGGTTCCAACACATGGATCTTAGATCCATGCACTCAGGTCGGGTTGGGTTGGATCTGACCTGAATCTGCATATTTTTTTTACCCTGACATTTATGATATGTTAGTCATATCTTTATATTATATTAGTCATACATTTATATTATACTAGTCATACCTTTATATCCAGATATCATAACCTTAGTGCAATACTTTAACTTTAAAAAAATATATCGTTGACCTTTATACAATGTTTGTCATACCTCTATGTTACATTCGTCGTGCTTTTATGTTACATTAGTCATACCTTTATGTATAAATATCATACATTTGTATAATATTTTAACTCCAAAAAAACCTTAATTTCGGCACAATTTTGTACATGTTTACATTTATGTGATATTACTCATACTTTTATGTGATATTAATTATACCTTTATATGAACATAATTATACTTTTATATAATATATAAAGATACAACTGACATAATTAAAATGTATGACTAACATAACTAAAAGTTATGAAAGGTATTAATAACTATCTAAAAATATGTTAATGTACAGCTAAAAACCCTAAAAGTATGAATAACATAATATAAATGTAAGACTAACATAACATAAATGTATGCCTAACATAACTAGGACAACAAGTTTTCAGGCTAGTGGTTTATGACTTTAATTTTTCAAAATTAACAAATTTTGCCCAATTTCCAATTGGGCTAAAATCGCACGTGAATCCTCAATTTCGAACTTGTCACGCTACATATGATTAAAATGTTGAAAGGGAGTATATTTCATTTTCCAAGAAAAAATTTATAAAAGATCTAATATATAATTAAAACAGTAAAATATATGAAATTCATTAAGAACATAAAACAACTTATATGAAAATTTTCTAATTCCACAAAATCATATTATCCTATTGAAAATGAACAAATAAAAAAAAACCCACTCTTCTTTTCTCTTTCACCCATTTTTTTTCTGAAAATTGGGTTCTAAGCGTTAAATTCAACAAAATTCCGATGAAAACCAATCTTAAGAGAAATGATTTATTTATTTATTAAATTAGGGATTATAGATTAAGATTTTAGGGTGTTGTTGAATTAGAGAATGAGAAGAAGATTTGTTGTTTGAGATTATGGTTCTTATCGATTGGGGATCTTGTTTAATTCTGAGTTAGTTTTTTTACTGTGATGCCTCATTTTTTTAACACAAAAACTTTTGTACATCTATACACTTGGTGCATGGCCTGACCAATTCGGTCCAGACCCGTCCCACCTCACCTCCACGCTCCCCATGCAGCTTAGTTGATAAGATTATATCTTTGCTAAGTTTATAGTCTTGTGTAGAATATTTACCCTGTGTGGGATTTGGCCTATGAATCTGGGATTCTGTAGGTAACAACTTGTTAGGAATAGGTTTGTAAAGTCAAGACTTGTAAATCGAACTAACCTAATGAAGTTCCTCCTCAGTGAAGGAGTAGAGTGGATGTAGAAGGATTACACCACCTTTGAACCACTATAAGCCATAAGTGTTTATTTGCTTTAACTGCATACTGTGATTTATTTATCGCATATCAATCTTATTGCACTTGTCATAAGCATACTGGTCAAAAGATTGTGTTAAAATCATCTTTGAAAAGAAAATGTGTTTGCAAAACAGAAACTCTATCTTTGTTTATTCCGCTGCATACTGTGATTCCGAGATAGGAACCTGATCAGCATTGTACCAGTTTACTGACTCGAGTCGGGTTGTTGTTTCTCTTTAGAATCAGGAACCTGTTCAAAGAAAGAGTTTTGAAAATTTTGAAAATCGATAGAGGTTCATTCACCCTCCTCTGAACCTTTGACCACTAGGGACCAACAAGTGGCATCAGAGCAAGTTGGGTTAACCGCCAACTTTTCTAGCTACCTACCCAGATCCACTCGTTTTGCATATGGATAAAACACCAGTTTTCTTTTTCATGAGACCAAAATCATTGTTTTAACATAAGCATACACTTCATATAATCTCAGTCTCTCATGCTATTCTGAATATGATTTTCTAAATGAAAGCTGAACTCTCGATTCTAAAAGCAAAGAAAGTAGTAAGCTGGCCTCAAGCTTCTAAGATTACTCTATCTTGGATCAACAAAAGGATGCTGAGGACCAACAAGTGGTATATAGAACGCATGAGTTAATGGGGAATATTATCTCTCAAAGGAGTCAACTGTCAAGCAGACACCACCTTAACCAAAGAAAATAAAGAAGATTGCTAAAGTAACTGAAAGCTACACATTTTATAGTAGCTGAACTTATTAAGGAAGCAACTAAGAAAGTTGTTGAGATGATTACAGCTACACCTTTTATAGTAGCTGAGATCAATATCAAAGCAACTAGTGAAAATGATTATTGAGAGATCAAAGGAAGAGGCCATGGCGTTTAAACAAGTTGCTGAAGCTATTACGGCAAATCAGACTTCTAAGAAGAATAATCAATACACATGCGAAAGCAAGCTTCTTCGAAAGAATTCTGTAAAACACATACTGACTGACTCAGATAGGACACACTCAGGATTCAAATAGTCCAAAAACCTGGACCATTGAGTAAGAAGTGAAAGGTTCCTTAAGTAAGGGAAACTTATACAAGTTTAAAAGCAACTTTAACCTTTTTACTCAGATATTTAAGTTTCTATAATAGGATACTACATTTATAAAAGAACAATTTTCTCTTTAATAGTATTTGATTTCAGGACACATGAAAAACAGCAACCTGGTGACAAGTTTTTGCAAGAATCCATCAAGTAATATTAAATTAAATATTACCAGATATCTGAAGAAGTGTCAAAAAGAAGATATCACAGGAGGAAGTACAACAAGTGATATCAAAAAACTGACAGGATCGCCAAGAGGTAACAGAAACCGAAGAATCATCGAGAAGGAGGATATTGTAGGAAAGAGAATATCCAAGCAGTATCACAGCAGTACAGGTTTCCGACTAACTAAGATGGATCAACAAATGGTGAGGGACCAACATCAACAGGTGGTATATCAAGCGAAGACCTCGGGCAAGGATGCTGTTGAGACAGTAAAAGGAAAGTTCTATCACAGAAGAGAGAGCTACACATGATATCAGCATGTTCTCTACAGAGGAAGTGATGGGTAACTGTGATCTCGGTATGCGCGGAAGATCTAGATTGCGGTTGACCATCAAATCAACAAAAAATGAGATCTACCTTTTCTGAAGGATAAAAAAGTGGTTATGAAAACCTATCCAAGAAAACCGACAAGTGGTTTTATCAAATTACAAAGAGGTTCCTCCACCCTTTTAGAAACAACCGCAAGATCGTGCGTTTCATCTCCCAACCATTAATCCAAAGAAACCGCTCATATTCTACTACCTATAAATAACCGATTATTCACCATTCTTCTACGCATTCACTATTCACTAAAATTCTCGACAAGTAACAAATTCCCATGTGAGTCGCATTGACTATCATAAAGAAGAAGATGGAGACCCAAGAAGGCATAGAAGAAGATGGAGACCCAAGAAGGCACAGAAGAAGATGGAGACGAAGACAATAATGAAGACAAATCTCTGTTGACCTTGAAGTAGAGAAGGTCTTCAGAAGAATGGAGTGTAGAGGCTCTGCTTGCCAGGAAGCAGAGAATGTCTTCAGAAGAGAAGACGAGCCTCTACAAAATGGATGCTATCAGTAAGGAGCAGACATCCATCCTCCATTCAACATTGACACAGAGCCGACTTCATCTGAATAGGAGAGATGATGTACAGAGGATCATGAGAAAGCTTCCACTGTCACAATATGAGATGGAAGTTATTAATTCATGAGGCCCCTCTTCGGACTTTGACAGCATCTGCTGTCATACATGGAGCTGAAACCCAAACAAACTAAAAGGTTAAAGCTATCTGTCCGAGGATACTGTGTCAGCAGCTTCAAGCTAGATTTTGGGCAAAGTAAAGACAAAATTACAAACCAGACCAGCAGTCAAGGATCCAAAGTGAATGTGTGTAGCACCCTAGATCAAAATGAGCATAATTGAATAATTAAATATTTGAACCCCGACTTAATAATTATGTGCGTATGTTTTGACTGTTTAATTTAGTAAGTGCGTTTCAGATACTTGGCTAATGTCGGTTTTAGTTTTAGATGGGTATATTTTTCGTGATATGGAACCTAGAATATGATTTTACCAAGAGATTCGTATCGAAAATACGAGAAAACAGAAACAAACTAGCGGTTAATCGGAGACCCGTAGTTCAACTAACGAAAGAAAGGGTAAAATTTTGATAAAAGGTAAAAATAAAAATAATATTTTAATGAAAGGTAAATTGAGATATTTTTGGTTAATAGTAACTTTTCAATGGTAAAAAGGTAAATTCCAAAATCTATCAATAGGGGCTCATAATTTTCAAAACTTATACGTTTTCAAAGCCGACGACCCGAGCGACGCTCGCGACGCGAACACGTAAGTTCTCTTTCTTTTCTTTTCCTTTACGTTTTTATTTTCCACCGCCGCCGGAGTGCCGCCGTCGCCGGCCAGCAGTGGTGCTGGTGGTGGTGTGCCGGGCGTCGGGTGCGCGCCGGGTTTGATTTGGAAACGAGAAAGGTTTTTGGAACGAGTTTTAAAGTGGGAAAAATGTGATTTTGAAAGTGTGTTTGCAAAATGTGATCGGGTTTCAGAAAAGTGTAAGATAGGCACTAGTCTCTCTTTATAGGTGACCCTCCCTGGTATGTGACTTGCGGAATTAGCATGATTGTTTGTGCTGTGTTATTTTACCTCGCACAGTTAAGGTTTGATGAAGTGTTTATCCGTTTACGTTTCTGTTTATATGATATAAACTGTATAAGTTTGACAGGGTGTTACTGATATTGTTCCACGATAAAAAGATCTTTTGAAAACCTCTTGATGTCACCATACTCGACACACTGCACTGAGTCACCACCACAAAGCCGCTGACTGCAGCAGCGTGAACTAGTGTGCGAGTATGGCCATTCGCAGGAGTTGATGTCGTGTGACAGATAGTTGAATCTACCCTGGGCCCTTGTTTATAACGGGGTGTACCAATGAGTGGGTTTTCCCAGTTCGTGGTTACGATATGTAGCACCGCTGTCAATACTCGAGGTCTATGAAGACCATATGGGGAAGTTGATGACATGTTCCATGATGTATTCATGTGGATGGCGTATACAGGCTGAATATACGATATTCTACATGACAGAGAATCTATTGAGATTATAAATGATTTATGGAGTAAAGTTAATCGAAACCTTGTTATCTGTTATTTATTTATCTATTGTTATATATATATATATATATGTATATTGTTGGGTAGCGTGGGGTAGATTATACGGGATAGTTTTCGTATGTCGTCTTTAGAACGATATGCTACGAGATCGATCGCGTAAAGACCAACGGTCAATGAAGAATCCAGTTGAACATGACGTGGACGCCGTGAGAAGAGACTCGGTGCCAGAGTCCATCAAGAGTGACTTGACTCGACATTTAGAGATCATCCATGATGTGCTGCCGTCATCATCGATGGAATCCACATTTTCTTCTCTCTTCGCATTTCGTGTTTAATTTCTTCACCTATAGTATTGTTGTGACACCGGAGTTGTTGAAGCGGGAGGACGGTAGGATAGTTGCTCAAACTTTAGAAGTTAGTATCCCTTCAGGGAAGACGGTAAAGACAAAACACTTGTACTGTCATCTTAAGATTGCCTTCGAGGATAGGATACTTCTAGCAGATCTCCACGCTCTGGAGATGAAAGATTTCGATGTGATCTTGGGAATGGACTGGCTAGAGTCCAACTACGCGATAATCAAGTGCCGTGAAAGGGAGATAGTCTTCTAAGCACCGGGAGAGCCGGAATTTACCTTCCACGGGACACGAGTTAAAGTCGACTCAAGGATTGTCTCGGCCATGAAAGCAACCCAGATGCTGAATAAAGGAGAATGTGAAGTGCTGGTTAATATGGTAAACTCCGAGAAGAAACCAATTGCTATCGAGGAGGTACCGGTGATCAAAGAGTTCACAGATGTATTTCCAAAGGACTTACCAGGTCCTCCACCGGATCGACAAATAACCTTCGAGGTAGATCTCATCCCCGGATCGACGCCAGTGTCAAAGGCTCCTTGTCGGATGACGCCGGAAGAGTTGCAGGAATTGAAGGTTTAGCTTCAGGAGCTGTTGGATAAGGGCTTCATCAGACCGAGTGTGTCACCCTAGGGAGCACCGGTACTGTTCGTGAAGAAGAAGGATGGCAGCTTCTGGATGTGTATTGGCTACCGAGAGTTGAACAAGAAAACAATAAAGAACAAGTATCCACTGTCTCGGATTGAAGATCTTTTCGACCAATTAAGAGGTGCTAGTGTGTTCTCGAAGATTGACTTATGATCGGGATATCACCAGATGAAAGTTAAAGACGCTGATATATCCAAGACAGCATTCAGAACGAGATATGGCCACTACGAGTTTGTAGTAATGCCATTCGGGTTGAGTAATGCTCCGGCTGTCTTCATGGATTTAATGAATCGCATTTTCCATCCTTATCTTGACCTTTTTGTCATAGTGTTCATTGATGATATTCTCATCTATTCGTACGACAGAGCGCACCATGAACAACATCTTAGAATCGCACTGGAAGTTATAAGGAAGGAAAAACTTTATGCCAAATTTAAGAAGTGCGAATTCTGGATGGACAAAGTTGGTTTTCTGGGCCACATCGTTTCTACGCAAGGGGTCGAGGTAGATCCTGAAAAAGTGGCAACTGTCAGCAATTGGGAAACTCCAACGAATGTGAAGGAAGTTCGGAGTTTCATCGGCCTAGCTAGATACTACCGAAGATTTATAGAAGGGTTCTCGAGGATCGCCACTCCAATGACACGCTTGACGAGAAAAGATGTGAAGTTTCAGTGGAATGAGCGGTGCGAGTGTAGTTTCTAGGAACTAAAGAAAAGGCTGACAGAAGCACCAGTCTTAGTAGTTCCAGATGTATCAAAGGAGTTCGTGATCTACAGTGACGCATCCAAACAAGGTTTAGGGTGTGTATTGATGCAGGAAGGAAAAGTGGTGGTGTATGCATCACGCCAGCTGAAGATCCACGAACAAAACTATCCGACACATGATCTGGAATTGGCAGCAGTGGTACATGCCCTAAAGATTTGGAGACATTATCTCTACGGCGTGAAGTGTGCAATCTATACCGACCACAAAAGCCTGAAGTACTTCTTTGAGCAAAAGGAGCTCAACATGAGACAAAGAAGATGGCTAGAGTTAGTGAAGGATTATGATATCACAATCCACTATCATCCCGGAAAGGCGAATGTGGTGGCTGACGCCCTTAGCAGGAAAGGGAAATGAGTAGTAACATCGATGATCACCAATCAACACCAACTAGTCAAGGAGATGTCGAAACTTAATTTGGAGATACTCTCGCCACCGATCAGTATTGAATCCAGAATGGCAGCGTTATTTGTAACACCCACGCTGCGGGACCGAATTGTGGAGGCTCAGAAGAAGGATAAGTTTCTAAAGAAGATGAAAGCTCTGATGGATAAGGGAAGAGCTGAAGACTTTTCTTTGGCTACGGATGGATCTCTAATCTTCAGAGGAAGGTTGTGCGTGCCTAAGAACGAGGAATTAAAAGAGGAAATACTCAAAGAAGCGCATTGCACACCTATAGCTGCACACCCAGGAGGTACAAAGATGTACCGAGACTGGAGGGCGAATTTCTGGTGGAGGAACATAAAGCGAGGCATAGGATTGTTCGTCAAGAAGTGTCTCATTTGCCAACAAGTGAAAGCAGAGCATCAACGACCGGCTGGGATGCTAACTCCATTAGAGATACCGGAGTGGAAATGGGAACATATAACCATGGACTTTGTGGTTGGTCTGCCGACAACCCGACGGGGAAACCACGCCGTGTGGGTGATCGTGGACAGATTGACGAAATCCACCCATTTCTTGCCGATCAAGATGACTTTTGGACTAGACAGATTGGCACGGATATACCTGGAAGAGATAGTCCGACTACACGGTGTACCGGTTTCTATCACATCTGACAGGGATCCACGGTTCACTTCCCGATTCTGGCAGAGTCTACAGAAGGAGTTAGGGACCAAGCTGTCTTTCAGTACAGCTTTTCACCCACAAACCGACGGACAATCAGAAAGAACCATACAGATCTTAGAGGATATGTTGCGGGCCTGTGTTCTAGATTTTCCCGGAAACTGGGAAGATCATCTGTGCTTAGTAGAATTCACCTACAACAATAGCTATCAATCAACCATTGGTATGGCACCTTATGATGCCCTCTACGGAAGGAAGTGTCGATCACCAATATGCTGGGACGAAGTTGGTGAAAAGAAAATTCTGGGACCCGAATTGGTTGAGCAAACAGTAGAAGTAATAAAGAAGATTCGGGACCGGATACGAGTGCCCAAGATCGACAGAAATCATATGCAGATAAGAGACGAAGAGAGCTGAGGTTTGAAGTTGGGGACAAAGTTTTCCTCAAAGTGTCTCCTACTAAAGGAGTTCACCGTTTTGGAAAGAAGGGAAAACTGAAACCAAGGTACGTGGGACCGTTCGAAATCTTGGATCAAGTTGGGGAGGTCGCGTACCGACTAGCTCTACCACCGGACTTTGCTGGGTGCACAATGTCTTCCATGTGTCTATGCTACGGAAATATATTTTTGATCCAAATCATATAATCGATCGAGAAGGCATCGAATTGGAGAAGGATCTAACATATAAGGAAGTCCCGATAGCCATCTTGGACAAAAAGAAACGACAACTTAGGAACCGAGAGATGGCTATAGTGAAGGTCCAGTGGAGCCGTCACGGAAAGGAAGAGGCAACCTGGGAGTTGGAGGACGAGATTTTGAGAAAATACCCCGATATACCGATCCTAGATATACGTTTGTTTATTTTTCTAAGTATGTGCTCAATTTCGAGGACGAAATTATTTTAAGGGGTAAGGGATGTAGCACCCCGGATCAAACTGAGCATAATTGAATAATTAAATATTTGAACCCCGACTTAATAATTATGTGCGTATGTTTTGACTGTTTAATTTAGTAAGTGCGTTTCAGATACTTGGCTAATGCCGGTTTTAGTTTTAGATGGGTATATTTTTCGTGACATGGAACCTAGAATATGATTTTACCAAGAGATTCATATCGGAAATACGAGAAAACAGAAACAAACTAGCGGTTAATCGGAGACCCGTAGTTCAACTAACGAAGGAAAGGATAAAATTTTGATAAAAGGTAAAAATAAAAATAATATTTTAGTGAAAGGTAAATTGAGATATTTTTGGTAAATAGTAACTTTTCAACGGTAAAAAGGTAAATTCCAAAATCTATAAATAGGGGCTCATAATTTTCAAAACTTATACGTTTTCAAAGCCGACGACCCGAGCGACGCTCGCGACGCGAACACGTAAGTTCTCTTTCTTTTCTTTTCCTTTACGTTTTTATTTTCCGCCGTCGCCGGAGTACCGCCGGAGCGCCGCCGTCGCCGCCGCCGCCGGCCAGCAGGTGGTGGTGTTCCGGGCGTCGGGTGCGCGCCGGGTTATGCGTCGGGTCACCCGACGCCGGGTTGTGCGTCGGGTTTGGCGTCGGGTGCGCGCCGGGTTGTGCGTCGGGTCGGGCGTCGGGTGCGCGCCGGCTTATGCGTCGGGTCGGGCGTCGGGTGCGTGCCGGGTGCGCGTTGGGTGGGTGCCGGGTGCCGGGTGTGCGTCGGGTGCGTGCCGGGTGCCGGGTGCGCGCGGGTGCGAGCGCCGGGGGTCCAGCGTGCGCGTGCGACGGGGACCGGGTGGCTGAGGAAACTCGGCAGCTGCCGGGTGATGCGCGAGCCGTCGGGTTCACTTTCGCCCGACGCCGGGTACTCGCGAGCCTTGGAGCACGTAATGCCGTATTTTTCGATCCGTCGTATCATTAACAAACGTTTTTCCACCGGAACCCTTTACAGCTTTAATTATACTATATTTAAAATCTAAGAAAACACCGTAAATGTGTAGGCTACTTGTTGGACTAGTCTTGGAAGTTTTGGGTTGTTGGACGTACTGTTATATCTACTCACGTGGTAACCACTATACGAGGTGGGGGTAATTTCTAACTCTGTATCTGTTTACAGCTTTCCCTATTTATGAAGTATGATTGGGAATCTAAGTGTTGTGTTTATATTTGCTATGCCATATTATATCTGTGAAAGGACCGAGGTCCTCCGATCATGCATTCTGTTCGTCCCCTGCTATTTTCTACTACTCTGTGGAGGTGTCGTGAGCCTCTTTAAATGCACTAACGGTGAGATACCGTTATATAGGGTAAGACGGGGTAATCCCGCACCTATTCGTCCTTTGCCATTTCTAATATCTGCTTTGCATATATCTGTGCTGTGACAACGTGAATGTAATTTAGCTTTTCGGTATTTAATTTCTGTCTGGAGTCTTATGAGGTGGATGTTATCTCCACTGAGTGTATTCAACGCACTCACCCCTTAATCTGTACTCACACTACAGGAGATGAGGAAGCTGGTGAACCCTAAACGGAGGGAGATAGTGCTAGCTGTTGGTTTTTCTGATAAATGGTTTAGTTAAAACATTTCCAAACACGTTTTCAAACAGTTTATGATCTGTATATATTTTTGGGTTCTTGTGAGGATGGGAGATCCTGATGTTTAGCTTCCACTGTATATGATGTATATTATCGGTGTGAGACCGAATGTTATCGGCCGAGGCCGAAGGTTGTTGTGAGATGGTTTATTATCGTCCCTTATCTCTTTCTTTTGTTGTCCCTTGCTTAACTCTTTCTGTATGTGTTATGCGTCCCTTGCTTTTCTATCTTCACGCCCGGGTAAAACTCTGATATTTTTAACGAAAGATTTTGGGGCGTGACAATGTGTCTGGACATTGATGAAGCTACACAGGTAACTGATCATCCACCGATCAGTTTCCTGATCTCCTGTCTCGTACTGAGGCTGAACAACTTATTCCCTTGGGTAGGAATAAGAAGGAGGATGCTCAGAAGGAAGTACGAACAAGTTACTGCTTCTTGGTGTTGAGCAGTAATCGATGAATAAGAGAAACCTGATGGCCAACTTTAGCATTGTAAATTCACCCTTAAGCAACAAGCTTGAGGATGATGACAGAAAGAGGGAAGAGAGTTACGAGTCAAGAGTCACTGAAGAGCCACTACTGAAGCCTTATTGTAAGGGGAAACAGTTAATAATGGCGATCAGGAGTCACTTACCATCTGAAGTAACAAACGAAGCAAGCTGATCATCCAAGAAGATTTGATTGAAAGATGCAGCTTGCTGATGAAAACATGCTGAAAAAGGCATGCATAGATCAGATATGGTAGATAGAGAGAAGAAGAACTCCCTGGTGGAAAAACGTGGAAGCAACAAACTGAAGAAACTGGAGAAAGAAGTATAGCTAGATGGAGTAGGAACAACTTACTTACTTTAGTACTCAAATGAAATTGTACTTGTACAAAATTTTAGTTTCATATAAAAGAGCATTTTTTAATAACTCTTGATTCTTATTATGCTCTATCATCATCAAGATAAATGGGGAAATTGTTGGGATATTTCTAGAGTTACCTTGATAAGACAGAATAGGTTGCATAATAAGAAAATATAGTTTGCTGAAGTAAGTTCCCACGTATTACATGATCAGAAGAAAAGATAAGATCATCTAATGGTTTTCCAATTTATAAGGAAAACCAACCTTAGAAGAAACAGGAAGTTATCTTCTAAGAGCAGCAAGTTGGAGGAGCTAGCAAGTCAGGAAGCTGACTGAAGGTTTCAGGAACAAGAAGTTGTTTTAAAACAGGAAGCAGTATGGAAGAAGGAGCAAGCTGCTGTAGCAAAAAAACTGTATGAAGCAAAGAACAGGATGCTGGAACAGGAGGTTGCCAAGGAACAGGTAGCTAGCGCAGATCAGAAAGCAGACGCAGGACAAGAAGCTGACTAAAGGTTTCAGAGACAGGAAGCTATTTCGAAACAAAATCCTGGCACGGTACAAAAAGCAGCATAGAACCGCATCTTGAGCAAATCAAGCAAGGAAGAGCTACAACAATCTACAGAGGAAGTAGGAAGTAGCCAATGGATCTCTTGCAGAAAGACAAGTGCTACTCCTATCCATGCAGTACGAAGAAGACCATACAACTCAAACGGGAACAAAGCTATCTGGCAACTAGATTAGCTAACCGTTGCATGAAAGTCAAAGACAGTGGGCGCATTAAATGCATATATCAGAAACAACTCAGAAGCATTTAATGCGAACACAAAGAAGATCTTGGAGATCAAAAGCTTCAATTCAAAATAGAGGAGTGTTCCCCTTCAACAGATACTTCCCCAACAGATATATTCTCAAGATCTATATATAGAAGGTGTGGCTGACTGAAGAATGCGCGGAACAGTGTCATAGGGAAAATCAGATATACTCTAGAGCATCAATGAGCTTACCCCTGTTCTAGCCACTCAATCTTCTTGGAGCAGTGTGTAATTATGTTAGAACTTCAAAGATCAAGACTGCTCCGCACCAGTTGAAGAACCTTTTATTTTCTTTAACCATTTGTGTTGTGTGCGTTAGGTTGTTTTAAGTTTGGTGCAACTTAGTTGATAGGATTATATCCTTGCTAAGTTTATAGTGTTCTCTAGGCTATTTTCCCTGTGTGGGATTTGACCTAGGAATCTGGGATTCTGTAGGTAACGACTTGCTAGGAAGAGGGTTGTAAAGTCGAGACTGTTGGAAAATTGGTTGTTGAAAGTGGTATGTGACACCACTTTGACAGATGGTTAAGTGGTGAAGAGTTAATCCTTGTAAGGATTGGATGCTAAAAAGATTAATCTACGTTGGGAGTAGATAATCAAGGAACTTTGAATCACTTGAAACCAATTTTTGGTGAGTGAGAAATTAAGCATCAAAGTTGGCCACTTGAAATGAGAAAGAAAGGTCTTGGATGTGGTAGGAAGTATTTAACTATCTCACATATGAAAAAAGACCTTGGAAATGCAAGTCGGATCGGACTCGGGTTTTACCCGACCCGTGTTCATATTTTTGGGCAAAAGTTGCACGCCGGGGAACAACCTCCTGTTGGTGGTTGCTACGCCGGGTGTCAGGTTGCTGCTAGACCAGGTCAGGATACTGATGACGAGAGCAGATTGCTGATGCGCCGGGAGCAGGTTATTGCTGCGCCGGGTCAGGTGGCTGCGTCAGGAGCAGAATGCTGCCCGTGCTTGCTGCAGGATATTGTAGCAGAAACCTGTTTTTACTGTAGCAGTAAGTACTATAGCAGAAACATGTTACTGTAGCAGTAAGATGAAAACACTGTAGCAGTATGCTGAAAAATGCAGTAACTTGTCCAGAATGCTGAAAAAGCTGTGTTGCATCTTCGTGAGCATTTTTTGATCGTTTCTTATTTTTAAACGTGGCGTTAACTTGCAGTTAAAAACCCATTTTTGGACAGTAAATTCTCATCATTTTCAGGTGTAACCTCCCATGTTGGTGACCTATATATAGGTGCTTCATACATAATTTTTTACACACGAAATGAAAATCTTGCATTGTTTTCCATTCGTGAAAAGCTCAGTTCTCAAAGCACTAAAGTTCACCGAAGCTCTTGAGTTTGTGGTGCTACTACTCCAGAGACGAAGTCATTTTATCTTTGGGAGACGATACAGACGATTCCAATGAGCACTACCCTGGGCGTATCTCGTTTAAGGAGAGAGGGTTTCCTCGACTCGACTTGCAGATTTCGTTTGTTTCAGTTCTTATTCGATTTGTCCAGTATATTTGTACCAATCTTAAGAGAGACTTGTAAATCAAACTGACCTAACGAAGTTCCTACTTAGTGAATGAGTAGAGTAGATGTAGAAGGATTACACCACCTTCGAACCAATATAAGCCATAAGTGTTTATTTGCTTTGACTGCATATTGTGCTTTATTTATCGCATATCTATCTTATTGCACTTGTCATAAGCATACTGGTCAAAAGATTGTGTTAAAATCATCTTTGAAAAGAAAATGTGTTTGCAAAACAAAAACTCTATCTTTGTTTATTCCGCTGCATACTGTGATTCCGAGACAGGAACCTGATCAGTATTGTGTCAGGTTACTGACTCGAGTCAGGTTGCTGTTTCTCTTTGGAATCAGGAACCTGTTCAAAGAAAGAGTTTTGAGAAGTTTGAAAATTGATAGAGGTTCATTCACCCCCTCTAAACCTCTGACCACTAGGGACCAACATATAGAATACAACATAAAATAATCATAGAGATGCTAAGAGCTAAAGATAAACACATAAGGCTTATAGTGGTTCGAAGGTGGTGCAATTCATCTACATCCACTCTACTTTTTCTTTAAGAAGGAACTTCGTTAAACAAGATTGATTTACAAGACTCGACCTTACAATCTATCAACCTAATAAGTTTTTCACCTACTAGGATTCAACTCCCACACAGGTTGCTTAAATCAAATAGGCTAAACTATACAGGATCCTACTAACTCATACAGAGTTCATAACAACTTAAGACAAACCACTCAGCAAGGATCTAAATCCTATCAATTGAGGACACCACTAAAACAACCTAAGCACACAACACAAATGTTAAAAGTATAAAAGTTTTTCTTCAATTGGTGCTTGAAACAACTTTGATGACTCTTGAGTTTGATGGTTCGAAGCCTTGACTACTTTACTAGGAGGTTGAGTGACTGAAAACTTAGAGAGTATAAAACTTGAGAACTTGTTTTTGCGAGAGCGTATGAATCCAGAGTATTAGTTTTTTAGTACTTGCTTCAGTCGACCCTTCCTCTATTTATAGATGCAAGAAATGTGTCCATTGAAGAGAGACATATTTTATCTGAATTTGAATTATCTTCAATTGTCCTTGAGTTTGCATTAATTGTCTCTGAAATTCTGAGAATGATTTTCTTGTCTTGTTCTTCAGGCTATTTAATATGGTTGTACTAAGCTGTAGGGTTGTTGCAGTCTATCGGTCCACGTGTTAGTAGAACATGGTTCTTGGTACTGCTCGATCACTTCGTCTCTACTGGCTATTTTTGACAAAAAATTTTCTCAGATAGCAATGATCTTTCTCGTACTACATTAGTGTGTGTGAATGTCTATTCTTGCTTCTACTCATCTTTCAGCTTTAGAATTCTGTGTCAGCTTAGTGCAGCCTACCATTGTAATGCAGCTTTCTGTTCGCCTTGTTGTATCTATTGTGTTTGTTATTTACTGCATTGGACTGCTTACAATATGCAAATATTGTAATATACTATTGTATCCAGTAGTTGCTTTCTTGCAGCATCTGACTGCCAACAGAAACTTTATTCTATTTAATTTTTTAAATTCTCCATTCTTCTGTTTTGACTTTAGGACTCAAAACAGCTCTAATTTTCCCTTAAATAGAGTAAAAAATGGGGTACTCTAATTTTGTATTACAATATTGTTTTGTCTTATCAAAATCTAAACATAAATTTCCTAACATTTATAAATTGAAAACATTTTAAATAAATTCCTTTGCAACCTTTAAAATAACAACTACCTATATTCACTATTCGCATAGTACGCTAAAAAATTCTTTAAACTGAAAACATTTAAATATAGAGGGGTGAGTGTTTGTAATACACCTAGTGCAAGTAACTTTACACATATGGAAGAAATTATATAAACAAATAAATGAAGTTTAAATCACATCCAACACTTATGAATTTTACTTCATATGGATGTGAGTTTAACCCGACTTATCATTGATCATAGAAAAATGTCTCAAATCTTTAAGCTTAGTGTTGTGCGAAAACTAGCACTACGCAAGTGCACGTATCGTGACAAGTAAGACAGTGGACTTGAAAAGTCCGGTTATCGAACCCACAGGGAAAATAATAACTATTTATTCCTAAGTACTAGATTCTCACAACTTATGATCCTATCCAGTGAATCCCAATTAAGAGTTGGTTATTTTAAACTACGAAATCAATAAAAGAGTGATAGCAATTAAGCAAAGAATGATTTAAACAAAGATTTATCGTAATAAACAAACCTAGGATATTATCTCCCCCTATGTGTTTTAATCCCCATTTATTCATTTCTCATGCAAAATTCAATTCCCGATTCCTAACCTGAGATGCTAAGATAATCATACCCTGTTTCTACGTGATGCATTTATCTAATGTTATGAACAATTTATTGTAATCCTACACAATTAAATTCATAACAAAGCATTAAGCATAAATCTCAAATATGGCTTCCTAAGGTGAAATCTATATTCCTACAATTTCACATGCAATTAAACATTAACCTATTCAATTAACTCGAAGGATCTTCTATCACAATTCTAATCATCAAACTAATCTTCTGATATAACTTTGACAATAATATAAAGATACACCAATCGGCCAAATTCATGCACTTAATCAAACACAAGTAGAAGAAGGAATTGCAAATCAACTTGCATTAGAATCAAAATAAAGGGTTCATAAGTCATACATAGGGTTCGAATAAAACCCTAGAAAGGAAAGATTCTAGATACTCATTTTTTGATCAACAAAAATATTCATAAAGAAAAAATGAAGGGAAATAAACTCTTAGATTGATGCCGATCTTTGCTTCTTCGCTCGATCATCTTGTTTCTCTCGTGGGGTAGAAGGTACATTTCTCTAGGTCTTGATGTGGTTTTTACAGACCCCAAGAGGTAAATAAGTCCTGAATTTGTTGGAAGCATGAAAATCGTGTCTTTCTAACAAACTACGCAGCGGGTACTGCGGTACTAAGATGTGAGTACCGCGGTACCGAGACAAAAGCTTGAATTCTCTAGAGTCGAGTACCACAGTACCGAGATATGGGTACCGCAGTATTGAGGTGCAGAACTCCGAGCTTTAGAACTTCACTTTGGGTACCACGGTACTCAATATGGATACCGCGGTACTGATCCTATTTCTTCTGTTTTTCACACGCTTTGTCTCATTTACACCATTTTCACCTCCTGTACCTATATCAACCAATATTTCGTAGTTATGATTCATTTATGACCAAGATAGTGTGATAACCGTGTTTACAACCATGTATATTGAGTGTATTTTACACACTCAACACTCAGCGTATCTCGGATCTTCAAGCTCGATATAGTTAGACTTCAGTTATTTATATCTCGGGGCTTTAACCTAAGTGTGGTTAGATCAATCATTCAAATCAATAAATAACCATTTATAAAATGTCATGTAGTTTCAATTGTTTAGCAATGTAAATAATAATCTTCATACATCATCATTCACATTTAGAAATTCACCGTAAGATATTTTTATCTAAAATCAAGCACAATAACATATAAGTTGACAATCGTTATTAAATTCAATAACATGTATTAAAGATTGTGCATTTTAGGAGCATGTAATTTAATAGCACATAGGTTCAAAAAGTTACCCCACCTCAAAATGCAGTTAAAAGTTGAATGTTTGATGCATAGAATGCAAATTGTAATTTCACTTCCTCGTTATCTTTGTATGTTTGGAAGGGATTTGACATGATAGGATTTTGGACTCTGTTAGGAAATTTGAGTTTAGATTTTGATGAGACCCATTTTTCAAACGTGTTTGATTGGGCTAGAAATAATGATATTGTATCCCTGATTCAACCAGGTTTTGCTAACTCTTACAGAGAAAAGAAACTGAAGAAAGTGACTACAACATAAGAAAGGCCACACAAAGCGGCAAAAGGGAAAAAGTTGATTGCTAATGTTAAGCCAACTGAAGTGATGGGTGAACAATCAATGATAGCAAGGGAAGACAACATATTGACAAACCCCACTGCTGAGATTTTAGGGAACCCTACGGAGCTGGAGATTGTAGAAAATCAGATGGCACATCTTGAGGTGGAGGAAGCCAATGACAGAATGTTGCAGCTTGGCCTACAAGCAAGTACAACTGAAGGACCAAGACAGACACCTTGCAAGCTGCAACCTGGGGAAGATTCAAACATAAATGAGACGTTTGTCTTCTCCACTTTTCATGAAATGGTTGCTACTTTATAATCCATTGTTAACTTAGAAGCAATGGAGAAAGAAGAACAAAAATTACTGGATTATGACGATTCTCCCGAACTAAGAAGAGATATATTTGAGGGGGAAACATCTGCCATTAAGGGAATCCTTGCAAGCCTACAAGAAGAAATTGCCGATGATACAAACACAGAGGAAGTTGTTGAGGCAGGACTCTCTGTACTGGCTTAGTTAGTAGTACAAAATGCTGAACTTGATCATAATACAACAGATGTCGATGTTGCGATTCGTACAAATATTGAACAAGACATCATTTATATGTACAAAGCTGAAACAAAAATCACGTAAGATGACCAATTCTTGGTGGATTTCCAGAGAATCATTCAAGTAACCTATATTAATGCACGAAATCTGAAAATACTTGAAGCTGCCACTAGAATTATCGAGAAGTGTGAGAATGCAACAATGCAATTGAAGGATTCGACGCAGCATGAAAATACTGGTGGGATTACTATTGAGACAGTTTTCCCTATAAAGACCTCGAGTGTAAATACTGTTGAGATAATATTCATGGATGATATAAAATGGAATGGTTTGGAGAAAGAAGAAGCAACACCATTGGAACAGAATCCAGCAAACAGTGAAATGATAATTTCTAATCAAACTGTATTCTTCTTTCCAAAGGGGAAAAATTCCTACTGCTGCACCAGCACAGGACCCTGAAGGAGATGAAAGTCCATCTTCCAGTGATGATCAAAATGAAAAAGAAAGAAAACATTCTCTTGGAACCGGAAGAGGCCATCTGGAAGAAGATTAAAGAAGCTGAGATTGATATGATTGAACAACAATTCATGGAAGCTACCGAGAATCAATCCTTGAAATCCAATCAAGCCTGATTTCATATAAACAGCTAATAGAGGAGAACCTATAAAGAGAAGCTATGACACAATGACTTTTTTTATTGCTCAAGAGCAATCTTTCCAAAGCATTGTCGAAGTTGTTCAAGGGTTGGTCTGTGCCCTACAAAATCATGAAGTAAACATGGCAAACAACATAAACATGAGTGACAAATCGCATGCCTTATCTATGGAGACATTGCGGAAAGTGCTTGCAGAATTCCCTACCAAAATACAGAACAAACTGACCACAAAATGGAACACTCAATACCTGGAGAGACAGAGAGTAGAAATGGAGAACAAATTCGTTAGTGAAGAAATGGATAAATTTGTCAATGAGATTAATAACACCCTTGCTACACAAAATCTTATCCTGAACTCTCTGTAGGAAAGAGCCTCTGCTCAAGCTCGTGAGTCTCAAAGTACAAATGACAGGCCATCCAATCGGGAACTATTTATTGGAAAACTTAGAACAATCATGACACGAGATTTTTCTTAACATGTCCCGATTGAGCAACCAGTAGCAGCATCTTCCAAAGAAACCTAGTTGATGATGACAAAAAAGGGGAAAGAAAGAAAGTTAGAGATGCTAAGATGGATGCTACAGTAGATAATGTGATGAAATCCTTAGATGAAGATGACAAAGATGAGGAACCTCTGACCAGTAAGAAGAGGAGATGATCAAAATCTGCACATGGTCAAAGCCCTCAATCTAAAAGAAAAAGAGATGATAAGGATGAAGGAGGTGCAGGTGCTGGGAATACTGCATCCAATGTAGTAAGCAGCACTGCATCCAGGTTGTCTGAAAGAAAAGATACAACACCTACCAAACGAAGAAGAATCAACAGACAATAGCAACCCCCGCAGAAAAACAAACAATTAAGTTAGGCTGCTGTCAGAAGGCTGGATGAGAATAGGTGGAGAGAGCTAAAAGAATGTGAGGAGAAAAGAGGAAGAGATCAAGATGTCTGGATCTCTAGATTGGGTGTTGTAGCACAACCAAGAATGGAGCTTTTGAAGAAGGTCGATGATGCTTTAAACTAGTTCCCACCACAAGAGTTCCCATGTTTTGATCCAGATATGCTTATTGCATAAGCATCAGTACTGATGGATTAAAGACCTCTAAAAGAGAACATAAGCTGGGATTTGAAGCTATTTGATAAGGTAAAGCTTCCAGAAGACAGAAATCCTATATATGAAGAGATCACCCTGTTTAAGAGATCAAGATACCTGAGATAATTGAGATATCTATGCGAGAAGAATTATTTTGCAAGCTCCAAAACTTGCAGAGATGTTTTGATAATGTATGAAGAGTTAACTAGAGATCGAGAACTTGAAGTGCAAAAGTATATGATTAAGGATGTGAAGAACGTAAAGATGATACCCTTCTTTGAAGATTTTTTGCTGAGATGGATTCAGACTCCAAAGATAAAGATGCAGCTGGAGTAATCATATCAAGAATCCATCATCAATTAGTGGAATAGAACCAAATTTGAGACAAGAAGAAGACCCGAAGATGATACAGTAAAAAAGAAGTTGTTCAGACATCAACAACCTTGAAGAAGCATGAACAAGATCAACAACTTACTATATTTCCTTTGTAAACCATTTTTGTAAGTTGTATCTAATTTCTGAATTCTTGTATCTTGTATTCCTAAATTCTGATATAATCAAGTTACCGCTGATGGAATAAGTTCACAACGTGTGAACATGTATTTTACTTTCTGATGTAGGAAAACATGCTAGAGATATCTGTTTGAGTTTATATGCTGATAGTAGAGATAGGCTGCTAGTGTGATTAGATCAATGCATGAAGTTTCATTGTACTCTGTAATCTTATACATAAAAAGTATGAAAAGTAAATGCTATCATATTACTCTGAAAATTCACAATGAACTGCTAATGTAAAAGTTTTGTCATCATCAAAAAGAGAAAAATTGTTATGAAATTTATGTTTAGATTTTGATGAGACAAAACAACATTGTAATAGAAATTTAAAGTTCCTCATTTTTCACATTGTTTAAGTGAAGCTTATATCAATTTTGAGTCTAGAAGACAAGTTGGCGAATGGAGGATTTCGCAATTCAGTAGCCAATTGATTAAGGAACAAGATACCGCAAACCAACAGAAAGCTGCATAACTACAAAGGTTGCAGAAAGCGAGTACTACACTCTAAGTCAAAGAAAGATAGAATGAATGAATAAATAATCACACACAACAATACTGTACGAGAAAGATCATTGTAGTCTGAGGAAATGTCTTTTCAAAACTAGACAGTGGAGACAAATTTATCAAGCAGTACTGAGAACTAGTAATCTGCCGGCACGTGGACTAACAGATTGCAATAAACCTGCAACCTAGTACAACCGCATTAAATAGCCTAGAGTGTAAGATTGGAAAAATTAAATGCAATCCCTCAGAAGCAATTAATGCAGACTCAAGAACACTTTAAGAGGATTCAAAATTCAAAGATATATGTCTCTCTTCAACGGACATATCTCTACATCTATAAATAGAGGAAGAATTGACTGAAGCAATAACTAAAAAACTAATTATCTACTCTCTCAAGTAAAATACCAAAAATACCAAATTTCGGTATATTAAAAATTTCAGTATAGTATGATACTCTATCGAAAATTTCGGTACGGTATCGGTATGACCTTTTCAAAATTTTGGTATTTCAGTATATACCGAAATATAGAAAATATTAATATTAATTATAAAATATACTAATTCCATATTAATAAATTAAAATATATAATATTTTTTATTTCGGTAGATGATATTTTTGGTATATCAAAGTTTCGGCATGTAATTTTTATTTCGGTAAAATGGTATTTTCGGTATACTAAAATTTTGATATATATTTTTCATTTCGGTATAACGGTATTTTTGGTATGAAACGGTATGGCTACTTATGATATCGATATTTCGGTAATTTCCAGTACATAACGGTATGGATTTTTAGATACCGAAATTTTTAGTACGGTATAAGAAAGATTTTCGGCATGGTATACCGTACCAACCACCCCTAAGAGAAGCAATCAAGACTTAGAAGAATCTACACTCAAGATCCATTAAAGATGCTTGAAGCATCAGTTGAAGAAACATATATTACACTTTTAATCTTTGTGTTGTGTGTTTAGGTTGTTTTAGTGATAGAATTTAGATCTTTGCTGAGTGTTTAACCTTAGGAGTTAAGTCAACAACTCTGTGTGAGTTAGTAGGATCCTTGTGGGTCAGCCTGTTGGATTCGAGCAACCTGTGTGGAAGCAAAATCTTAATAGGTGCAACTTGTTAGGTTGAGAGTTATAAGGGTCAAAGTCCTGTAAAACAGTTTGCTTAACGAAGTTCCTCCTCAGGAAAGAAGTAGAGTAGACGTAGAAGGATTACACCACATTCGAACTACTATAAACTTTTGTGTGTTCATCTTTTTCTGTTTTAGCATTTCTATTGTTATAAGCTTTTGTGTGTTCATCTTTTTCTGTTTCAGCATTTCTATTGTTATATCTTACTGCATTTTACATCGCATCATACAACATTCAAGTTTTGCTAAAACTTATATTTCTGAAAAGATTTTCAAAAGAAACTCTATCAAAAATTTAAAGTTTTCGCTGCATAAGAACTCTGGTACAAATTATGTGTTGTATTTCATTATAAAATATAGTGCTGCAAGTTCAAAAGAATTTAAAAAATCGATAGAGGTTCATTCCCCCTCTGAATCTCAATGCCACTTGGGACCAACAAAATTCAATATCCTACTAATGTTTGTTTTGGTATTTAAATTTCGATCACAAAATTCGGACATAATCATTACTACCTATATTATAATTATCAATCATTATTAAATACACTTTTCCATAAATAAAAATTAAATCAACTCACCTTTTCGCTATTAAATATTATATCACCCCACCTTTTTCAACATGAATTTGGCATCTAAAATATAATCCTACCCTACTAAATCCTCAAACAAACATACATTTTCACTATTCATCTTTACTATAAAATTCAAGATTTCAATGGAAGAATTTCCCCAATCCCACATAAACCCCTTCCAAACATACTCATGTTTGGATTGGTGTTTGTGATTTAGGATTTGGGAGTTTTTGAGTTTACACGATGATTATATAATCTAACAAAATTCTACTTTATTTAAATTAAAACACAATCATTAACCATATACTATAACCTATCAATACACAAATTTCAATACGCACCTAAATTTCTACTATTACAATCATCCAATCATTACCACTATATCAACTGACAATATAATATTACATAATAACACTTTTTCTATCATTGATTTGACATCTACAATAATAATCATACCCTACAAAATCTCCATTAAAATATGAATTTTAACTATTCACCTTTATTTCAAAAATTCAGAATTTCCAAGTTGAATTTCTCCAATCTTAAATAAACGCAAAACAAACATCCCCCAAAAATTGGCAAAAATCAAATCACCTTATATCTCTCCTCCCTCTCTCTACTTCTCTTGTTATTGCTCCTCTCCAATTCCTTTCTCATCATCATTATTATTATTTCTCTTGCTGCTCTCTATCTCACCTATTTATATAGCCACCGCCTTGAAAGCTTTTGAGTAAATTTTCTCCTTTTTCTATTTTATTCTATTATTATTATTATTAAAACTAATGTAATTATGCAATGCGCGCACATGTATACATACTATATATTATATATTTTATGCTCTACACATTAATAATATGGATTTTATCAATTCAAATCCCAAAAGATAAGTTAACTATTAATGCGGGACATGAAAGATAAATCTTATCAATTCAAGGTTTGAAAGATTTGAAACTATTAAATTAAAATTTCAAAATGAAACAAGGTTAACTTTTCTCAATTAGGCATTATCTATTTATCTTTCCATACCTGACCTGGCTATCAAATCACCATGATGTTTCAATTGAAAAAAGAAAATTAACTAAAATATTACGTGGACTATCAATATATTACACTTGTAAATATATCAAATATTATCAATCAGATATATTTGTTCCATAAATATATGAAATGTTATCATGCAGATATTTGTTTGATATATATTATTGGACAAAAATCAATATCACAAAACATCGATATTATATTGAATATAATATTGTAAAATATCAACTTTGATTGATATATATATTAATAGACAAAAATTAATATAACAAAAAGTTGTAAAGATATCAACAATTACACTTGTATATTTATTAATAGTATCATGCATGTTCGATATATATTATTGAACAAAAATAAATATCACAAAATATCGATATTAATTTAAATACAATATCGCAAAATATCGATATTGATTGATATATATTATTTGACAAAAAAGAATATCGCAAAAGTGTATAAATATCTATATTGTGAGCACGGTCCGAAGTAATTTGGGGATAAGAGAATCTACAGAATTGCTCCATAGTTCGGAGAATTTTGGAGAATTTGAAAAAAAATCTTCGGAATTGCTTCGTCACTTCGGTTCGGTTTCTTTGGGGATTCGGGAAAATGGAGTAGATCAATTCAGGTTTCGGAGATTTAGACTTTTATAAATTAAAATAAATATTCATTGAAATAAAATGCAAAAAATAAATAAACAAATATATCATACAACTTTATTTAATTTATATCTTAAAAGAAGTCATAATCTAATAAATTAGATTTGATAAATTACTGAAGTAGGTCTCTTCTCGAAAAAAAATTTTACATTCAACATTTTCTTTAAATTTTTTTCTTCAAAATCTTCTCATTATACACCTCATAAGTAATACTCCCTTCGTCCCGGCTCAACTTGCCTATGTTGACCAGTACAGAGGTTAAGAAAATGCAGTTGACTCAAATGGATATACTCACTTTTTGCTTTTAAGACTTTATTTAGGGTTTGGATTAATGTGTTAACACCTCTCTTCCTTTCTTTAATTTTAAATCTCACAGTCAATTAAAAATAAAAATAAAACTGGAAATCCAAAAAAACATTAATGCAACTAATTTTCCATACAATTTTCTGTGGGAAAATTTCCCACCAATTCAGCTAAAAAAATGTTCTTACAAAATTTCCCCCCTAAAACACACTTATTACAATAAAATCAAATCATATGCACTTCTAATAAATACAAATACAAATGCATTGAATGCATTTTCAACAACCAGCTCTCAAAATTTCCAAATTTCAGATTCAAATATAACTTGCAACAAAAAAGGAAAAAATCTTTCTCCTTCTGAACGACTTCTTATATCTCAGCGTCTTCTCGTAAACAACAACAACAGTGTTTTGAAGAACGACATCACTGCAGAAGTCGCAACATCATTTGGAGTGTCTGTACGTACTGTCCTACTCATATGGCAAGCTGTAAGGAAACAAATTTCAAAGGGGCTGCCTATTTCTTTTCCGGAGGTAAGGTCATGCCCACCTTCATCTCAACTTTTAAAGTTGGATGAAGAAGCCATTAAAGCCATTCCCTTCTCCAAGAGAGGCATAATCAGGAGGTTAACAAAAGAGCTTGAAGTCAATAAATCACAATTGGGCAGGTGGGTAAAATCGAGCAGGCTTAAAGCACACACTAATGCAATCAAACCAGCTTTGATAGAGACAAATAAGCTCAACAGAATCAAATACAACCTATGTTTCTTACACAAACACATCAGCAACAACAAGATCAGTTTTGAAATCATGCATAACGTAGTTCATATTGATGAGAAGTGGTTCTATATGCAACAGGCAAGTGAAAGGGCTTATAAACTAAGCTCAGAGGATGATCCTTACAGGGCATGTAAAAGTAAGCAATTCATCCCAAAAGTCATGTTTATGGATGTTGTGGCAAGGCCACAATACACAGACCAAAGGGAGTTGTTGTTTGATGGGAAGATTAGAATTTTCCCATTCACACAACAAGTCCCCGCCATCAGAAATAGTGTAAACAGACCAAGGGGTGCAATGGTTACAAAACCAATTGATTCCATAAACTAATAAGTCATTAAGAGCTGCCTTTTGGAAAAGGCAACTCACTAACTATCAGCAAAATTTCATCATTTAATGTGTTTAGTAAGTCTCCTAAAACTGCCCCAATGTTTTGATTAACTATTGGGCTAATTTGGTGACATTACTAATACATTTTATGGTGATTTGTTTGCTATTTTTTTTCATCACATGGCACAACAACTAGATAATCACATCAATAAAGGCAAAGTGGCCAGCAAATGCAAGTAAACAAATCATCATTCAACAAGACAATGCTAAACCTCATTTAAGTAACATAGATGCAGATTTCAAGAGGTCTGCCACAGAAGATGACTTTGATATTAGATTGATGTGTCAACCACCAAATTCACCGGACACTAATGTGCTAGATTTAGGGTACTTCAAGGCAATTCAATCCTTGCAGATTGAAACCCGAAGCTACAATGTTGATGACTTGGTTGCTAATATTCTTCAATCATTTGAAGATCTTGAGCATCCAAAGTAGAACAACATTTTTCTTTCACTACAAGCATGCATGGTTGAGATATTGAAGGTAAAAGGAGGAAACAATTACAAGTTGCCTCACATTGGAAAGGCAGCACAAGCAATAATTGAGTCATTGCCAGCAATAATTCAAGTGGATGAGCAACTTGTAAGGGACACAATTGACTTTCTGATTGCAAATGAAGAAGCCACAGAAACTTATGACATTAGGGGCATTGCAACGGATTTAGGGTATATGTAAGTAGGCTTAGAAAGCTTTTGTCATTTAGCTTTATTTTTACAGTGTAAACACACATGAAGTGTTCATTTTTCTTAAACTGTAAACAAAAGAAGAACATGTTAATGATATCTTAATTTGCAAACTTCATTTTTTTCCCCTCAGAAAATTTTCATCATTGGGATTATCTTGTGGCCACAAAAGGTGAGATGGCAGCATTAATATAGCCTTAAAACAGACTATGTTAAGCTACTACATCTAATACCCTTTCAAGTTTGAAAAACAATGCAGTTGCAACAACAATTCATGTTGGGCAGCCTCATAAATAATCAGCATACAAACATCACTTTGTTAAGCTACCATGTAACTAATCATCATTCAAACACACAACAAATTGAACTCGATAAGATCATGCAGTTGCAACAATAGAGACCTGTTGGGCAGCTTTATAAACAATCAGGCAAATATCATGTACCACAGAAATCAGGCAAATAATTCGATCAAAGGGGTAAAATAGTTTAACCTTTCAAACAAAGGGAACCCAGATCGCCAAATAGTCGTAGAAAAAATGAAGCATATCTGGATAGTCCAACAGCACAGATCTGAAGGGGGTACCTTAATCCTTATTGAGAGAGCATTCTCGTCCTTTTCAAATTGAGTTTCCTTGACAAAAGATTCCTTTGAATCCCAAATGAAACCCTCTTCCGCAATCGAAGACGAAAACTCCATCACAACTCTAAAGGATTGGAGATTTTACCACAAAAGATGAATTTTTCAGATTTTGGCAAGATCTCGTCGTAATCACCAAGATCTAGATGCGATCTGTGATAATCGGCGAGGTATAAGCGTTAAAGAAGGAGAAAGAACTGGATTGTTAACTGTGATAATCACCAAGTCGAAGAGAGATACCCATTAGATCTAGGGTTTGAGAGAGAAAGGGAGAGGGTTTGAGAGAGAAAGAGAGAGGGTTCTAGAACGGCGCAGTGTGGGAGTGGGAGGGATCGATTTGGGTTTGGGGGTATTGGGTGGGATAGTTTTAGTTTAGTTTAATTAGGATTTGGGATTAATTAATCAAAATTAGTTTAAGAAAATCAAAAAAAATTAAGAAATTTGGATGACATTTTTGTAATAATGTTGAAATATAGGGATATTAATTAAAAAAATTTTTTTGCCATTTATGGGCTGGCAAGTTCAGCTGGGACAAACTGAAATGACAAGTAGGCAAGTTCAGTTGGGATGGAGGGAGTAATCAAAAAGTTCATATTTTAAAATATCTTATGCATTATTTTATAGAGTAAGTCTCTTGTGAGACGGATTTATTTGACCCACAATCTAAATTCACAGCCCACATCCATCCTACCCTTAGCCCAACCCATATAAAACACACAACAGCTCACATTGCACTAAGAAAGCTACCATGTGTAGTTGGAAGTTGCCAAACTAGTGCAAAACCATTATCTTTCACAAATAATTATGTGTTCCTATATTTTTGTTTAAGATTGTAAATTTTTTTTATGTGGACAAAATATTATGCTTACTGTTGTATGGAAGCAACTAGAAATAGATGTCAAAACATGAGTCTTACCAACACATTAATGGGTTGACTTAACAAATATTCTTCAACTTACTATATCCAATTAAGAAAATAAATAATCCAACTATATTTATATAAAACGGTTACTTATATAACAAAATCACAATAAGAATCAAAACACATACTTATAATTTTAAAATACATATTTATAGTTTTAAAATACATACTTATACAAAACATTTATTTATATATAGCAACATAACAATATATAAGAACAAAATGCATACTTATAGCTTTAAAACGGATACTTATAGTTGTAAAATACATACTTATATAAAACAGATGGAAAAAATAGAATAAAAAATGCATACTTGAAGGTTTGAAAGATATAGGTATATCAAGAAATAGCATACTTAAAGATGTAAGAGGCTTACTTTAACTTATACATAATTCAGCCAAACATTTACGTACGTGTAGGCAGAAATCTCATACTTAAATGATGTAAAGTTTTTGTAAAACAAAAGGAAGTTGTAATGTTATTTATATAAATTTAAAGATGTAAGAGACATACTTATACATAAATTTAAATTCAATCATAAAATCACATACTAATGTGCAGAAATCACATACTTAAAGATGTAAGAGGCATACTTATACATATATTTAAATTCAGTCATAAAATCACAAACTAATGTGTAGAAATTACATACTTATGTACATAAATCACATACTTGAAGATGTAAGAGACATACTTATACATAAATTTAAATTCAGTCATAAAATCACATACTAATGTGCAAAAATCACATACTTATGTACATAAATCACATACTTAAAGATGTAAGAGGCATACTTATACATAAACTTATACACCCCCAAAACCCCCATCTCCAAACACCATCAAAATCCCATTTCTAATACCAAAAAAACAAACCCAAATTGTTACACATCCAGTGCTCACAACCCAAAAATGGTGATCCAGGCAGAGACCAACATGATGACGTCATCACCATTAACACACACGAACCCATCTTCCAAATGCAAGAAGAAGTAAAAGGGTGTTAGAATGAGAAGTTGGGGCTCATGGGGTTCTGAAATCAGAGCACCCAATTAGAAGACAAGAATCTGGCTCGGGTCCTACTCCACTCCTGAAGCCGCGGCTAGAGCCTATGATGCTACTCTTCTTTGTCTCAAAGGTTCATCAGCAAATCTTAACTTTACACTCTTGCCACACGCGTTTGATGGTGGGTACGACAGCGGCGTGCGACGGTGTGTGCAACGAAGAAGTCTGGCGTTACGTGCAATGATGGGTGAGACGAGTGGATGGTGTATAGGGTTGTCTCAGGTTATGTATATGTTAGTGGGATGGCTTGTGGGTTTAATTTAATTTTGGGTTGGACTATGATTTGGGTTGGGCTAGATTATGGTTTGGGTTGGGTTGGGTAGTGGTTCAAATAGATCCGTGTCACGGAAGAGGATCCGTGAGACGGTCTCACATAAGTTTTTGCATATTTTATGTAAGTTATAAACTAACTATTTGATTATAACCTTGTAATTAATAGATTTTAAGTGCTCCCAAAATTATTCATTAAAATTATTTTATTTTATTTATTATTTAATTGTTATTTTATTCTATGAAGTCTTAAAATTATAATATTATTAAATAATAATAATAATAATAAACTTCAATCAAATTTGTAACTAATCCAATATAACAATACAAAAAAAATGAATTCAATGATACATAAAAATTTGTATATAGTTACTTCTTTGAAATTGGTTCTATTCGGTTCCGAATCAATTCTTCGGTTTAGTACAATTTGGGTTTGAGATAAAAAAATTAATCGGAGCAGTTCAGTTCGGATAAAATTCAAATAATCAATATTCTTTATCAGTTCGGATTGTTTCGGTTCGGGTTTATCCACAGTTCAGTTATTTTCGAGATCCATGTTCACCCCTAATATTATCATATAGATATTTGTTCGATATATATTATTCGACAAAAACTAACATCATAAAATATCGATATTATATATGATATATATTGAAAAAATATTTGCGTGATAATATTGATATCTTTACAGGTGTCTAAGTGATTTGGTAGCCACGTCAGATATGGAATGAGAATGAGATTAACATCCAAGTTAATGTCGTTCTATTTTTTAATCTTAATCTGATAGTTTCCAATCTTTCAAACCCTGAATTGATAACATTTATTTTTGAATCTTAATCTAATAGTTTCCAATCTTTCAAACCCTGAATTGATAACATTTATCTTTCATACCATGCATTGATAGTTTACTTATCTTTCGAGGCTTAGATCTGATCTATAAAATTCTTTTATAATATTAATAAAGACTCATTTTTATGTATATATATATATAAAATTTTAAATTTATTTTCCTTCCGTAATTCATATTGAATTCATACAATTTCCATTAATCATATAATTTACATTTGTTGGGATATTTCTAACTAGGTTTTGATGAGACAATGTAATATTAGATGAAACTTTTGAGTACCCATTTTGCACGTTTTATAAGTGGACTAAAGTATGATGAGCTTAATATTCTTAGATATACCTTCTATGTTATATAGATCATAAAAGATAGAGACAACTGATCCTTAGCAGGTTTCGGGGTTCTTAAAGAAACTTGAAGACTGCCTTTGTGAAGGGAGGACAGAAAGCTGAAGAAGGAATCTGGACCTGTAAGCAGAAGACAGGAAGCTGACTCTAGTTTCGAGAACATAAAGTTGTTTTAAAACAGGAAGCTGACGCAGATCAGAAAAGCTGGCACAAAGCAGTAAACAACCACTGCAGCCTTTGCAGGAAGATATAAATATACCAAACATATTCAATGCAGTACGAGGAATACATTGATATCACACGAAGAATGGCTCCTGTCAAGGATCCGTTAGACAGAGGCTTGTGCCAAGCCAATAAGAAGATGCCACCTAGATCTACGGCTCTGCAGGCACTGTAGCGGAAGTATGACACAATTAATGCGGGTTAGAGAAAGGACAAGAATCGGTAGCCGCATTTTTCAGATGCATTAATTATAAAGATTTGAAAATCACTTTTTGACATGACATGGACAATGTCTTTCTTCAACGGGCATTTTTCCAACTGATATAAATAGAAGAGTGGAGTGATTGTGAAGACTACTGGACAACTAAACAGCTGAGCTACCAACTATTCTTAAGTTTTTTCAAGCTCTCATATTTCTCAAGCTTTCAAACATCAGTTACTCAACCTTCGAAGCAGTCTATCTTTCAAGTGTTCGAGCTCTCAAGTTCAAGACTGACTTCACTGCAATAGTTGAAGAAACTTTTTATCCTTTTAACCATTTTTGTTGTGTGCGCTAGGTTGTTTTAGTTTGGTGTACCTTAGTTGATAGGATTGAGATCCTTGTTTAGTATATAATCTTGTGTAGGCTATTTGCCCTGTGTGGGATTGTGTACCCTATATGGGTTGTAGCCTAGGAATTTGGGATTCCGTAGGTATAACTTGTTAGGAAGAGGTTTGTAAAGTTGAGACTTGTAAATCAAACTGACTTAACAAAGTTCCTCCTCTGGCTAATTGTTGAGTGGACATAGAAAGATTACACCACCTTCGAACCACTATAAGCCATAAGTGTTTGCTTGTTTTTATTTTTTGTGCTTTGCATTGATATACTTGTTGCATACATCACAAGCATTCTACTAAAACCCTTTATCAAACGACATACTTGTGAAAGAAAGTGTTTTCCAAAACAGAAACAATATCGAGTATTTTCCACTGCATAATGTGATACTGAGTCAGGAACCTGATACAACATTCTGCCAGGTTTCTGAATCAAGTCAGGTTACTGCATTTCACCTTGAATCAGTAACCTGTTCACCAAAGTTTGAAAAAGTTCAAAAATCGATAGAGGTTCATTCACCCCCTCTGAACCTCTGACCACTTGGGACCAACAAGTGGTATCAAAGCGAGTTGGGTTAAAAGCCAACTTGTCTGGCTACCTACCCAGATCTACCAGTTTTCACATTTGGATAAACCGTTTTGATTTTCACGTGTCCAAAATCATCGTTTTAGCACAAACATGGATTTTTCTTCACATAAGTTACCTATGTTTTCCATATGGAGTACGATGACTGGAGGATTCAAATGGAAGCCCATCTATCAGCCATACATGATGAGATGTGGTATGTTATCACTGAAGGGCCACCAGTTATCTATAAAGTCAATAATATTCTTGCGCGACAACGTCAACGTGAGTGAGCAGAAGTTGCAATGGCAGTAGGAGAAGTGGAGGGTGCTGATGAGGATGCTAAAGTACCTCCAAGATTTGCTCCACAAGAAAGAGCGCCATCACCTGCAGAATACATTGTCAAGGAAAGATACGAATACATTCCTGAAGAAAAGAAGCGAGCCAACCTTGACAATGTGGCCAAGAATGCCCTATTCCTGACTCTGGACAAAGGGACATTCAGCAAAGTAAAAAACTGCAAAACAGTAAAAGAAGTATGGGACAAACTAGGGATGATATGCGAAGAAAACGAGCTGGCCAATGACAACCGAGTGTCTAAAGCCACCCAGCAATATGAAAGCTTCACTATGAAAGCTAGTAAAACCTTAGAAGAGCTTGATTTAAGATTCACAGCTATCATCAATGAGTTGGAATCCCTTGGAAAGACCTATACATAAAAAGAGAAGAACACCAAGGTGTTGAAAGCACTGAGAGTGTACTTGGACCTCAATTCACTGAGCATCTTCGACTTATTCTCTGATCTAAAAGCCTTTGAGTTTGATATCGAGCGAAGAAGAAAAGAGATCAAAGGACCAAACTCAAGGGTTGCAGCACTCACCGCTAGGAGTCAGGATACTGCTACCACAAGTAGCAGTAAACAAAAGAGTAAGAAGACAGAGGTGTCTACAGAGGATGCTGAGGAAGAGATGGCACTATTGCTGAAAAAGTTTAAAAGGTTCCAGAAGACCAATCATTAAGAAAACGACTTCAGGAAGAAGCCTTAACAACCTGACAGAAGTCCCCAGATAACATCTAAATAGTAAACTGACACAGGTCCCTCTGACCTATGATATATTTGTAGGAAACCTAGACACTTCACCAGAAACTGACCCTACCCTCAAGTCCAGAAGTATACTGAGGTAGAAAGAGTATAGAGAAGAGAATGGAGGATGGATGACAAGCAAAAGCTCTGAGCTCTCCTAAGCAAGACTGAAGCCTTAAAGGCTGAAAACAACTCTAAGGAAGAAGATAGGGAGTATTACACATCAGAGAGTAACTCAGACAACTTTACCTCTGATGAGGAAGCCCTGTTATACCTCATGGCCAAGGGATATGACAAAGAAGAAGATGAGATAACCTCTCAATCCTCTGATGTTTCTAGTTTTGAAAAGCTGAACATGATCCAGTCGTTTAGACAGATCATGACTGACTTTGAGCAGATTAATTCAGCTCTGAAGAACTAAAGAAGGAAAACCTCAAGCTCAAGAGCGAGCAAGCTGTACTGAAGGAACATGTGACTAACCTGGAGTACTACAGTACAGAGTGCAACAATCTCAGGGCTGAGGTCTCCAAGTTCAAACTGCTAGTCATTAAGCTTGAAACTGAGAAAGCTGGATTGCAAAATATAATTAATGTGTATAGCAAGTCAGCCAGGAAGGCACATGAATGTATTCTAGAGACACAGAATGCTTATGCAAGAAGCAGTCTAGGATACTGTGCAAGTTCCTCTTAGAAAGCAACAAACACATCCAAAGTGGGAAAGTTTGTTCAGGCAAAAGTTCCCTTTAATCAGGAACTACTCAACTAAGGTAAGGTTGAACAAAACTAGTACCCTAGATAAGGGAAAAAGTCCATGTTATCTAAAGGAGAGAGTAAGACTGCTCAAAAATCCAGGAAGCGGCATAATTGGTATGCTGCTAGAAGGAGAAAAATGCAGCAATCTCCTAGATATCAGCAAAACCTCTACCTCTGTTATACCAGAGCTCAAGTGCATCATCTCACATGGATTGGAGATTTTGACGGGTATAAGGGAGAAACCTTCTTTAACAGGAAGTACAAAACCTGGAAAACTCCAGTACACACACATCACAAACAGTATCCTATTAAGGGTACAAACAGAAAGAGATTCACCCAGGCTACTAGTAAGGCAATTGCCAGTAAGCAGGTGTAGATCCCTAAAAGAACTAACTCCCCAGGACCCGTACTTGTATGGGTACCTAAATCTACCTGATTTCCTTGCAGGAACAGTTTCCAGGAAGCAGCAGTGATGTATGGTACATAGATAGTGCCTGCTCCAGACATATGACTGGCAACAAGGTTGGATTAAGAGACTTCTAACCGTGTAAAGGACTTAAGGTTATCTTCGGAGATGACTCTAAAGGAAGCACCAAGGGCACAATAAGCTTAATCAAATGCAATGTAAGAATTAGTGACGTTTCATATGTCAAAGGACTAAAATATAACCTCCTGAGTATCAGTCAATTCTTTGACAAAGGATGTTCAGTAGAGTTCAACCTCAACAAGTATTTGATAACAGACAACAAAACGAATAAAGTGAAACTTACTGGCACCAGGAGAGACAACATCTACCTAGCTGATTGGAGTTCAACAGTGTAACCAACATGCTTCAGAGCAAAGAATACTCCAGATTACTCCCTGTGGAGCCTGTCAGCGTCAGTGGAAAAAAGTACTCCTTGGTGATACTGGTTAATTACTCCAGATTCACTTGGACCATTTTTCTGGCCAAGAAATCTGAAACTCAGAACAAGCTACCAGAATTCATGAAGAGAATGCAGAATGAGAAGAACTTAAGCATAGTAAAGATCAGATCTGATAGAGGAACAGAATTCACAAACAAGTTCATTGAGAAGTAATGTTCAGAAAATGGGATTTATCATGAGTACTCTGCAACAAGGATTCCCCAACAGAATGGAGTAGCAGAAAGAAGAAACAGGACTCTGAAGGAAGCTGCTAGGACCATAATTGCAGATGCAGGCATACTAAAGAGATTTTAGGCCGAAGCAACCAACACACTATGACAAGACTCCCTACGAAATCTGGTATAGCTATACACCTAACATCTCATATCTATACATATTTGGGTGCAAGTGTTATATTCTGAACAATGGTAAAGAACACCTGAAGACCTTCTATGAGAAAGCAGATGAAGGAGTATTTTTAGGATACTCCTCAGTAAGCAAGGCCTTCAGGATCTTCAACAAAAGAAGCCTAGTTGTTGAAGAATCTATACATATGGTATTTGATGAACCACACAATGATACTGCTGAGTTGAACAAATTAAAGGATGATGTATCAAAACTAAAGATCAGTGATCGAGTGGTAAGATACATTGATGGAGTACCGGTACCTGTTGAAGAGATTACAACAAACAGCCCATAGGCTACTGCTTCTGGGAATGCAGTGGGACAGGATGCTAAACAACAGACAAACAGGGTACTGGAGTCCAACAGTAACCTCAATCAGAATCAGAATACTACAGAACTACAGGATACTACACAACAACCGATTTTCAGTTTTGAGCCTGACAGGACGTGGCTTACGGATCACCCCATAGAGCTTGTGATAGGAGATATCAACGTATGAGTGAGAACTAGGAGATCAAGACATTAAGAGTCTATATTCTCATGTTTTATATCACAAGTTGAACCCAAGAGTATAGAAGAAGCTCTTTGAGACAGTAACTGGATTCAAGCCATGCAAGAAGAGGTGGATGGATTTGAAAGGAACCAGGTATGGAGATTGGTTCCAAAGCCTGATCATCAAGGAGCTATTAGAACTAAGTGGGTGTTCAAGAACAAGATAGATGAAACAGGTACTGTGGTCAGAAACAAGGCAAGACTGGTAGCAAAAGGATACTGCCAAGAAGAATGCATAGATTTTGATGAGACCTTTGCTCCAGTAGCTAGACTTGAAGCAATAAGGATATTTCTGGCCTACAATGCTCACAATAACTTCAAGGTCTATCAGATGGATATGAAGAGTGCATTCCTAAATTGACTCTTATCAGAAGATGTAACATCCTCGACCAAAACATACACGTCATTGGGCATTCATTTCATGCATTCATTTCATGATGCATTAAAAACATATCATATTGACATTCGTAAAGAATTTAGAATAATACTTGGTTTGAATTGATATTAATATATATATAAGTGCAAGTGTGCATGTGTGATATATATAAAGTGGCGTGCATAAGGTAGTATACATATATATAATGAAACTAGTTAATATTAACATATAAATATGTATATGTATTAATTAACGTATAGTTACATATACACACATGCACTTCATTAATATATATATATATGGTTATACGTGTAAGTGAAGTGGAGATATGCAGTACACTTGCCACCCTTGTTTTGATAATAATAATATAATAATAGTTAGAGTAATAAAATAAAATAATATGAAATTAAGGAAGCTTTCGAGAGAAGCATGATTTGAGACGGTGGATAGTTAAGTAAATATATATACATCATTTTATTAAGAAGGAGGGATGACAGAGAGCAAAAACAAAAGCATAGAGAAAAAGGAAAGAAGAACAGATGAAAAAGAAGAAGGGGAAAGAAAAGAAAGAAGAGAGAAGGGTTTACGAATTCGGGTTCGTTTCTTCACCGTTTTTCTTCAGATTTTGACGAGGAGCTCATGGTGACATGCTCTTCGATTTGATCGGAGTGAATTCTCAAGATTTTTCCCAAAAGGTTTAAAGAAATTAGTGAATTATATAATATATATATATATATATATATCTCCAGTTATAATAATTCATCGAATGTTTTGATAGCTTTATAGGCCGAATTAGGAAAAACTTCAAACATGAAAGTTGTAGCCCTACCTTTTAGCTAAACTTAAAAGCAAACTGTGGATGACTCGGTTAAATGTTGAGTGAGATAATGTCAAAATTACAGGGCTTGGTCTATAATGACCCGGTTTGAAAACTGGTAATTATGCTGTGTTTGTAGCCTAATTCTATGCAGGTTGGAGACTGAATTATGAAAAATGATAAACATGAAAGTGATAGAGCTATATGTTAAGTTTCTACAGAATTTTACCCTGCTCGACTTGGAATTTTATAACTCAAGTTATAGGGAAAATAATGAATATGGTTAATTAAGCATACATGCATTGCATTTCATTGCAAAATAGAAATATATATTAAGGGGACAATTAGGCTAAATTGCATTGAATCATATAGGAGCACGGGCTGTAGAACAGGAGGAGGAACTAGAGCAACGAACGAATTACTTATCATAGCCAGGTGAGTATAAACCGTATATGTGATTTATACGCAATGTGATGTGATTTATATGCAATGTTTGTTATATGTGGTCTATAAGAAATGTGTATTTATATGAATTTATCATTGGATCAAATGATATATTGGCAAATGTATACGTGATCATATGTTCAGATGATTGTGGTGTTGCATTACAATTTGCACGAAATTAAAAAGGCCTGTGATTGTCTTGCTATGGATCTGTATACAAAGTAGAGACCTTCGGGTCAAATTCATATTGGAGACCTACGGGTCTATATACACAATGGAGACCTTCAGGTCAAATTCATATTGGAGACCTACGGGTCAAATTCATATTAGAGACCTACGGGTATACACAGTGGCATATTGGAAATCCCGGGACAGATCCAAGCTTGAGCAGTTCACAGAATAATAATTCGGACATAGTGGCATTTGTACATGTGTGATTATATTGTTGATTAATGTTAATGATTGTTATTTGCTTGTTATTTAATTAAAGTAATGGTTTATATTCACTGAGTTGCAACTTATAAAAATCACATATATATTTTTTCAGGTTTAATAGTTTTTTGACGTGGGTTTGTATATATAGACGCCACGCTATACAAGTCGACCGGGTGATGCCTTGTGCAACCTTCTCCTCCTCCGCATTTTGCATTTTGGACATGTGCATCATGAGTTGTATTTAATATGACTTATGCTGAGATTTTGGTTGTGTGTTTTAATTTTATATGATACAAGTTATTAAATAATGTTTTATACTTATATGGATAAAGTAAATGTCTGTATGGTCTATCTACAGTACAACCGCCAATCCTTACTTGGGATGATTTTCTCGCTGTGTTTAGAGATAGATATATGCCAGAGGTATACCGAGATAACAAATAAAGGGAATTTCTATCTCTTAAATAGGGGAATATGTCAGTTGCCGAGTATGAAGTTAAATTTACTCAATTATCACCTTATGCCGCTGCGATCGTTGCTACTGAGCGAGATAGATGTAGATGTTTTGAGGAGGGGCTTTCATATAATATTCGAAGCAAGATTACACCTTGGGATCTTCATACTTACACAGATTTGCGTACTGCAGCAGTTAGGGCCGAGACTTTGTTAAAAGAACGACAAATATATTTTCAAAAGCCAAAGAGAGAGTCAATGACTCATATTGGTGAGTCAAGTGAGAAACAACTAAACGTCAGAGTTTTTCCTCTCCAGCACAGACATTTAACAGAGGTGGTCCATCTAGTCAGAGAGGTGGACGTATATAGTCTTTTAATCGTGGAGGTGGCCAAGAACCTAGCCCGACAATACAGACATGACCTATGTGTCAGCACAGTGGTCGATATCATGTAGGAGAGTGTCGATTTCTTACTGGATGTTGTTATTACTGTGGACAACAAGGATATTTTTATAGGGAATGTCCAACTACATCTGATAGATCAAACACTGGCAAAGTGACATCAGAATCGACAGTGCAAAATATTCGGCCAGTAGCACCAGCGGCAAGTGTTGGTAGAGGTCGTTGTAGAGGTCAGACTTTGAGCTCCACTGCTAGTAGAAGAAGATCAGAGACACTGGGAACACGATCACAGGGTCAAGCACGGGTTTTTGCGATATCATAGCTGGAGGCAGCTACAGCCCTTGAGGTCATTACTGGTAAACTCTATTTGAATGATTTTGAAATACATGTATTGATAGATCCAGGATCCACTCATTCATTCATATCATCTACCATAGTATTTCATTTGCATAAAGAACCTGAATCACTAGATTACAACTTAGAAGTACATACTCCATTAGGCGAGGTTGTGATGGTATATATAGTATATCGAAATTGTATAATGCGGGTTGATACAGTAGAGTTACCAGCTGATTTGATCCTGTTATTTCTACGTGAATTTGATGTTATACTGGGTATGGATTGGTTATTGGGACATCGGGCTAAAGTGGATTGTTATACTAAAGAAGTAGTGATAGATTCTCTTGGACAAACTAAAGTGAGTTTCTATAGTGATCGACGGATTGTACCAACATGTTTGATTTCAGCAACAACAGCTTTCTATATGATTGGAAATGGATGCGAGGCATATTTGACACATGTTATAGATCGTACAGCTACATATGATGAGATTAGAGATATTCGAATTGTTAAAGATTTTTCTGATGTTTTCCTAGAGGATTTACCAGGATTACCACTAGATAGAGAGATAGAGTTCACTATAGAGTTGATGCTAGGTACCGCACCAATCTCCATTCCTTTATATGGATGGCCCCATTGGAGTTACAGGAATTAAAGAAGCAATTGCAGGAATTGTTAGAAAAAGGGTATATACGGGCTAGTGTATCACCTTGGGGTGCGCCAGTGTTTTTTATGAAAAAGAAAGATGGAACATTACGACTGTGTATAGATTACCGAAAGCTGAATCAAGTGACAGTGAAGAACAAATAACCATTACCACAGATAGATGATTTATTTGATCAGCTACATGGTGCGTGAGTATTTTCCAAGATAGATCTTCGATCTGGGTACCATCAGTTAAGGATAGCCAAAGATGATATTCCAAAGACAGCATTTAGAACTCGATATGAGCATTATGAATTTTTAGTGATGACATTCGGTTTGACTAATGCACCAGCAGCATTCATGGCTTTAATGAATAAAGTGTTCCAACTTTTCCTTGATAGATTTGTCATTGTCTTCATTGATGATATATTGGTATATTCACGGAGTACAGAGGAGCACACAGATCATTTACGGGTAGTGTTACAAACCTTGCGAGAAAAATAATTATATGCAAAGTTGAGTAAGTGTGAGTTTTGGTTGGATCATGTAGTATTTTTGGGATACATAGTATTTGGACAAGGCACAGAGGTCGATTCTAGAAAGATTGAGGCAGTGGTAAACTAGGAGGTGCTAACGATAGTTTCGGAGGTTCGAAGTTTTCTTGGTATGGCTGGATACTATAGATGGTTTGTCGAAGGATTTTCCATTATAGCAGCGCCACTCACAAAACTGCTACGAAAGAATGTTCCATTTCATTGGAATGACAGCTGCTAACAGAGCTTTGATAAGTTAAAGCACCGTTTGACTACAGCACCAATACTCACAATTCCTACAAGCACTAAGGGATTTGTCCTTTACAGTGATGCTTCACATTAAAGACTTGGTTGTGTTCTGATGCAGAATGGGAAAATAATTACTTATGCGTCACGACAATTACAACCATATGAAATTTCCTATCCTGTTCATGATTTAGAGCTGGTGGCAGTGGTATTTACTTTAAAAATCTGGCGGCATTATCTTTATGGAGAGACATTTCAGATATTTACCGATCATAAGAGCTTGAAGTATTTGATGAGTCAGAGAGAACTGAACATGCGACAGAGATGTTGGATGGAACTATTGAAAGATTATGATTGCACGATAGAGTATCATCCAAGAAAGGCCAACGTTGTAGCCGATGTATTAAGTCGGAAGTCCGATGGTGTAATGGCACATATGCATATGACTCCATTTTCAAATTTAATTGTTCTACAAGGTTTGAACACGAGACTACAGTTAGATGCAGATGGAGTACTAATTGCTACCTTAGAGATTTATCCGGTATTGAGACAATGAATACAAGATGCACAAAACAGAGATGAAAAATTGATAAAAATTATTGAATAGGTGCGACACGGCAAAGACACACCATTTGAGTTACAAGATGATACATTAATGTTTGGCACCAGATTGTGTGTACCAGATGTTGATGATTTACAATGAGAGATTTTAGATGAGGCACAAAATGCACCATATGCTATGCATCCAGGCACAACAAAGATGTACCACACATTGAGACAACATGTTGGGAAAATCCCATGATAGTTTTGATGAGACAATGTACTAATTTGATAGAAAATTAGAGTACCCGTTCTCCACATTTTATAAGTGGAAGAATAAGACCTATAAGCATAAGATCATGATTTTATAAACAGGTCTTAAAGAAAAAAAAATAAGGAGAAAGAAAAATGATTGAAACAGAATCTCAAAGAACACTTATGATCAAATGAGAATCGAGCAAACAGAAGATCAGAGGAAAGCCAAATAGACGACTAAACCAAGAAGATTTCATGGAAACAGGATGCTGACAATGGGAAGTCAAGACAGGAAGCTGATCTACATCAGAAAGCTGACATCCTAAACACCAGTACTGAAAAACAGAAGCAGCAAGCTGACAATCTCAGCTCATTTATCACAGTACAAGGAATGTACAATAAAAATAGTACGAGGAATGTTGCTAACAAAGAGTCGTTGGATAAAAGTTTGAGCCAGACCAATGAGAAGATGCCACCTAGAACTGCGGCTCTGCAAAAAGTATGTAACCAGGGTGTGGCGCCATCTAATGCGGATATGAGTAGGACATGCCCTATTCTTTCAAGTTGTCAATCACATTAATTGCAAAGATATGGAGGATCACATTCAAACTACAACAGGAACAATGTCTCTGTTCAACGGGCATATTCCAATAAGAGGAAGGAGTGACCAAAAAAGAGACTGAAGCTCTGAACAAAAATTCCGAAAGCTTTGAAGAACTCTACATATTCTCACAAGTTCTCCATTCAAAGCTAATATCAAGCTCAGCCACTCAACCTTCTAGAAGTAGTCGACAAACAGCATCTAAACCTTCAAAGATCAAGACTGTTTCACACAAGTTGAAGAATCATTTGTTTTCTTTAACCATTGTGCTTTGTGCGCTAGGTTGTTTTATGGTGTACCTTAGTTAAGAGGATTAGATCCTTGCTAAGTGTGTAGTCTATAGAGATAGATTATTTGCCCTTTGTGGGTTGTGGCCTTCGACTAGACTCTGGGATTCTAGTAGACGTAGTTTGTTAGGAAGAAGTTTGTAAAACAAGGCTTGTAAATCGAACTGACTTAATAAAGATCCTTCTTGAGTTAAGGAGTAGAGTGGACGTAGAAGGATTACACCACCTTCAAACCACTATATATCTTGTGTGCTTACATGTTTTATATTCACTTACTACATTGCTCTCTCTAATCTCATATACCCTATTTCATGCATATTTAGCACCAAGCATAAAAGTTTAACAAAGAGCATACTTGTAAAAAGAAACGGTTTTCCAAAAAGAACTCTATCAAATTTATTTTGCTGCGTTATATTCTGATACCGGATCAGGAACCTGATTAAGCCTTAGGCTAGGTTACTGATTTGAGACAGGTTGCTGTCCCGTGGTCAGGAACCTGTTATAACAGAAAAGTTTTTAAAAAGAGTTTGTAAAATCGACAAAATCGATAGAGGTTCATTCACCACCCCTCTGATCCTCTGAACACTTGGGACCAACAAGTGGTATCAGAGCAAGTAGGGTTAAAAACCAACTTGATTGGTAACCAACCCAGATCCACCTTTTGCATTTGGATTAACCGTCTTCACTTCCACGAAACCAAAACTCATCTCTTAGCATAAGCATGGATTCCTCACATCATAAACTTCCTATGTTCTCTATAGATGAATATGACGACTGGAAGATACGTATGCAAGCCCATCTATCAGCTATGCATGACGAAATGTGGTTCGTCATCACTGATGGACCACCTGTGATCTACAAAGCAAACACTGCATATGTTGAGTAACTTCGTGACTATAGGCGTACCGAAGCAGCAGCTGAGACAGCATGCGGTGTAGTTGAAGGTGCAGCTAGTGTTGATGATGATGTACTGCCAGGGGCAAGACCATAGGAAGCTGTACCAAGACTCAGAAGAGTACCACCACCAATGGAATATGTTGTCAAGAAAAGACATGAGTATACCCTTGAAGATAGAAATAGATCGAATCTTGATAATGTGGCCAAGAATGCCTTATTTCTCACACTGGACAAAGGAACGTTCAGCAAAGTCAAAAATTGCTCTACAACTAAAGAAATATAGGTAATGCAAGGGATGATTTGTGAAGGCAATGAACTTGCACGAGACAACAGAATCTCCAAAGCCATCCAATTGTTTGAGCAATTCAACATGAAGACAGGAGAGACCCTGGAATACCTCGATCAGAGATTCACAGCCATTGTGAGTAAGCTTGAATCTTTGGGTAGAACATACACCTAGAAGGATAAAAACATGAAGGTGCTATGAGCCCTACCCTATGAATGACACAGCAATGAGACCGTAATGAGAGTGTCACTGGACCTCAATGAAATGAGTAGCTTTGATCTCTTCTCCGATCTAAAATCCTTTGAATAAGATATTGAAAGAATGAGACAGGAGATGGAAGGAACAAACGCAAAGATTGCACTCGTTGCAAGTAGTCAGGTTACTATTAGTACAAGTAACAGCAAGCTGAAAGAGAAAAAGGGAGAAGAACCTATTGAGGATGCAGAAGAAGAAATGGCTCTCCTACTGAAGAAATTCCGAAGATTTATAAAGAATAATCACAAAGGGAACAACTTCAAAAGATAGCCACAAACATCAAAAATAAATCCTCAAGTCAAACCACACCAGCAAGCTGACACAGGATCCAACGATCTATGTTACAACTGCAGAAGGCCTGGCCACTTTATCAGAAACTGCCCTCATCCACAAGTACAGAAGTATACAAAAGAAGAGATGAAAATGAGGAATGATACAAGGAGAAATGAAAAATAAAAGCATATAGCACTTCTCACTGAAAATGAAGCACTCAAAGCAACAAACGTCTCCAACACTATAGACAAAGATGATCTCTCATCAGAAAGCTCCTACAGCTCTTCATCTGATGAAGAAACACTAATCTATCTCATGGCCAAGGACTACAAGGACAATGAAGAAGAAGAGGTAACATCACAATCTCTTGACTCTTCAACTTTAGAAAAGCTTAGCATGATCCAATCTTTTAGACAAATCATGAGTGACTTTGAGCAGATAAATTCAGCTCACGAAGAACTTAAAGATGAGAACTATCAGCTCAAAAGTGAAAAGACAGTACTGAAAGAACAGGTTGCTGACCTTGAATATTTCAGTACTCAATGTAATGAATTGAGAGCTGAGGTCTCTAAGTTCAAACTACTAGTCACTAAGCTAGAAACTGAGAAAACTGAGCTTCAAAACACAATTATTGTTTATAGCAAATCAACAAAAAAATCACAGGAATGTATTCAAAGAACTCAGATCACCAATCAAAGAGTTGGTTTAGGATACTGTGCTAACTCTTCTCAGAATGAAGCCAGCTCATCCAAAGCTGGAAAGTTTGTTCAAGCTCAAATCCCTTTTGCTCAAGAGCCTACCCTCTTTAATGAAAGCTTGAACAAAATAAGTATTCAGCAGGAGGAAAACAGTAAGCCTGTAAGGAATCTCAGAAGGCAGCATAATCAAGATGTTGTCAGAAAGAGAAGAACGCAGCAGTTTTCTAAATTAGATCAAGAATTTTGCTCTCTAAAAACCAAAGCATTCGTGTCAAGATTTCACAAGTGTATGCTCAAGAAAGGTATAAAGGAATACCCTTCACAAATAGAAAGCACAGGACTTGGAGACAGCAAGCTTCTAAACAGATCCCTGCCCAGAATTCTTATAAGATGAGAACCAACATAGCCTCTGGTAAATTGATTACTATAAGGTAAGTGTGGGTTCCGAAAGGCACTAACCCCCCAGGACCCGTACTTGTATGGGTACCTAAAACCATCTGATGAACTTGCAGGTACAGTTACCAGGTAGCAGCAATGATGAATGATACATTGATAGTGGCTGCTCCAAATATATGACTGGCAACAAAGCCGGATTAAGAGACTTCCAACCACACAAAGGCCCTAAAGTGGTGTTTGGCGATAACTCCAAAGGACGCACGAAGGGTACAGGAAGCTTGATCAAAGGTAACGCAAGTATCAGTGATGTTTCATATGTCAAAATACTAAAATATAACCTCAAGAGTATCAATCAATTTTGTGACAAAGGATATTCGGTAGAGTTCAACCTCAACAAATGTCTGATCAAAGACATCAAGACAAAAGAGGTTAAGCTCACTAGAACCAGGAGAGGCAATATCTATCTTGCTGATTGGAGCTCAACACTACAACCAACCTACTTCATTGCAAAAAGCACCCCTGAACTGAGCAGGTTGTGGCACAAAATGATGAGTCATCTAAACTTCAAGACAATCAGCTGGCTAGCAAGGAAGAACCTAGTCAGAGGACTACCAGATGTTGCTTACAAGAAAGAAAGCGTTTGTGGACCATGTCAGAAAGGAAAGCAAGCTCGAAGCTCATTCAAAAACAAAACTCAAAGATCCTCAAACAGGATATTGGACCTTCTACATATGGACTTGTTTGGACCAGTGGAGCCTGTTAGTGTAAGTGGGAAGAAATATTATTTGCTGATCATGGATGACTACTCAAGATTCACATGGACCATCTTCCTGGCCAAGAAATCTGAAACTCAAGCAAGGCTTCCAGAATTCATGAAGAGAGTGCAGAATGAGAAAAACTTGAGCATTGTGAAGATAAGATCTGACAGAGGAACTGAGTTCACAAACAAGTTTATTGAGAATTATTGTTCAGAAAATGGAATTTGTCATGAATACTCTAAAACAAGAACTCCACAACAGAATGGTGTTGCTGAAAGAAGAAATAGGACTCTAATGGAAGCTGCTAGGACAATGATTACTGATGTTGGAATACCTAAGAGATTTTAGGCTGAAGAAACCAACACAACATGTTATACGCAGAATAGATGTCTAATCAACAAAGATCATGACAAAACTCCATACAAAATATGGCACCCAACATCTCATATTTCCACATCTTTGGATGTAGGTGCTACATTCTGAACAATGGAAAGGAATACCTCAAGACCTTTGATGAAAAATCTGACGAATGAGTATTCTTAGGATACTCCTCAACAAGCAAGACTTTCAGGATCTTCAACAAAAGAAGCTTGATCGTTGAAGAATCAATTCATGTTGTGTTTGATGAACCATATTGTAATACTACTGAACTGGAGAAACTGATAGAAGACACATCCAAACTAAAGTTCAAAGATCAGTCAGTAAGATATGTTGATGGAATCTCAGTACCCACTAAAGAAGCCATAACAACCAATGCACAACATACTGAAACAAGAAATGAAGTGGTAATGGAAGTTGATCAGCAAGTCAAAAGGAATCAGCAAACAAATAGCAGTACAAGACAGGATACTGTTGAACAACATAATACTGATCAACAACCAACATTTACCTTTGAACCTGACGGAACGTGGCTCAAAGATCATCCAAGAGAACTTGTGATTGGAGAAATTAATGAAGGAGTAAGAACAAGAAGATCAAGACCTCAAGAAACACTGTTCGCATGCTTTATTTCACAAGTAGAGCCTAAAAATGTTGAAGAAGCACTCAAAGATAGTAACTGGATTCAGGCCATGCAAGAAGAACTATGTGGTTTTGAAAAGAATCAAGTATGGAACTTAGTTCAAAGGCCTGATCATCAAGGAGTCATTAGAACCAAATGGGTATTCAAGAACAAGCTAGATGAATCTGGTATAGTGGTCAGAAACAAAGCATGATTGGTTGCAAAAGGATACTGCCAACAGGAAGGGATAGATTTTGATGAAACATTCACCCCTATAGCAAGACTTGAAGCAATCAGAATCTTTCTGGCCTATGATGCTCACAAAAACTTCAAAGTGTACCAAATAGATGTGAAAACTACATTTTTGAATGGACTCCTATCAGAAGAAGTTTATGTGGAACAACCACCCGATTTGAAGAAGAAGGAACAGACAGAGTACTAAAATTGAAGAAGCTCTATATGGACTGAAACAAGCACCCAGAGCTTGGTATGATACACTGTCACTATACTTGTTGAAAAATGGATTTCAGAAAGTGACAGTGGATAAAACTCTGTTCAGGATACTTGATGGGAACAGCATATTGCTCGTACAGATCTATGTTGATGATATCATCTTTGGATCAACAAACAAAGAACTCTGTTCCAAGTTCTCCTCACTCATGAAAAACAAATTTGAAATGAGCATGATGGGAGAACTCAGTTTCTTCCTTGGATTACAAGTCAAACAACATAGTGATGGAACCTTTATCAATCAAGCCAAGTACACCAAGGAACTGATAAAGAAGTTTGGCATGGAAAGTGGATCATCAGTAAGCATACCAATGGCCACATCTATCAGTATGGATAAAGATAAAGATGGAAAAGATGTGGAAATCACAAAGTATAGAAGACTTATTAGATCCCTATTATATCTCACAGCAAGCAGACCAGATATAGTATTTGCAGTTGGAGTATGTGCAAGGTTTCAAACAGCTCCTAAGGAATCACATCTTGTAGCAGTGAAGATGATTATCAAATATCTAAAAGGGACTCAAGATGTTGGTTTATGGTATCCTAAAGAAGGAGGATTCAATCTCAAAGGTTACTCAGACTCTGATTTCGCAGGTTGCAAAATAGACAGGAAGAGCACAAGTGGTACCTGTCAGTTTCTTGGACAAAGACTTATCTCTTGGTTCTGCAAGAAGCAAACATCTATTGCAACATCCACAGCTGAAGCAGAGTATGTAGCTGCTGGAAGCTACTATGCATAAATCTTATGGATATAGCAACAACTGAAAGACTATGGCATAAAGGAAAATGAAACTCTCATCCTTTGTGATAACACCAGTGCAATTGCCATCACTCACAATCATGTCTTTCACTCAAGAACGAAGCATATCGATGTAAGACATCACTTCATCAGAGATCATGTGGAAAGGAAGGACATCACACTGGAGAAAGTACATATAGACCTTCAACTTGCTAATATCTTCACAAAGCCGCTTTGTGAATCAAGGTTTTCTATGCTAAGATCTGAACTGGGAATCATCAAGCTCTGAAGTACAAGGAAAAGAAGAACTCTTAAAGTTAGGAGGAACTTACTGACATCAAGTGTCCTCTACAGTTTTCCCTAATAACGTGACAGGATACTGATCCTCAAGAGAAACAGATCTCTACAAACAGTATCTGGTTTCAGAAACCTATGGCACAAAAAGATTACAGAACTTGGGTTATTGACTCAGGTTGCTGAAAAGAGGTTGTTGAGAACAATATTTAATGATCAACATTTATATGTCTTACAACCTCGTATCATCAACAGTAATCTTGGATAATGATTATGGGTGACAAGTTGGCAACTGTATTAAATGCAAAAATCACCTTTTTCAGGAAAAAGAGAGAAAGACGCAGTTTTTCGTCTGACACAATCTCAATAATTACAGATCTGCCACTCTGTAATTCAAAATCTCAACCGTTGATCAAAACCATCCCTTGAAATTCTCAATCCTATCCATTGATCAGTTTCAAAACATGGAAAGTTTTAAAACCGCTAAAATACTTGAGCCTCTCTTCATTCATCTCTCTCTCTCTCTTTCCAAACCTTCAAATCTTCTCTGCATTCAACTCTTCAAAGACCAAATCAAAAGATCATCAAACCATCTGTCATGGCAACTGCAAGAGAAACCAAAGTGGTCGAAGGAAAGCTAGTTAACGTCGTTGCACTTCTAGGAGACGAATCTCCCTACGAAGATAAAACCCTTCCCAACGAAGTCTGGGATCACATCATCAACAGCCGATTAGATGGACTGCTAACCACGACATATACTGGATACTTTGCCCCATCCGTAGAAAAATTTTATATGTTTGTCTCACTATCGAAGGATGGAGAGACAATCACCTTGAAGATGGATAAGGATGATGAAGAGGTCTAAACCCTAACCACAGAAGACATCGCCAGAACCTTTGGCATCTCCGACTCTGGAATGACATATTCTGACCTTACTTCCTACGGGTCAGAATACTTAGAAGAGAGCTGGAATCAATTCAAGTTGGATTCTGTAGAAGAAGCCTCCACTGGAAACTTTGGGAAAAAGAAGTTGAAACCTGCATACGAACTTCTTCATGACATTTTAGTCCACACCGTTGAGGGACGATATGGAAGCTTTGACAAGTGTACAGTAACTAGATTCAGGATGATGATTGCAATAATCCATGAAGAAAAAGTCGATTGGGCAGGAATCGTGTTTTAGAGAATCTGGGAAGAAGCTGTCAAAACCTCAATAGGCAGAGGATTTGGAATTGTTATTTCATCAATTTTGTTCTACAAAAACATTCCCCTGGAGAGAAGTGTTGCCTATGCACTAGGTTGATACGTAGGTGTAAAGAAAGCTGGAGCAAAGAAAGGAGCCTCTCCACAGAAAAAGCACAAGCAAAATGAGGTTACTCTCTCGAAGAAGAGAAAGTCGAAGAAAGAAGCCCCAGCCCCCAAGAAGAAGAAAGCTACCCTCAGATTATAGGATTCTGATCCTGAAGATGAACTTACTGTTCCAACTGATGTTATTGTCATCACAACAGTTGAGGAAGTTATTCCTAAGGAGGGTACAATACTTGACCAAGATCCTCCAACAGTAGGCAATGAAGAACAGGATACTGTGCACCTTATGGAACCCCATGATGAGGACATCATTGTAGCAGAGAAACGTGCTACCTCACCTGGCGAAGGAATGGTAAATTGGAAGGAGATTGACATTCTCAACAGAATAGAAGATTCCATTGAGTCAATCAGTGTTGACGATGCAGCAACAATATTGGATATGACAACGAACTCAATTTTCCAAGGATTCACTCACACTTTCAATAAGTGGAGAGAAATGAGACTGAGTCTTGCAAGGAAGCTCGCTGAATGGGAAGAATGGTTTCAAGTTGAAGATGTAATCCTATCATGGATTAAGAACTTCGCACAATTTAAAGATGAGAGTGTGGGACTGCTACCATACTTCAGACTGGAATTTTTGGTTCGACATGCTGATGAAGTTGTCAATCTCATACAGGAGAGATTGAACCAACTCTCCACCTACTGGTTAAAGAAACAAGGAGATGATGGATTAATGAAAGATCGGTCAGTGACAGCAGTGGAAGAATCACACAATCTTCAGGCACTGAGACTGTAAGAATCTCGTCGGATGAAGTTGAGCTGGCGAGAGCTCAGTTAGCTACCTGTACAGTTGAAGAAGCTAACAGGAGGATGCTGCAATAAGGAATTAAAATGAGCAGGAACCAACAGTTCCCATCCCCAAGAGAACTGCAACGAGGAGAATCCAGTTCCACAGCTGCTGAACGCACTATATCCCCAAAATTCACAGGCATCATTGAAGAATCTGATGAACAGCTGCTAGATTACTCTACAAAACCTCCTGATCATTGTTTTCAAAGTGCTGATGAAGCAACCCTGGAGGAAGCTGTAAATGTGGGACTCCCTGTGCTGGCAGAAGCATCAACACAGATAGTTGATGAAGACCCTCAGGAAATCACTGAAAGAAATGCACAAACAGAGGGGGAATCAGCTAGAAGAAATGGTAGAAATGAAGAAGTTGGTGAAAAAGAAGCAATTCATGAAGCACCAGTTGTTGAAGCAACCAATGACACATCAGACAACAGTGAGATTAAACAGGTTGCTAACAATACAACTGAGGAGGTTGCTCAGGTGATTACAACTGCACCGACTATAGCAGTTGAAATCACTGAGGAAGCAACAGGTAAGAATGAGACGCAAGAGATAGACATTTCCCAGGAAGCAAATGCTGTTGTTGAATAGGTTGCTGAGGAAAGTCAGACTCTAGAAGAATAGGTTGTTGAGGAAAGACAGATTCCAGAAGAACAGATAAGAAACAAAGAACCTGCATCAGCATCCGCTCTACCACCAAACAACGATGGTAGTGATTCATCAAGTGACACTGATGGTGAATCGAAACATACCCTTACTCAAAGAGCCTGGAAAGATTCCTCTTACTCAATAAGAGATGATGAAGTATCTTGCCGCCAAACAAGCACAGTCAAAACAGCAAGATGAAGAGGAAGCCAGAAGACATACTAGCCAAGCCCTTGTCGTTTTAACTCCACAAGAACCTCAACCAGTGGTTGAGATTCCTACTGACACCCAAGAACTGACACTAAGAAGTGTAATAAATGCAGTTCAGGAACTGACAAAAGCTCTTAACAGGCATCTGGCAAATCACGTGGCTACTCATGACAGTCAGTTTAAATCGTCTCTGGGAGATTTGAAGAAGACAATTGAAGAACTTCCTGGCACTATAAACGACAAGCTCAATAATGAATTCACTGCTCAAACTTTGTCGAGAGATGCATTTGAAGGAAGACAGAAGACTGCCACCGCTGATTTGAAATCCGGCTTGAAAGAAGTGAAGGACACTCAGGCTGCTCATGGACTTGTCCTGAATGATCTAAAAAAAGCACCTCCTCTCAGAGCAAAGACATTGGCTGAACTCAAATATGGGTATAAAACCCTAGGAATGCTACTAGGAGATATGTGATATATTCTGGGAAAAGTTCATCCTGTTGAATCTACTGACGCCGCCAACCATCAGAATGCTGGTTTTGATGATGCCAAAAAGGGAGAAGGAAAACGGAAAAAGCAAGGGATTAGAAAGTAGCAGCAGGAGCCTGATAAAGAAATCATTGAATCAACAGCAAAGGAGATTGTTGAGGATAATGATGATGAAAACAAAGAAGAGGATCGGATTCCATTGACCCGAAGACTAAAATGAAAGAGAGCCGACTCTGGAACTGGTCAGGATGCTGGTTCGAAAAAGAATAAGAAGAATGACGATGATGATGCAGACTTTGGAAATACTGCTCTATAAGCAGTAGGCAGAACTGCAACAACTCAAGTTCCTGTCCCCACAACAAGGCAAAGAACACAGAGGCAACAAACTGAATGAGATAAAAGAAAAGAACAGGGAAAACAATAACAGGTTGTTATGTTCAAAGCACCTGCTGGTCGAACAGAACTGGAATCAAAATGGATTTCAAGGCTAGGAGTGATTGGCAATGGAGTTTACAACACTGGGAGACACTCCTATCCAGATCAAAAAGCTCCAAATTTAAATGGAGATAATGTTCCATCTCTTGTCATGATCCTACTTGATCAGAAACCAGAAAACATCATTGACCCTGTCTTTTGAAACATGCAAATCTTTGAAAAGATAACTCTACCCCAAGATAGAAATCCCAAGTTTGAAGAAATTCGGAACTTCAAGAGATCAGCCTACATGAGATACTTCAGAGATCTGTGCAAAAGTGGCTACTTCAAAAATTATTCCTCATGTGAAAAGGCACTAAAGGAATATTAGTATCTGGCGAGAGAAGGGAAATTGTCATGGCAAGAAGTGCTGATAAGAAGAGTGAAGAAAGGAGAACAACTCTTCTATTGTGAAGACTTTTGGCTGAGATGGATTCAGATTACCAGAATAGTCGAACAACTTTAAAAGTCTTATCAGGATTCTATCTCGAACTGGTGGAGTGGCACGAAGTATGAGGAATCAGCAAAACAACATCAATGAAGAGAATCAGAAGACACACAAATGAAGTTGTTCTGGAAAAGAGAAGAAGACTTACATTTGCATTTCTCTTATAAAAGAATTTCTACATTCTTTACTTTGAAATACTATTGAGTCTTAACATTGTAAACACTGTTTACTCAGAAACTTGATCCTGCCGATTTATTTTCTTTATATTCTTTTGGGTTTTGTCATCATCAAAAAGGGGGAAATTGTTGGGAAAATCCCATGACAGTTTTGATGAGACAATGTACTAATTTGATAGAAAATTAGAGTACCTGTTCTCCACATTTTATAAGTGGAAGAATAAGACCTATAAGCATAAGATCATGATTTTATAAACAGGTCTTAAAGAAAAAGAAAAAAAATAAGGAGAAAGAAAAATGATTGAAATAGAATCTCAAAGAACACTTATGATCAAATGAGAATCGAGCAAACAGAAGATCAGAGAAAGGCCAAACAGACAACTAAACCAATAAGATTTCACGGAAACAGGATGCTGACGATTAGAAGTCAAAATAGGAAGCTGACATCCTAAACACCAGTACTGAAAAACAGAAGCAGCAAGCTGATAATCTCAGCTCATTTATCACAGTACAAGGAATGTACAATAAAAATAGTACGAGGAAGGTTGCTAACAAAGAGTCGTTGGACAGAAGTTTGAGCAAGACCAATGAGAAGATGCCACCTGGAACTGCGGCTCTGCAAAAAGTCTTTAACCAGGGTGTGACGCCATTTAATGCGGATATGAGTAGGACATGCCCTATTCTTTCAAGTTGTCAATCGCATTAATTACAAAGATATGGAGGATCACATTCAAACTACAACAGGAACAATGTCTCTCTTCAACGGGCATATTCCAAAAGATATATAAATAGGAGGAAGGATTGACCAAGAAAGAGACTGAAGCTCTGAACAAAAATTCCTAAAGCTTTGAAGAACTCTACATATTCTCACAAGTCTTTCATTCAAAGCTAATATCAAGCTCAGCCACTCAACCTTCTAGAAGCAGTCGACAAACAGCATCTAAACCTTCAAAGATCAAGACTGTTTCACACAAGTTGAAGAATCATTTGTTTTCTTTAACCATTGTGCTTTGTGCGCTAGGTTGTTTTATGGTGTACCCTAGTTGAGAGGATTAGATCATTGTTAATTGTGTAGTCTATAGAGATAGATTACTTGCCCTTTGTGGGTTGTGGCCTTCGACTAGAATCTGGGATTCTAGTAGGCGTAGTTTGTTAGGAAGAGGTTTGTAAAGTAAGGCTTGTAAATCGAACTGACCTAATAAAGATCCTCCTTGAGTTAAGGAGTAGAGTGGACGTAGAAGGATTACACCACCTTCGAACCACTATATATCTTGTGTGCTTACATGATTTATATTCACTTACTGCACTGTTCTCTCTAATATCATATACCCTATTGCATGCATATTTAGCACCAAGCATAAAAGTTTAACAAAGAGCATACTTGCAAAAAGAAACGGTTTTCCAAAAAGAACTCTATCAAGTTTATTCCGCTGCGTTACATTCTGATACCAGATCAGGAACCTGATTAAGCCTTAGGCCAGGTTGCTAATTTGAGACAGGTTGTTGTCCCGTGGTCAAGAACCTATTATAACAGAAAAGTTTTTAAAAAGAGTTTGCAAAATCGACAAAATCAATAGAGGTTCATTCACCCCTCCTCTGAACCTCTGAACACTTGGGACCAACACAACATTACTGGTGGCGAAAAATGAAGAAAGATGTTGCTGAACTTATTTCTAGATGTTTTACTTGTCAGCAAGTTAAAGCAGAACATCAAGCACCCGCAGGTACGCTAAAACCCCTCTCTATTCCGATTTGGAAATGGGAGCGGATTACGATGGATTTTGTTTTGGGGATTACCGAGAACATAACAAGGGAATAATGTTATTTGGGTAATCGTGGATAGATTGACTAAATCAGCACATTTCTTACCTTTACATTAGGGTTGTTCATTAAATCAATTAGCAGAGAAATACGTCAGAGAGATTGTACGACTCCATGGTATACCAGTTTCCATTATTTCAGATAGAGATCCGAGATTTACTTCTCGATTTTAGGAGAGTTTTCAAACAGCTATGGGGACCAAATTACACTTTAGTACAACTTTTCACCCTCAAACAGACGGCCAATCAGAAAGGACTATACTGACGTTAGAAGAGATGTTACACGTTTGTGTTATTGAGTTTCAAGGTTCGTGGAATAGATATATTCCATTGATGAAATTTACTTATAATAATCAATTTCACAGTAGCATTGGAATGGCATCATATGAGACGTTATATGGAAGAAAGTGCAGAAGTCCACTATATTAGGATAGAGAGGTTGTAGAAATTTTAGAAGGGCCAGAAATTGTTCAGAACACAATTGACAAGGTTGATGTCATCAAAAGTAAATTGAAGGCTGCACAAGACCGACAAAAAAGCTACTTTGATCAACATAGAAAAGAGATGGAATACTAGGTTGTTGATAAAGTATTTCTACGAGTTTCTTCTTGGAAAGGTGTTATGAGATTCGGTAACAAATGAAAGTTAAGCCCTCGATATATCGGGCCATATGATATCATCGGAAAAGTGGGACCATTGGCATATGAGTTAGCTTTACCTCCAGAATTGACTCAAATCCATAATGTTTTTCATGTTAGCATGTTGCGACGATATCGATCTGATCTTTCACATGTATTGCAGGATTCAGAAGTACAGATTGCAAAAAACTTAAGCTACATAGAAGAACCAGTCTCGATAGTAGATTTCAAAATCAAACAATTGCGGAACAGAGAAATTCCAATAGTTAAAGTTATTTGGAGAAACCATGGTATAGAGAAAGCAACCTGGGAGATAGAAGAAAAGATGAAAAATTTATATCTGCATTTATTCACTGGTAACTGATCTTCTTATTGATACATTGCATAGAGGAATAACAAATTTTGAAGACAACCTCAACAAGTATCTGATAAGAGACAACAAAATGAATGAAGTTAAACTTACTGGCACCAAGAGAGACAACATCTACCTAGTTGATTGGAGTTCAACAGTGCAACCAACATGCTTCATAGCAAAGAGTACTCCAAATTACTCCTTGTGGAGCCTGTCAGCGTCAGTGGAAAAAAGTACTCCCTGGTGATAGTGGATGATTTCTCCAGATTCACTTGGACCATTTTCCTGGCCAAGAAATCTGAAACTCAGAACAGGCTGCCAGAATTCATGAAGAGAATGCAGAATGAGAAGAACTTAAGCATAGTAAAGATCAGATCTGATAGAGGAACAGAATTCACAAACAAGTTCATTGAGAAGTAATGTTCAGAAAATGGGATTTATCATGAGTACTCTGAAACAAGGATTCCCTAACAGAATGGAGTAGCAGAAAGAAGAAACAGGACTCTGAAGGAAGCTGCTAGGACCATAATTGCAGATGCAGGCATACCAAAGAGATTTTAGGCCGAAGCAACCAACACACTATGACAAGACTCCCTACGAAATCTGGTATAGCTATACACCTAACATCTCATATCTATACATATTTGGGTGCAAGTGTTATATTCTGAACAATGGTAAAGAACACCTAAAGACCTTCTATGAGAAAGCAGATGAATGAGTATTTTTAGGATACTCCTCAGTAAGCAAGGCCTTCAGGATCTTCAACAAAAGAAGCCTAGTTGTTGAAGAATCTATACATATGGTATTTGATGAACCACACAATGATACTGCTAAGTTGAACAAATTAAAGGATGATGTATCAAAACTAAAGATCAGTGATCGAGTGGTAAGATACATTGATGGAGTACCGGTACCTGTTGAAGAGATTACAACAAACAGTCCATAGGCTACTGCTTCTAGGAATGCAGTGGGACAGGATGCTAAACAACAGACAAATAGGGTACTGGAGTCCAACAGTAACCTCAATCAGAATCAGAATACTACAGAACTACAGGATACTACACAACAACCGGTTTTCAGTTTTGAGCCTGATAGGACGTGGCTTACGGATCACCCCAGAGAGCTTGTGATAGGAGATATCCACGTAGGAGTGAGAACTAGGAGATCAAGACATCAAGAGTCTATGTTCTCATGTTTTATATCACAAGTTGAACCCAAGAGTATAGAAGAAGCTCTTTGAGACAGTAACTGGATTCAAGCCATGCAAGAAGAGGTGGATAGATTTGAAAGGAACTAGGTATGGAGATTGGTTCCAAAGCCTGATCATCAAAGAGCTATTAGAACTAATTGGGTGTTCAAGAATAAGATAGATGAAATAGGTACTGTGGTCAGAAACAAGGCAAGGCTGGTAGCAAAAGGATACTGCCAAGAAGAATGCATAGATTTTTATGAGACCTTTGCTCCAGTAGCTAGACTTGAAGCAATAAGGATATTTCTGGCCTACGATGCTCACAATAACTTCAAGGTCTATCAGATGGATATGAAGAGTGCATTCCTAAATTGACTCTTCAGAAGATGTAACATCCTCGACTAAAACATACACGTCATTGGGCATTCATTTCATGCATTCATTTCATGATGCATTAAAAACATATCATATTGACATTCGTAAAGAATTTAGAATAATACTTGGTTTGAATTGATATTAATATATATATAAGTGCAAGTGTGCGTGTGTGATATATATAAAGTGGCGTGAATAAGGTAGTATACATATATATAATGAAACTAGTTAATATTAACATATAAATATGTATATGCATTAATTAACGTATAGTTACATATACACACATGCACTTCATTAATATATATATGGTTATACGTGTAAGTAAAGTGGAGATATACAGTACACTTGTCACCCTTGTTTTGATAATAATAATATAATAATAGTTAGAGTAATAAAATAAAATAATATGAAATTAAAGAAGCTTTTGAGAGAAGCATGATTTGAGGCGGTGGATAGTTAAGTAAATATATATACATCATTTTATTAAGAAAGAGGGGGTGACAGAGAGCAAAAACAAAAGCAGAGAGAAAGAGGAAAGAAGAATAGAGGAAAAAGAAGAAGGGGAAAGAAAAGAAAGAAGATAGAACGGTTTGCGAATTTGGGTTCGTTTCTTCACCGTTTTTCTTCAGATTTTGATGGGGAGCTCGTGATGACATGCTCTTCGATTTGATTAGAGTGAATTCTCAAGATTTTACCCAAAAGGTACAAAGAAATTAGTGAATTATATATATATCTCCAGTTATCGTAATTCATCGAATGTTTTGTTAGCTTTATTAGCCGAATTAGGAAAAACTTCAAACATGAAAGTTATAGCCCTACCTTTTAGCTAAACTCAAAAGCAAACCGTGGATGACTCGGTTAAATGTTGAGTGAGATAATGTCAAAATTACAGGGCTTGGTCTATAATGACCCGGTTTGAAAACAGGTAATTATGCTGTGTTTGTAGCCTAATTCAATGCAGGTTGGAGACTGAATTATGAAAAATGATAAACATAAAAGTGATAGAGCTATATGTTAAGTTTCTACAGAATTTTACTATACTCGACTCGGAATTTTATAACTCAAGTTATAGGGAAAATAATGAACATGGTTAATTAAGCATACATGCATTGCATTTCATTGCGTAATAGAAATATATATTAAAGGGACAATTAGGCTAAATTGCATTGAATCATATAGGAGCACGGGCTGTAGAACAGGAGGAGGAACCAGAGCAACGAACGAATTACTTATCATTGCCAGGTGAGTATAAACCGTATATGTGATTTATACGCAATGTGATGTGATTTATATGCAATGTTTGTTATATGCACATGTATCTGAAACGCATGTATTAAATTAAACAGTCAAAACATACGCACATAATTATTAAGTCGGGGTTCAAATACTTAATTATTCAATTATGCTCATTTTGATCCGGGGTGCTACATCCCTTACCCCTTAAAAATAATTTCGTCCTCGAAATTGAGCACATACTTAGAAAGATAAACAAACGTATGCCTAGGATCGGTATGTCGGGGTATTTCCTCAAAATCTCGTCCTCCAACTCCCAGGTTGCCTCTTCCCTTCCGTGACGGCTCCACTGGACCTTCACTATAGCCATCTCTCGGTTCCTAAGTTGTCGTTTCTTTCTGTCCAAGATGGCTATCGGGACTTCCTCATATGTCAGATTCTTCTCCAGTTCGATGCCTTCTCGATTGATTATATGATTTGGATCAAAAATATATTTCCGTAGCATAGACACATGGAAGACATTGTGCACCCCAGCAAAGTCCGGTGGTAGAGCTAGTCGGTACGCGACCTCCCCAATTTGATCCAGGATTTCAAACGGTCCCACGTACCCTGGGTTTCAGTTTTCCCTTCTTTCCAAAACGGTGAACTCCTTTAGTGGGAGATACTTTGAGGAAAACTTTGTCCCCAATTTCAAACCTCAGCTCTCTTCGTCTCTTATCTGCATACGATTTCTGTCGATCTTGGGCCACTTGTATTCGGTCCCGAATCTTCTTTATTACTTCTACTGTTTGTTCCACCAATTCGGGTCCCAGAATTTTCTTTTCACCAACTTCGTCCCAGCATATAGGTGATCGACACTTCCTTCCGTGGAGGGCCTCATAAGGTGCCATACCAATGGTTGATTGATAGCTATTGTTGTGGCGAACTCTACTAAACACAAATGATCTTCCCAGTTTCCGGGAAAATCTAGAACACAGGCCCGCAACATATCCTCTAAGATCTGTATGGTTCTTTCTGATTGTCCGTCGGTTTGTGGGTGAAAAGCTGTACTGAAAGACAGCTTGGTTCCTAACTCCTTCTGCAGACTCTGCCAGAATCGGGAAGTGAACCGTGGATCCCTGTCAGATGTGATAGAAACCGGTACACCGTGTAGTCGGACTATCTCTTCCAGGTATATCCGTGCCAATCTGTCTAGTCCAAAAGTCATCTTGATCGGCAAGAAATGGGTGGATTTCGTCAATCTGTCCACGATCACCCACACGGCGTGGTTTCCCCGTCTGGTTGTCGGTAGACCAACCACAAAGTCCATGGTTATATGTTCCCATTTCCACTCCGGTATCTCTAATGGAGTTAGCATCCCAGCCGGTCGTTGATGTTCTGCTTTCACTTGTTGGCAGATGAGACACTTCTTGACGAACAATCCTATGCCTCGCTTCATGTTCCTCCACCAGAAATTCGCCCTCAAGTCTCGGTACATCTTTGTACCTCCTGGGTGTGCAGCTATAGGTGTGCAATGCGCTTCTTTGAGTATTTCCTCTTTTAATTCCTCGTTCTTAGGCACGCACAGCCTTCCTCTGAAGATTAGAGCTCCATCCGTAGTTAAAGAAAAGTCTTCAGCTCCTCCCTTATCCATCAGAGCTTTCATCTTCTTTAGAAACTTATCCTTCTTCTGAGCCTCCACAATTCGGTCCCGCAGCGTGGGTGTTACAAATAACGCTGCCATTCGGGATTCAATACTGATCGGTGGCGAGAGTATCTCCAAATTAAGTTTCGACATCTCCTCGACTAGTTGGAGTTGATTGGTGATCATCGATGTCACTACTCCTTTCCCTTTCCTGCTAAGGGCGTCAGCCACCACATTCGCCTTTCCGGGATGATAGTGGATCGTGATATCATAATCTTTTACCAACTCTAGCCATTTCCTTTGTCTCATGTTGAGCTCCTTCTGTTCGAAGAAGTACTTCAGGCTTTTGTGGTCGGTGTAGATTGCACACTTCACGCCATAGAGATAATGTCTCCAGATCTTTAGGGTGTGTACCACTGCTGCTAGTTCTAGATCATGAGTCGGATAAATCTGTTCGTGGACTTTCAGCTGGCGTGATGCATATGCCACCACTTTTCCTTCCTGCATCAATACACACCCTAAACCTTCTTTGGACGCGTCGCTGTAGATTACGAATTCCTTGGACATATCTGGAACTACTAAGACTGGTGCTTCTGTCAGTCTTTTCTTTAGTTCCTGGAAACTTCGCTCGCACCGCTCATTCCACTGAAACCTCACATCTTTTCTGGTCAAGCGTGTCATCGGAGTGGCGATCCTCGAGAACCCTTCTATAAATCTTCGATAATATCCAGCTAGGCCGATGAAACTCCGAACTTCCTTTACATTCGTTGGAGTCTCCCAATTGCTAACAGTTGCCACTTTTTCAGGATCCACCTCAACCCCTTCCGCAGAAACGATGTGGCCCAGAAAGCCAATTTTGTCCATCCAGAATTCGCACTTCTTAAATTTAGCATAAAGTTTTTCCTTCCTTAGTATTTCCAGTGCGATTCTAAGATGTTGTTCATGGTGCGCTCTGTCACACGAATAGATGAGAATATCATCAATGAACACTATGACAAAAAGGTCAAGATAAGGATGGAAGATGCGATTCATTAAATCCATGAAGACAGTCGGAGCATTACTCAACCCGAATGGCATTACTACAAACTCATAGTGGCCATATCTCGTTCTGAATGCTGTCTTGGATATATCAGCATCTTTGACTTTCATCTGGTGATATCCCGATCTTAAGTCAATTTTCGAGAACACACTAGCACCTCTTAATTGATCGAAGAGATCTTCAATCCGAGGCAGTGGATACTTGTTCTTTATTGTTTTCTTATTCAGCTCTCGGTAGTCAACACACATCCGGAAGCTACCATCCTTCTTCTTTACGAACAGTACCGGTGCTCCCCAAGGTGACACACTCGGTCTGATGAAGCCCTTATCTAACAGCTCCTGAAGCTGAACCTTCAATTCCTGCAATTCTTTCGGCGCCATCCGATAAGGAGCCTTTGACACTAGCGCTGATCCAGGGATGAGATCTATCTCGAAGGTTACTTGTCGATCTGGTGGAGGACCCGGTAAGTCCTCTCGAAACACATCTGTGAATTCTTTTATCACCGGTACCTCCTCGATAGCAATTGGTTTCTTCTCGGAGTTTACCATATTAACCAACCATGCTTCGCACTCTCCTTTACTGAGCATTTGGGTTGCTTTCATGGCCGAGACAATCCTTGAGTCGACCTTAACTCGTGTCCCGTGGAAGGTAAACTCCGGCTCTCCCGGTGCTTGGAAGGTTATCTCCCTTTCACGGCACTTGATTACCGCGTGGTTAGACTCTAGCCAGTCCATTCCCAAAATCACATCGAAATCTTTCATCTCCAGAGCGTGGAGATCTGCTTGAAGCATCTTATCCTTGAAGGCAATCTTAAGACGACGGTACAAGTGTTTTGTCTTTACCGTCTTCCTCGAGGGGATACTAACTTCTAAAGTTTCAGCGACTATCCTATCGTCAACATGCTTCAACAAATCTATCGTCATATCAGCACTATAGATAAAGAAATTAAACACGAAATGTGAGGAGAGAAGAAAACGTAGATTCCATCAATTAGCAAAAGTCGAACTGGTATCTTGTATGCATGAGCAAAAGATGGGCCGCTCGTACATTATACAAAAGGTTTACGGGCGTTACTCCAAGGTACGAGCTACTATCTAACTATTACATATATAAAGTAAAAGTTTATCATCCTTATTCTATCTCTTGGTAGTCTCTGAGCTAGGGAGGGCGGGCGAATGTTCGTGCCTGGCCTACTTCTGACCTTGGCCTTGGTGTTGCAGCTGTTGAGCTTTTGAACCTCTGACAATTAGCCGTAATATGTCCCGGTTCTCCACACCGGTAGCAATTTCGTGTATCTAGCGGTGAGTTTCGAGACCTCGGACAGTTAGTTGAGATGTGTCCTGGCTCTCTGCATCTGTAGGACCTCCGAATTCCCCCTGACCTTGGTCTCAATGTTGAAGCTGATGGATTTCTAAATTTCAGACAGTCTCTCACAACATGTCCAGGTTTTCCGCACCTGAAACATGAGTTCCCTAACTTGGGTGTAGAAAGAAGCGGAGCATTACTAGTCCGTGGGACCTTGTGCTGATCGAAGTCTTGACTTAGACCGGTCAATTTCCTCTTTCCTATCACTATTTCCGCTTTCTTAGATGGAGCCATGTCTAAGTGGTGACGAGAAGCAATCTCTTTAGCTCTCTCAACCACTGCAACATAAGGCATGTCACCCTGACTAGCCAGGACAGAGCTGATCTCCAAGTGAAGACCCTTTTCAAAGCATCTGACCCTTTTGGCATTCGTGTCTACCAGATGGGGCGCATACCTACTCAGTCGGTTAAATCTTTTCTCGTATTCTTCCACGGAAGCATTTCCCTGATGAATCTGTATAAACTCTACTTCCTTTTGGTCACGGTATGACTGAGGCAGAAAATCTTGTCTAATCACTTCTTTAAAGACTCCCCAAGACATTGCACTCCTATGTTCGGGTGCCATAGTCCTTTCGTATAACTTCCACCAGTGGCTGGCTTCTCCAGTGAGTTGTAACACAGCACAGGAGATCTTCTGCTCTTCGGTGAATGCCAAAAGTCCAAAGAGTCGATCCAACGACTTTAGCCACTCGTCCGCTTTGATTGGTTCCCTTGTTCCATCGAAGGTCGGTGGATCGAAACGTCGGAACTGTACAAGGATTGGGCTCGCATCGTTTCCTAACAACGATGGAGATGCAGCTTGTGTGGTTTCGAAATATCGGGTCAAGCTTCTTAGTGCGGTCACCAAGTCTCCTCTCACGGCATCCATATCGTTCTAAAGACGTCATACGAAAATTAACTCTTATAATCTACCCCTCGCAACTCAACAATGTATATAACAACAGACAATAACAAAAGATAACCAAACAACAGGTAACATAGCACCGACAACTTTATTCCATAGATCTTTTATAATCTCAATAAATTCTCCGTCATTCGTTTATAAACACTCCATGATCTCATTATGTAGGATAGCGTATATCCAGCCTGTATACGCCATTCACATGAATACATCATGAAACATGTCATCAACTTCCCCACATGGTCTTCATAGACCTCGAGTATTGACAGCGGTGCTACATATCGTAACCACGAACTGAGAAAACCCACTCATTGGTACACCCTGTTAGAAACAAGGGCCCATGGTAGATTCAACTGTCTGTCACACGACATCAACTCCTGCGAACGGCCATACTCGCACACTAGCTCACGCTGCTGCAGTCAGCGGCTTTGTGGCGGTGACTCAGTGCAGTGTGTCGAGTATAGTGACATCAAGAGGTTTTCAAAAGATCTTTTTATCGTGGAACAATATCAGTAACACCCTGTCAAACTTATACAGTTTATATCGTATAAATGAGAAATGCAAATAGATAAACACTTCATCAAACCTTAACAGTTTATATCTTGCAAACCAAAGGACACATAACAAGTAGACACTCTTATTCCGTAAGTCTTATGTTCAGGGAGAGTCACCTATAGAGGGAGACTAGTGCCTATCTTACACTTTTCTGAAAACCCGATTACATTTTGCAAACACACTTTCAAAATCACATTTTTCCCACTTTAAAACTCGCTCTAAAAACCTTTTCCTCATTTCCAAATCACACTTTCCACATCACGTTTTTCTCATTTTAAAACCAGTTCGAGCAAGTTCTCATCATTAGAACCGCTCTGATACCACCTGTCACGCCCCAAAATCTTTCGTTAAAAATATCAGAGTTTTACCCGGGCGTGAAGATAGAAAAGCAAGGGACGCATAACATATACAGAAAGAGTTAAGCAAGGGACAACAGAAGAAAGAGATAAGGGACGATAATAAACCATCTCACAACAATCTTCGGCCTCGGCCGATATCATTCGGTCTCTCACCGATAATATACATCATATACAGCGGAAGCTAAACATCAGGATCTCCCATCCTCACCAGAACCCAAAGATATATACAGATCATAAACTGTTTGAAAACGTGTTCGGAAATGTTTTAACTAGACCATATATCAGAAAAACCAACAGCTAGCACTATCTCCCTCCGTCTAGGGTTCACCAGCTTCCTCATCTCCTGTAGTGTGAGTACAGATTAAGGGGTGAGTGCGTTGAATACACTCAGTGGAGGTAACATCCACCTCATAAGACTCCAGACAGAATATAAATACCGAAAAGCTAACTTACAGTCACGTTGTCACAGCACAGATATATGCAAAGCAGATATTAGAAATGGCAAGGGACGTATAGGTGCGGGATTCCCCCGTCTTACCCTATATAATGGTATCTCACCGTTAGTGCATTTAAAGAGGCTCACAACACCTCCACTGAGTAGTAGAAAATAGCAGGGGACGAACAGAATGCATGATCGGAGGACCTCGGCCCTTTCACAGATATAATATGGCACAGCAAGTATAAACACAGCACTTAGATTCCCAATCATATTTCACAAATAGGGAAAGCTGTAAACAGATCCAGAGTTAGAAATTACCCCCACCTCGTATAGTGGTTACCGCGTGAGTAGCTAGGGCAGTACGTCCGACAACTCAACACCTCAAGCTTAGTCCACAGTAGCCTACAAATTTACGGTGTTTCTTAGGTCTTAAATACAGTATAATTAAAGCTGTAAAAGGTTCCGGCGGAAGAACGTTCGTTAAAGACACGATGGATCGAAAGTACGGCGTTACGTGCTCCGGGGCTCGCGTGTACCCGGCAGCTCGCGCATCACCCGGCAGCTGCCGAGTTTCCTCAGCCACCCGGTCCCCGTCGCCCGCGCACGCTGGATCCCCGGCGCTCGCACCCGCGCGCACCCGGCACCCGGCGCACACCCGGCACCCGGCACGCACCCGACGCGCACCCGACGCACATCCCGGCGCGCACCCGACGCTCGACCCGACGCACAACCCGGCACGCACCCGACGCCCGACCCGACGCACAACCCGGCGCGCACCCGACGCCCGACACACCACCAACAGCACCACTGCTGGCCGGCGGCGGCGGCGACGGCGGCGGCGGAAATTAAAAACGTAAAGGAAAAGAAAAGAAAGAGAACTTACGTGTTCGCGTCGCGAGCGTCGCTCGGGTCGTCGGCTTTGAAAACGTATAAGTTTTGAAAGTTATGAGCCCCTATTTATAGATTTTGGAATTTACCTTTTTACCGTTGAAAAGTTACTATTTACCAAAAATATCTCAATTTACCTTTCATTATAATATTATTTTTATTTTTACCTTTCATCAAAATTTTACCCTTTCCTTCGTTAGTTGAACTACGGGTCTCCGATTAACCGCTAGTTTGTTTTTGTTTTCTCGTATTTCCCATACGAATCTCTTGGTAAAATCATATTCTAGGTTCCATATCACGAAAAATATACCCATCTAAAACTAAAACCGGCGTTAGCCAAGTATCTGAAACGCATGTATTAAATTAAACAGTCAAAACATACGCACATAATTATTAAGTCGGGGTTCAAATACTTAATTATTCAATTATGCTCATTTTGATCCGGGGTGCTACAAGATCACTCTCTTCAAAAGGTCAGAATACTTAAGATATTTCAGAAATCTCTGTAGGGCTAACTTCTTTAAAGATTCCCCAATATGTGAGAAAGCTCTAAAGGAGTATGAAGAGCTGACGAGAGAAGGAAAGCTAGGCTGTCAATTAAAGATGATCGACATAGTGAAGAAATAAGAGGAGATTCTCTTCTGCCAGGACTTTTAACTAAGATGGATACAGATTCCTGAGATTGTTGAGCAAATGGAGAAATCTTATCAGAAATCTATCTTAAATTGTTGGAAAGGAACAAAATATGAAGAATCCATCAGGAAGAAATAGCAAACAAAGTCAGGACATGATATTATGAAAAAAAGCTGTTTGGAGAAGGAGCTATGTGGCGACAATAGAACCTGATGAGGACGTGCTTACTGTTGTTACCTCAGAAAATCAATAGAGTGAGCACTTCTTATAAAAAGAATTTTTGTATTTGTTGGGATATTTCAATAGTTATCTTGATAAAACAAAACAGTATGCGTAATGAGAAAAGAACAGTTTGCTTAAGGTATGAGTACCTAAGTTTCCATCTTGTATACATAAATCTATAAGAGATCATGTAATGGTTTTCCAAGTAATAAGGAAAACCAACCTTAGAAGAATTAGGATTATATCTTCTAAGAGCAGCATGCTGTTGCAGAAAGCTAAAGAAAGAAGCATGCAGTAAGCTGAAATGAGAAGTAAGTTGAATGAAGCAGCAAGCAGGATGTTGAGAACAAGACTTAGCAGCAAGCTGGATGGAGCAGCAAGCGTGCAGGAAGCAGCAGACAGGAAACAACTAACAGGAAGAAGCTACAACAACCTGAGGAGATGATAGAAAGTAGCTAATGGATCTATTGCAGGAAGACAAGTGCTACCTTCATCTCAGCATGAGGAAGACCATGCAACTCAAAGAAGAACAAAGCTATCTAACAACTAGAGTAGCTACCCGTTGCATGAAAAGTCAAAGATGTCAAGCACATTAAATGCTCATGTCAAGAACAACTCAGATGCATTTAATGCGACCACAAAAAAGATCTTTGGAGATCAGAGCTCAAATTCAAAATCGATAGAGGTTCATTCACCCCCTCTGAACCTCTGACCACTTGAAACCAACAGTATTCTTTATACTTCTTTTCTTAAGTTTTGAGCTAGTTTATTCATTTGTATATAGCTTTGATACTTTGTACAGTACTTATACTTTTTATGAGTATGAAAGTACACCTGTTTATGCTGCTTACTTATAGGTTTTGTCATCATCAAAAAGGGGGAAATTGTTGGGATATTTCTAACTAGGTTTTGATGAGACAATGTAATATTGGATGAAACTTTTGACTACCCATTTTCCACGTTTTATAAGTGGACTAAAGTCTGATGAGCTTAATATTCTTAGATATACCTTCTAAGTTATATAGATTAGAAAAGATAGAGACAACTGATCCTTAGTAGGTTTCGGGTTCTTAAATAAACTTGAAGTCTACCCTTGTGAAGGGAGTACAGAAAGCTGAAGAAGGAATCTGGACCAGTAATCAGATAATACAGAAGACAGGAAGCTGACTATAGGTTTCAGGAACGAAAAGTTGTTCTGGAACAGGAAGCTGACGCAGATCAGAAAAGCTGGCACAAAGCAGTAAACAACCATTGAAGCCTTTGCAGGAAGCTATAAATATACAACACATATTCAATGCAGTACGAGGAATACATTGATATCACACGAAAAATGGCTCTTGTCAAGGATCCGTTAGATAGAGGCTTGTACCAAGCCAATAAGGAGATGCCACCTAGATCTGCGGTTGTAGCGGAAGTATGGCACAATTAATGCGGGTTAGAGAAAGGACAAGAATCAATAGCCACATTTTTCAGACGCATTAAATACAAAGATTTGAAGATCACTTTTTGACATGACATGGATAATGTCTTTCTTCAACGGATATTTTTCCAACTGATATAGATAGAAGAGTGGAGTGACTGTGAAGACTTCTGGACAACTGAACAACTGAGCTACCAACTATTCTCAAGATTTTTCAAGCTCTCATATTTCTCAAGCTTTCAAACTTCAGTCACTCAACCTTCGAAGCAGTTTATCTTTCAAGTGTTCGAGCTCTCAAGTTCAAGACTGACTTCAACGTAACAGTTGAAGAAATTTTTTATCCTTTTAACCATTTGTGTTGTGTGTGCTAGGTTGTTTTAGTTTGGTGTAACTTAGTTGATAGGATTAAGATCCTTGCTAAGTATATAGTCTTGTGTAGGCTATTTGCCCTGTGTGGGATTGTGTACCCTGTGTGGGTTGTGGCCTAGGAATTTGGGATTCTGTAGGTATAACTTGTTAGGAAGAGGTTTGTAAAATTGAGACTTGTAAATCAAATTGACTTAACAAAGTTCCTCCTCTAGGAAGGAGTAGAGTGGACGTATAAGGATTACACCACCTTCGAACCACTATAAGCCATAAGTGTTTGGTTGTTTTTATCTTTGTGTTTTGCATTGATATACTTGTTGTATACATCACAAGCATTCTGCTAAAACCCTTTATCAAACGACATACTTGTGAAAGAAAACGTTTTCCAAAACAGAAACTCTATCAAGTATTTTCCGCTGCATATTGTGATACCGATTCAGGAACCTGATACAGCATTCTGCCAGGTTTCTGAATCGAGTCAGGTTACTGCATTCCTCCTTGAATCAGTAACCTGTTTACCAAAGTTTGAAAAAGTTCAAAAATCAATAGAGGTTCATTCATCCCCCTCTGAACCTCTGACCACTTGGGACCAACAAGACATTATTATTATTATTATTATTATATTTTTTTATTATTATTTTATTTAAGTCTCTAATAAGTGTTGTATTTTACATGTTTTTGCGTATATTTTTGGTACATTTAGTTACGTTTTTATAGTGATTTCTATGATTATCATGTATAAGTTCATTTGATGGCATTTATAGTTAGTTTCATGTTTTTAGTAGAAAAACACTAGTATTTCTATGATTATCATGTATAAGTGCATTTGATGGCATTTATAGTTAATTTCATGTTTTTAGTAGAAAAAATGTGAGTATTTCTATGATTATCATGTATAAGTGCATTTGATGGCATTTATAGTTAGTTTCATGTTTTTAGTAGAAAAAACACGAGTTTCGGCATACACGTGTAGTTTTGACCGTTCACGGAGTACGTGCTAAAATTTTCATAAAAAACACAGAGTAGAATTCTACCGTTTTGACCGTTCACGATCCGTGCTATAGGGCACGGTCATGCTAAATCGTCTAGGGAGCTTATGCAATGGGGCACGGTTGATCGTGCCATGGGGCATGACCGTGTCTGAAGGACCCCTAACTCGCCTAAAACTCATTTTTTGGCGTGTTCTCGACTTCTACTCGACTTAGGAGACCTCCAAGAAGTTATATTTCAACTTATACTTGGTTTAGGAGTCCTTCAAACTCTTATATAAGCACAATGGTGATAGAGATAAATCACAAGAATCATACATACACAAACATAGAGAGGGAAAATTAAAATCAATAGTTGGAGAAGGATTCAAAGGAAGAGACGAGCTATAGATCCTATTCAAAGGTGCTTTGGAGGAGATCAAGTGGACCGAAGGATTGGAGAAGCGGGAGATCACCTTTCCTAAAGTTTTTCTATCTCTTTCTTACAATTAGATTTTTGGTATAGATATGATGTTTTACGATTTGTCTATGAGTTGTTTGATAATCATGTGTAGCTAATTTTCTAGGGTTTCTAAGATTTATTACTGGTTTAATTTTAATCTTTATGGATCTTTGATTATTATTTATCTAAAATCTTGATATTCGGTTGCCAAAATAAAATTAGGTGTTGAATTTGGGTAATTAATCACTTTTAATTCGATAGTCTCTGTGGGATCGACCTTGCTCACCACTTCTACAATCTACATCGTACACTTGCGGGAGTAGTTAAAAGAATTTAGATGATTTATCATGTCCATTCATTATTTTATTGTGGTTTTATTATTTATCTGAAATCTTGATATTCGGTTGCCTACATAAAATTAGGTGTTGAATTTGGGTAATTAATTATTTCTAATTCGATAGTCTCCGTGAGATCAACATTGCTCACCACTTCTACAATCTACATCGTACACTTGCAGCAGTAGCTAAAAGAATTTAGTGAACAGTCTCATTTCAATTGTATAAAAATTATTGTTATCTTTTACGTAGTTGAATTTTAATTTGGGGTGTTATAGTTGCATTTATTTATTTATTTATGATTATTTCTGGAATTATTTATTTATTTTTCTAATTTTTTTTCTATGTAGACTAGTGGCATGTCAAATTGGGTAAAATTGGGTTGAAAAGTTCGAAATTGAGGGTTCACATGTGATTTCTGCCTAATTGAGCGATTTAGACTGAAATTGAGCTAAATTTTCGAATTTTGAAAAGTTAAAATTTTAAAGTGTCAGCCCAAAAATTAATGGTTCTTAATTTCTAGACACCCTAATTTACTGGGCTATTCAAATATAATAAACTCTACTTTTATGTGAATCATTTAATACTTTCAGAATTATTACATAATACACATAAATGTATTATTTGTCATATTAGTTTATCACTTTGGATCCGCGTTAACCAGTGTTGACCACTCATTCACCAGGTCAAGTCGAAATGTATCACGCAAGATCTACTCATAACCAATTTATTTTCCTAATTTTTAATTGTTCTTTTAATATATCAAGAGAAAATTAGTCTTCAATTTATTTTCATTTATAAACATAATTTTCAAGATTTCCTGATGTATTGTGTTTATGTGATCAATCTAAAAATCAATAAAAGGGTCGAACGAATTAATAATAATAATAATAATAATAATATCGAACATACAATTTGCAAACGCCAAAAGAAAAAAAGGTAAACAATTCAGCTGTGAATAAAAAAAATTAGAATAATGAAATGGTTATGGAAAGTTAATTCTAAAACGTGGGAAAAAGTATAAAATTTGTTAATTAATAACTTATGGGCAAAACGTGGGGACAAAAACTTTTGTGCACGAGGTGCATGGATCCTAGATTCGTGCAACACAATTTGATATTCATCTCATATTAATTTTCTGGGAGAAAGGAGACGCTGAAGACGCGTGAAACTATCTGCGTTTTCTTCTCTCTCCTTCTTCAGCATCTTCTTCTCTCGTTTTCTTCAGCGTATTCTTTTATCTCCTTCTTCAGCGTCTTCTTCTCAATTAGAAGAAAAACTCAAATTCTCAAAACTAACTTACATTTCGTGATTTATTTTTCAATTTCGTGTTCTGTGTTTTTTTTCTGATTTTTTACAAATTTCGCACCTCTGTTGAATGCATAAATTAATATAACAGTTCTATATAATTTATACATAACAGTTCTACTAAGTACCACTCAATAAACACAACCGTATGACTAAAATAACACAACGGTATTACATAAATTAATATAACAGTTCTATATAATTTATACATAACGGTACTACTAACTTATACATAACAGTACTACTCAATAAACATAGCCGTATCACTAAAATAACACAACAGTATTACATAAATTAATATAACAGTTCTATATAATTTATACATAACAGTACTACTAACTTATATATAACAGTACTACTCAATAAATACAGCCGTATCACTAAATTAACACAACAGTATTACATAAATTAATATAACAGTTCTATATAATTTATACATAACAGTATTACTAACTTATACATAACAGTACCACTCAATAAACACAACTGTATGACTAAAATAACACAACAGTACTACATAAATTTATACATAACACTGTATCAATGGCGAAAATTTTTCCTTCGTGATTTTGTTAATCGATGTCGCAATTCTCCCAAATTTTTTTGAGATTCGTCCTTCAATTCAAACACTAAAACCTTCAATCAATGGGTATTTGAACACTGTATCAACTTTAAAACTTCATCAATCATTGTCTCATCTTCAAACCTTCATCAATGACAGAATTTTATTTTTTCAGAAACAGTATTTATGTGTTTATGGTAGAAATTTGATCAATATTGGACGTTATGTCTATGGATCGAATTCAAAGAAGAGCTTACTTTGTGGTTTGATCAATGGTTGTTGTAGTTTTTCCCCAAACTGGCGCGAGAAGACGATGAACAGTGAATTTCAGTAAAAAAAAAATTAATTGATGGCGCGTGTTATCACGCGCCATCTATTTAGAGCGCGTCCTTACTGCGAGTGTGGGGTTGTGGTTTGAATTGTTGTGCACGGATCCACCGATCCGTGCACAAGGTGTACAACAGCGTGGCTCAAACGTGGGATGCTTGAACAGAAAAATTAATACACACTAGTGATCACCCGTGCGTTGCACGGGATTGATTTGCATTTCTAGCTTAAAAATTTTCCTAGTAAGTTTTGAGTTTCTTTTTTTAAATCTTAGAATGTAGTTATGAATATATGTACTCTCTTATTGTCATACAACACTTAATCCCATAATGATCACTTCATTAGAAACACCCCTCAATGTTCTCAAATAGTTAATTACATAACACTTTTTATAAAAAATTAAGTTCAGAATAGAAATAAAATTCAAATAAAAAAATTAAATTAATAGATATATAGTATGTATTATTAAAACTATAATATTTCTAGCATCCATAGTAAAAATATTCTCAAATTTTGTTTAAATATAAAAAATTCTATAATAAAGAATCTAATAAATATAAATACATTGCATGGGTCTCATCTAATTATAAATTAAAAAGAATAAAAATTATAAAATTTTCTACACCTCAACAGTTGTCTAATTAAGAGCAGTTTAAAGCGAATTTTCTTTCTCCACAAAATCTGCATCCGTTCTTGAAGAATTAAAATGTAAGAGACTTGTTGTTTCAAACAACTAATTAACTTGTGTAGTAAAATGGGATCAACCCTTTTCTCCATTCTAATCTTATGCATTGAATGTGACGGCTAGGCCGCGATCCAGGCTGTTTCTCGCCGTTAAATTATGATCATCAGAAGCCCATTTCAAGGATGCCGAAGGCTCAATGCTTCAAGAGCTACTTTACCAGACACCATCTAATTTTCATTCAAGGAAACCCCTATATTAATAATAAGGAATACAAAACATTCAACATCTACTATTTGATCAATGAAAACGCAAAAGCACATATACAAAGAGTTTTTAAGCTTCCATATCATTGATGCCTCGCCTATGAATATAGATTTGTATAAGAATAAAATTAAAATATTAAGTCAAGCATATAATCATTACAAATTTACAACTACATTTCCATCCATAAAATGATGAAAGCTTTCGCTATCTCTTGAAATAATTGCCCTACCAACTTATCTTTGAGATGAAAAGATGAGGCATTTCATGTTTAATTGATTTTTCATATTTTCTTAACTAAGAGACACATGTATAGCAAATTATGAAAACTTTAAATGCTTATTTTTCAATCCTAAAGAGTTTCTACTTTTCTAATATAGATGTAAATTTTGAATTTCTTTGTTTAAGGCAAATGTAGTTGAACTTAAGCCATTCTCGTGATTACCTAATTTAACATCCTATGCAGTTTACCCCTGGCCTATACAACACGACCTCGATCTTTACCATCAACCACAATGAAGAGCCCTTGAGTGTATTCCTCAAGTTGATTGTATTCATTTTTGAAAATAGGCACATGCATACTTCCTCTTTCACCAGAAGAATGCACATTATAAAATTGAAAATCATGAAAAGAAAGGGGAGAACATTATAAGAATTATAAAACTCAGCCATCATAATATGAATTAATAACAAAAATCAGCAAGTAGAAATTTCATAAAGCAAAGAAATAAAGAAATTTATGTTGGCGAAGTGATCTTCCCAATGAAGAAATGTTGATTAGTTTGGAAGGAACCACCGCCACCTCGTTCACCACCATAGCTACCTTAACAACATTATCCACCACCGCCCCAAACACGACATTCCTTCACATAGCCAATCACTCAACACAATCAATCATATACAAAAAATTAAGAAAACTATCCACCCCTTTGCATATCCAGGAATCATATCCAAGAATTAAGAAGATAGTCATCTATCCACCCCTTTGCATTCTTTGCATGAAAGAAAAATAGCATATTTCAGGTTGCAGAAGATAAACATAACATAACACGTTATAAACCCAACAATAATTGAAAGAGAAAATAAAAAATGAAGGTGAGATTAGGGGCATCTATTAGCTTTATGTTTCCTTTTCCCTTCTTTCTCTTTCTTTGAAAAATAAAGTTTCATATGGGTTCAATTTAGCATAGCACAGGAGAGGAGAGTTCTTGAAATTGAGTAAAAGAAATAAAAACATATAGCCCACTTTGACTGTTGAACACAATTCATTGGCTATTAAACTCTCCTCCTCCATTTCTGAAAACCTAAATACACCTGAAATCACCTAAATAATATTAAATGCCTATTTTAGAAATAATAACAAAAAAATGAGGGTGCATTCTTGAGGTTCTTCATGATCATAGACACATGATACAAAATGAAATTTGAAGGGGTTAGTCCCTCAGAAAAAGGTAGCGGCATAGTGCAGAGTTTCTCATACATACTTGATGCTTTGGGGAAGTGAAAGTCGCTATTTTAGATATTTCAACTTGACTTCTTATTATCAAAACTCAAGAATCAAACTCTGATGGTCGTCTTTGCATCCAAAGCTCTTGAAGCATACAGTAGGAGAGCGGATATGCAGTAACTAAAAAAGCAAAAAATAGCATTTCTCCCACCAGTTTAAGTAGTTCATATGTCAGTTAATAACAACTAAAAGTAATAGATTAAACCAATGAGAAATGTGTATAGGATTGTGGATACAACGAACCTCTGAATACAATAATGTAGATTTGTTGTTTTCGGTTGTCTTGGCTCCAATAACAGTGGACAATTTTACATGAAACATTATGTATCATTAATGTCCATAGATGCTGACTCATTTCCATGTCAATCCTATCATTATCTCAAATATTATTCATGCAAATCATCTTTTCTTACCAACCTAACATCCACAAACACTCTATGGGAACCTATAAAAGACCAAATCTAAACCATGCTTCCTCACAATTGCTTTCACCTTTGTAATTGAGTTATATTCTTGTTTTTCCATTTTAGTTCGAAGCATGTTAGGACAATAGATTCATTCTTGTGATTAATTCGTTACAGGAATTGAAAAGGATGTAAAAGTAAACAACAATAGACACAACTGAAATGAAAAAAATATGAAGAACATACTAAAAGAATATTTCAATGTAGGAAAAACAAAATACGGACTAGATATGTCTTTGCAAAGAAGATTAAATTCTTCAAAGATATAAAGCCTCCGCCCCTAAAAATTGTCCATAAATTTTAACATAAAATACCAGCTCATATGCATATATCTCAATGAAATAATTACTTATTATCACACACCTGGAATCTGTAGAAGGATCAGATTTCTACCAACCCACATCTTTCGAAGCCACTAATTTAAGAGCTAGAAGCTATCTATCATGATAAGATAATCTCCACGTGAATTTTCTAAGTGCATCCTACCAACAAAATATCAAGTATCAACCAATTGATGAATAAATAGACACACAAAAGCATCAGATGTATCATTAGACATAAGCATTCCAAACAACATCGGCAATGTATGAAAAAAAGGAGATGAATACATACTTGATGCTCTGGGGAAGTGCTAAAGGAACTGAAAGTCTCTGTTTTAGATATTTCAACTTGGCTTCCAATTATGAAAACTCAAGAATACAAATCTTAAGGTCATATTTGCACCCAAAGCTCTTGAAGCATGTAGTAGGAGAACTAATCTGGAAAAGGGGCTTTTTGTTGTAGTGATGCATAATATCTGCAAACTGATAATGACACTATAAACCACATACTATACATATATATACACTTATATATGAATTTGATTATATGTGAATCACTGATATGCAACAAAGAAGAGTGGCGTGACATTGCACTGTAAATTCATGGTTAATAATCATTTAAAAAAATCAGAGTATATTTAATCTATAACAAAACAAAGAAATGAGTAGAAAATATGTATGGATCAAGAACCATTTTTGATCCATCTAGCAACAATTGATTCATCCATTCTTGAATATCTGCTGATTTACCTTTCTATGAAAAACATACTAAAAGAATATATTAATGCAAGAAAATCAAAATAAAAACCGGATGTCTTGGCATAGAAGATGAAATTGTCCAAAGATAATAAGCCTCCATAGTTGCACAACTCCAGAATTTTCTGATTTTTAGTTGAGAGTGCGGAGATCTGAACAGTTGGATCTTGGGGAGATGGAGAGTTCCTTTTTAATAAAATTAATTTTAGAGTGACATGTGTCAATTGGAGAGAAGCTAGGACAGAATTAATATTTAGGAATTGAATGATATTTAATTTAAGAAAATATAAAAATGGTTGTTTCACTCAATCGACACATGTTGGCTGGAGAGGAGAGACACTTGGCGGATGCACACTTCTCCAAAATGTTGAAGTGGCAAGTTTTGGGAGAGCCAAAGTCTCCTTATATAGATGTGTGACATCTAACTGTTGGTTTTTAACGAAATGAACTATATTGGTATAGTTTGAATCAGTTTTTTTTTCTTTTCTTTTTATCACAAATGATATGGTTCTAGTCTCATGGACTATAAGTGCAATTTTTTTGGACCATGTAAAACCCATGTCTTATCTTTCAAAAGTCGATTGTTAATTAATTGAATTGTGAATTTGTTGTTGGGCATCTTTAATGTATATTTATGTGTTATTTAAGTTTTAGTTGCTTAGTGGTTATATGATATTGAATAATTATTGGGGGTGTGTATTTATTTTATAGAACATACTCTTATATCTTTTAATATTGAGCAACTACTTGATTACTTTTATGTCAAACGGTTCCTGCCAACGAGGAACAAATATGTTATTTTCATATTATGGGGTGTGAAAATTATGCCAACCCACGACACGACATTTGTCAGTAGCCCTAATAAACTGAAGTTAACTTAATTAAGGGAAATTAGCCCCACTAACACTCTGTGCATAAATATTTGTCCAACTAGCCCTTTAACTTAATTTCATAATAAATATTAAATACAAAATCTAAAAGATAACGATAAAAATTGAATTAGTTTTTAAAACTAACCCAAATTAATTCGAAATTTCATAGAAACCCCAAATTAGTTTTTCTTTTTTGTTCTAAAACCTCAAACTCTCCATCATCACCCACACTCGTTGTTGCTTTGCTCCACCACCGATGCCACCCTACTCCACCACCGTTGTTGTTATCTTGTTGATATCTTGTTGCCTCAACCCTATTGCTTCAACCGCTATTTATGAAAAACCAGAAGTTCAGAGTAACTCCATGAGAATCGATTCTTGTCAATTCTGAGCAAGGAGATGGAATCATCCGAAGGAAACAGAATTTCCAAGTAAATCAGTTTATCTTGATTATTGTTGTTATCTTGATTCTTGTTGCTACCTTGATAATCGAGAGATGATGCTATCTTGCTGCTATTCTTGCCGAACCAAAATTGATTTAAAGTAACTCCATGAGAATCGATTCTTGCTGCTATCTTCATTTATTTTGGTAATCAGTCTCATGATTCGTTACTTTCTAGATTTTCTTTATTTGTATAGCATTTTGTAGTTCTTAAGTTTCTTGGTGGTAATCCATTCATGAACTTTCTTGAGATTTTCTTTTAATTATTCTCAAATTTCTTAAATTGTCTGTTCTGAGTTTGTGATATTTCTTAACTTTTAAATATATGGATATCGTTTTAGGGGAATATAGAAGGTTGTATGATGTTTTGGAATTATGAGTGAATCAGGTGTATAACCAAGTGTGTTTTCTTTTTCTTGATTGAAAAAGTGCATTGTGAGTGAATCATTTGTATAATAAAGTGCATTTTGAGTTTATGATATTTCTTAAGGATGCCACAAATTACCAACCTCAGTTCCACCTTCTTTTTCACCATCCAAGAACTAGCAAATACTTCACCCTGCTGCTTTTATTTTCTATTTAATATGTGGATTAATGTGATTTAATCTGGTCACATGGATCTTTTGAAGGAAAGTGGTATAAACTTCAGGAAACATGTCACTACCCGCTAGAGCCACAATCAAGTCGATGGAATACAATAGAAACTACCAAGACATTTCATATTAGTTGATGATGAACTTTATCCTAGAAAATATACTATGCATAGGAATTGAAGCAATTTGAAAGGGGAAATTGCAAATTTAGGACAGTAACTTTACCACATTCACCATACAGGGACAATATCTTTTCGGGCTTTGAAATTGAGACTGTATGTTTCAATTTTGGGCGAATTTAGGACAATTCAGCCCGAATTAACCAATTCGGGCTAATTTGCACGTGACAGTCACGTGAACCGGAGGAAGCGGGCTTCTCGCTGAGCTGGCTGCAAGTTCATCAATAAATTTAAATAAAAAAACCACATCACTAGTTATTTTTGCCACATCAGTCAACTAAATAATATAATTGCGAATTTGAGGAGGGAAAACATCAGTTCTTTCTCTCCTAAATGAGGAACACCTTCTTCTTCCCCAAAATAAAACCCTAGACAGCTTCTTCCTCACTTCTCTCTTGTTTAGTGCTTTTTCTCGGTGGAAGACAAAGAAGGCGGAGGAGCTCAAGAAACAGGGCCCGCCTAATTGTGAAGGATTTAACGATGAGAAAAACCACACGAATAAGACTAAGAAATTGGATCTTTGGAGCTTGCAGGTGATATGTGCTACTAAGTTGGTTGTTGGTGTTTCTTCTCATCCATAGAAAGACACACCCCTTTTTATTTTGCGTCTTGAGTGCTCATGCAGGTGTGCTCCGGCGGGGGACGATGTAGATTTGGTCGTGGGGATTATGGACGATGTAGGTTTCGAGGGGGGAAGGGGTGGTGGCGGCGGAGGGAGGTCGTCGGAGGTCGGAATCCACTCCTTCATTGAGAGATGAGGAACGGTGGAGGTTCCACGAAGGGGGTGACGAAGGGAGAAGCATATTTTTAAAAGTGAATTTTAAAAAGTGTTATTATTTATTATTATTATTGAATAATAATATCTGAAGAACATTATTTTAAGATTTTAGAAATAATTATTCATTTATAAAAGAAAAGTTACATTATAAGACAATTTTTTAAATTTATAAAAATATATATTTTTAAAATTTATTATAAATATTATAATCAATATTAATATTATTATTGAATAATAATATTTTAAAAATATTATTGTAAGATTTTAGAAATAAATTTATGAGTGTGAGAAAAATAATAACATTAATAACACAATTTTTCAGATTTTCAAAAGAAATTAATGCTTTTTTAAATATTTATTATAATTATTTGAGTTATAATTATTTTAATTAAATGATGTAGCATTATATTTAGTGATGTGGAATTAAAAATCAAATTAATTTATTATTCATCCCGCCACATCAGCGAGAAGCCCAAATTAAGAAGGACATGTGACTTTCACGTGCAATTCAGGCCGAAATTCATCGATTCGGGTTGAATTATCCTAAATTCGCCCAAAATTGAAACATACAGTCTCAATTTCAAAGCCCGAAAAGATATTGTCCCTATATGGTGAATGAGGTAAAGTTATTATCCTAAATTTGCAATTTCCCCCAATCTGAAATGCACTTGCTAATGATAAATGTAAAATTATAGGTGTAATTCATGGGAAAAGAATCAGTCTATATTATGTCTAAAATCAACCTGACTAGAAGCAAAACTCTGAATTCTTCTGTTATTTGATTCGCTCTCTAATACTAAGTTACTCGGAGAGCAGGCTTGCTGGTCGTATGGGCCACATGGCTTTTTAATTGGATTGATGATGTATATTTTGTGGGCTCGATTATTCATCTATCTCCAGGTTCTTCCACAATAAGTGTAGCCAAGCTATAATTAAAAATCTTTGCTGGTATTTAGTTAAAGCATGTCTTCGTCCTATAAAACAAAAGGATTTCAACCTTCATAAGTAATTCATGTCTTCATAGTTTACCTTGTTATGATTTAGGTGTCTCTTTTTGTTATGTTTACATTTATTTTTATTTGACTAACTTTTTACTTTTACTTGTTAACAAAGGTTGTGATTGAGTTTGTTGGAACCATACGAGTAGGAAAACTGAAGTTCACCATCAAAAGTTTTTCAATCTATTTGATAATAGGTATGACCAGTTAGTTTTATTTTTTTTGAAAGTTTGATTATGTTTAAATAATGTTTGATTTATCATATTATTTAATTAGTTGGTATATTGTATGATGGGCAAAAGTGCAAATATATATCTATCGTTTAGGTTGAGCAACATTACATCTATTTCTTTTTTTTTTGGTGAAAAAAATACACAAACTCATCTTTTCTTGGACACCATAGTTATTGAAAGTGTCCAAATGCTCCTGTGCAAGAAAAAACAAACAGAAACAGAATGTTGTCTGTAATGTTGTTCACACTACAGACCACATGCAGCGGAAATATCAGAAATAATAAAAGGACAAAAGAAATATCCACGAGTATATAATGATACTCGTGGAATGCCTACAAGGCAAAATTTTACATTATATACATATTTTGCCTTGTAGGCATTCCACGAGTATCATTATATACTCGTGGATATTTCTTTTGTCCTTTTATTATTTCTGATATTTCCGCTGCATGTGGTCTGTAGTGTGAACAACATTACAGACAACATTCTGTTTCTGTTTGTTTTTTCTTGCACAGGAGCATTCGGACACTTTCAATTGGTATCAGAGCCACCCACCTGATATACTAGGTGGTTGGTTCTGTTGCTCATGCAAGACATGGATTGGTGTAATCCACAAGGGAAGTTACCCATGCTAGATGGATCGAATTATGTTTACTGGAAGATAGATGTTGCTGCAGATGTTACCACATTGATCGACACATCAGAAAGGTATGAGCTATTTAATTTTTCTAATCTAACTTGTTTAAATGTTGTGATTGATGATGCAGAATCAAGTGATGATGATGATATTGATGATGATTCCTTCATGGAAGAACTTAAGGAACTCTATACTTCATTGCTTAAAGATTGGAAAAGGCAATGCAAACAAGTTGAGATACTTTCTAAAGAGAATGATGTGTTGAAGCAATCCATGGCCAAACTTGAAGTAGCACTTACACAAAAGGACATTGAGCTCGAAAAAGCTCAAACTCAAAAGGAGTTTGACAAAGCTACCATCACCAAGTGGAACACGAGTTCAAGCAAGTTAAATGAGACTCTTGAAACTGGTAACAACGACAGGTCAGGTCTTGGTTTTAAGTCTAAGGAATATGTTATTCCAACTCTCTTTAATGATCAAAAATCTAAAACCGTTTTTGTGAAAGAATCGGTTGAATCTCATCAAAAATATCATAGGAAGAGGAAGTATGTATGTCATTATTGTTTTCGACCAGGGCATATTAGACCTTTTTGCTATAAAAGAAAAAATGATTTGTCTAGTGGACAAATGTTGCCTCAAATGTTGCTTAACATTTCACGTAACATTTCGTCCAGAAAAGTTCAAAAACAAATTTGGGTTCCGAAATCCCCTATCCTTTGCAATGTCGTTTATACTGCTTTAAAGACTAACATTGCAGGTTCATGGTACTTCGATAGTGGTTGTTCACGCCACATGACGGGGACCAAAGAATTTTTAGAGGATTTTATACCTCTTAAGGATGGTTGTGTTACCTATGGAGGTGGTGCTAAAGGCAAAATTGTTGGTAAAGGAACCTTGAATGTGCCTGGTTTTCCAAAGTTGACAAATGTACTACTTGTTGATGGCCTCATGGCTAACTTAATCAGTATAAGTCAACTTTGTGATGATGACTTGGAGGTAAAGTTCAATAAGGACTCTTGTGAAGTTTTTAATAAGTCTAACATATGTATCATGACAGGTTCTAGGTCACATGACAATTGTTATCTTGTGAGAGAAAAAGTCACATGCAACAAGACTCATTTTGATGACACACTTTTGTGGCATCAAAAGTTAGGTCATATAAATTTTAGCACTCTTGAGAATTTGAGGAAATTTGAAGCTGTTAGAGGACTACCAGCATTAAATCATAAGAGTAAGATTGTTTGTGGGGACTGCCAAAAAGGTAAACAAACCCGTGTGCCTCATAATGTTACGTCACATCAGGGACAACATTCAGGTACGACTCACTGTTTTCAGCTTTTACACATGGATCTTATGGGTCCAGTAGAGGTAGAGAGTCTTGGAGGTAAGAGATACTCTTTTGTGATAGTTGATGATTTTTCTCGTTTTACTTGGATTTATTTTTTGCGTGAAAAATCTGAGACTTTCTCGTATTTTAAAATTCTTTACATGCGTATTAAAACCTCTTTTGACATGAAAATTTTGGGCATAAGATCTGACCATGGTAGGGAATTTGAAAACAGCATGTTTATCTCTTTTTGTGAAAAGAAAGGCATTTTCCATGAATTTTCGGCTCCTAAGACTCCTCAACAAAACGGGATTGCCGAAAGGAAAAATCGAACATTGCAAGAAATGGCTCGTGTTATGTTAAGTTCAAAGAAGTTGTCTAAACGTTTTTGGGCTGAAGCTTTAAACACGGCATGTCATATAGGAAATCGTGTCTATCTTAGACCCGGAAGTAAAATGACCTCATATGAAATTTTGAAAGGGAAAAAGCCAAATTTAAAATATTTTCATGTGTTTGGGTGTATTTGCTATATCCTAAATGATAGGGAAAATCTTGCCAAGTTTGACTTAAAGAGTGATAAGGCTATATTTCTTGGTTATTCCTCTAATAGTCATGCGTATCGTGTGTACAATTTAAGACTAGGGAATATTCAAGAATCAGTCAATATTGTCTTTGATGATTTTTCTGATCTCACAGGTAAAACATACGAGGATACAGTTTTGGACCTTGTTGAATCACCTACTGTTCCTGAAATTGAATCAGTTGTCAGAGATGTGCCTCCTGATGTTGGCACATCAGACAGAACACCCGTCACTGATTCAGATGTGCCTCCTAATGTTGGCACATCAGAGGGAACAACTGTTGCTGATTCAGAATCTGAATATATGAATGATGAAGCACATGATCCAGTAAGAAGAGATCCACCCGCTCGTATCAGCAAGAACCACCCTATCACACAGGTGATAGGGGGAGTAAATGAAGGAATAAGAACACGTAGGAAAGAACCCGTGAATTACAAAGAAATGGTAAGACATGTGTGTATGTCAACCACATTTTCTGAGGTACATTCTTACTGTTTTTCTCTCATTGCTGATTTGACACATTTCTGCTTGAATTTGGTTTTATACGAGAGTAGTGGATGTACTCAATTACTTTGGTTGAAACAAATGTTAGATGACTATGGTTTTAAATCTGAATATTTGAGCTTATATTGTGATAATTCTAGTGCGATAAACATCTCAAAGAATCTTGTTTACCATTCTCGCACTAAACATATAGATATAAGGCATCACTTCATTCGAGATTTAGTAGAAAAGGATATTACACATCTTGAATATGTGTCCACGGAGAACCAATATGCTAATATTTTTACCAAGGCCCTTGATTTTGAGAGATTTTCTTATCTAAAGAAATCTCTTGGTTTGTGTGTTGTTTGAATGCATATACACAGTTTACGGATGTTACAGTTCATGCTGCTCACATCTTGCATAATCCATTTTTTTTTGGCCTTCTTCGCATCATATGCATGTTGCTTGTCTGGAATATGTGTTCTTTTGAGAGGATATTTGCTTGGACAATTTAAGGAATCTTTTGTGGCTCATTTTAAAGTGTATTATGCTTAATAATTTTGATTATAAGATCACAAAGCACTTGAAGCACGGCGTTCGCGACGACGATGCTTTTCAGGCAGCCTAGTGATCATATTTAAAGGAGTTGTGTGACCTAAAACTAAGTACTCGGGGCACGGCACTCGCGATGACGATGCTTCCTTGTCAAAAGGTGTTTGGAGATACTACAACTCACATATAAAAGTCGATCTCACAACTGAGTAATTAGATGCACGACGCTCGCTACGACGATGCACTCTCTTAAAAAGGTTGGTTGAGATTGATATGTGCCCATTGGTTTAAAAAATACACTGTTGTTTTCGAGCTTGTCTGTGATTCCAGTGTGATGTCGTTGCAAATGTTCTCAACATTGAGGAACACATAATCTGGATAAATTCTTATGTGCGATTTTCTTTTTGTTCTAGGCATCCCTAGATTTTTGGTATATAATCTCATTTTTTTCTCGTGGATACAGATTTGGTATGGATAATATTTTAATCTATTTTAAATTTTGAATTAAGTGACTTCTTATTAATAGCATAATTGGTTTTAATTCTGATCTAATTTGCTATTTTTGTGGAGTTATTATCTCTTTTTGGTTGGGCTCAAAATTCAAAATTTTAATCCATATATTCTGCATGTTTCTCAAGTAAGTATCACTTCTCTTTTTCTTCTCTCTTGGTCGCGTCTTCATCTTTCTCAAAGCACAAAATCCTGATTTTTCCCCAATCCCATACTCTTCTTTCTCTCTTAAAATTTCTCTATTGATTCAATCCCTAAGTTTGCTCCTAGCTTACTTTTTCCACTTTAATATTGGTTTGCTACGAGGAAATTCGTTTAAGTGGAGATCAAATTGGTTTTTCTTTGGACTGACGAGAATGTCCCTGTTTGTCTTGAGATTTTTTTTGCAGGTCTGACCACAACTCGACTTGATGAGATGACCAGACATCTTTTAGCTGATCTTTCTTCTCAAAAATGGGGAGAAATTTCTAGCGTTAGTGTGTTTTTTTATCAAGGGGGGGATTCTTTTGAGGGGGAAATTGTTTTGGTGTGATTTGTTTTAAGGAGAAATTGTTTTGCTAAGGGGGAGTTTGAAGTTTTTCAAAAAAGTTTTTCAAAAGTTGATCTTAGTTTAAGGGGGAGTTTAATTTTGTTGTGTTTTGTGAAGAAAGGCAAAAAGTGTAGCACCCCGGATCAAAATGAGCATAATTGAATAATTAAATATTTGAACCCCGACTTAATCATTATGTGCGAATGTTTTAACTGTTTAATTTAGTAAGTGCGTTTCAGATACTTGGCTAACGCCGGTTTTAGATTTAGATGGGTATATTTTTTCGTGACATGGAACCTAGAATATGATTTTACCAAGAGATTCGTATCGGAAATACGAGAAAACAGAAACAAACTAGCGGTTAATCGGAGACCCGTAGTTCAACTAGCGAAGGAAAGGGTAAAATTTTGATAAAAGGTAAAAATAAAAATAATATTTTAATGAAAGGTAAATTGAGATATTTTTGGTAAATAGTAACTTTTCAACGGTAAAAAGGTAAATTCCAAAATCTATAAATAGGGGCTCATAATTTTCAAAACTTATACGTTTTCAAAGCCGACGACCCGAGCGACGCTCGCGACGCGAACACGTAAGTTCTCTTTCTTTTCTTTTCCTTTACGTTTTTAATTTCCGCCGCAGCCGGAGTGCCGTCGGAGCACCGCCGCCGCCGTCGCCGCCGCCGGCCAGCAGTGGTGCTGGTGGTGGTGTGCCGGGTGTCGGGTGCGCGCCGGGTTGTGCGTCGGGTCGGGCGTCGGGTGCGCGTCGGGTCGGGCGTCGGGTGCGCGTCGGGTCGGACGTCGGGTGCGCGCCAGGATGTGCGTCGGGTCGGTCGTCGGGTGCGTGCCGGGTGTGCGCCGGGTGCTAGGTGTGCGCCGGGTGCCGGGTGTCGGGTGTGCGCCGGGTGCCAGGTGTGCGCCGGGTGCCGGGTGCGCGCGGGTGCGAGCGCCGGGGGTCCAGCGTGCGCGGGCGACGGGGACCGGGTGGCTGAGGAAACTCGGCAGCTGCCGGGTGGTGCGCGAGCTGTCGGGTTCGCTTTCGCCCGACGCCGGGTACCCGCGAGCCCCGGAGCACGTAACGCCGTACTTTCGATCCATCGTGTCTTTAACGAGCGTTCTTCCGCCGGAACCTTTTACAGCTTTAATTATACTGTATTTAAGATCTAAGAAAAACACCGTAATTATGTAGGCTACTTGTTGGACTAGTCTTGGAAGTTTTGGGTTGTTGGACGTACTGTTATATCTACTCACGCGGTAACCACTATACGAGGTGGGGGTAATTTCTAACTCTGGATCTGTTTACAGCTTTCCCTATTTGTGAAATATGATTGGGAATCTAAGTGCTGTGTTTATACTTGCTGTGCCATATTATATCTGTGAAAGGGCCGAGGTCCTCCGATCATGCATTCTGTTCGTCCCCTGCTATTTTCTACTACTCAGTGGAGGTGTCGTGAGCCTCTTTAAATGCACTAACGGTGAGATACCGTTATATAGGGTAAGACGGGGGAATCCCGCACCTATACGTCCCTTGCAATTTCTAATATCTGCTTTGCATATATCTGTGCTGTGACAACGTGACTGTAAGTTAGCTTTTCGGTATTTAAATTCTGTCAGGAGTCTTATGAGGTGGATGTTATCCCCACTGAGTGTATTCAACGCACTCACCCCTTAATCTGTACTCACACTACAGGAGATGAGGAAGCTGGTGAACCCTAGACGGAGGGAGATAGTGCTAGCTGTTGGTTTTTCTGATAAGTGGTCTAGTTAAAACATTTCCGAACATGTTTTCAAACAGTTTATGATCTGTATATATCTTTGGGTTCTGGTGAGGATGGGAGATCCTGATGTTTAGCTTCTGCTGTACATGATGTATATTATCGGTGAGAGACCGAATGATATCGGCCGAGGCCGAAGGTTGTTGTGAGATGGTTTATTATCGTCCCTTATCTCTTTCTTCTGTTGTCCCTTGCTTAACTCTTTCTGTATGTGTTATGCGTCCCTTGCTTTTCTATCTTCACGCCCGGATAAAACTCTGATATTTTTAACGAAAGATTTTGGGGTGTGACAAAAAGGGGGAGATTGTTAGAGTTTAATTTGTTAAACTCTTATTTTATTTTATTTTGCATTTCTCACAAAACATAATATTTGGTAAAACAAATTATTATTTCATTGATTTGTTTGGAGTGATTTTATTGTTGAGATATTCAAGGGATTGCATGCTTGGAGAGATTTAAGGGAAGTTGTTATTGGGAGATCTTCTAACCTTATCTAGGAGATTTGTTTTCTTTTATCTCACGTGGTGTTGCAGATTTAATCAAGAGGAAAGGGTTGACTAATTCAAACAACTTACTCCTACTCTATAGGAAAGGGTTGTTAGATATTATTCTCTTCCAACCTAAGAGAGATACATGAGCAGAACGTGGAAAGCAAGAGAGAGAGAGAGAGTACGTGAAGAGAAGAAAGTGGAGTGAAAGTCATGGAGTTCATGGATGAAGCATGAACTAGGAGAAGTGGAGATCAAGGAAGAAGTGGAGATCATGGAGCATGTATTTACATGGGATATGAAAGGCTCCTGATGTCTATAAATAGAAGACTCCATTCCAGAAGAAAAGACACGAAGACAAGAGCTAAAGAGCGAGAACTCTGATATTTCGAGTCTGTCACAGTGTATCTGTGTTGTCTTCTTTGTTGACCACATTTCCCACAACATCGTTGTCTGTTTTCATAAAAGGCTGAGAGTTCGTGTACTCAAGCCTTCTTTTCTTAGACAAGGTATCTTTGAGTGATCAACTGAGTGTGTACACGTCCTTAGGTTCCTTAGATACATTCGTAGGACGTGTTGGTTTTGTCGAAGAGTTTCTTCTCCAAAAGAACTCTTCGTGTTTTACAAGATTCTTTTCAAAGGATCTTTTTCGTGTCTTTGTACTATAAGATATATCAATAAGACATATTTTGCCTTGTAGGCATTCCACGAGTATCATTATATACTCGTGGATATTTCTTTTATCTTTTTATTATTTCTGATATTTCCGCTGCATGTGGTCTGTAGTGTGAACAACATTAAAGATAACATTCTGTTTCTGTTTGTTTTTTCTTGCACAGGAGTATTCGGACACTTTCAGTTATCATTTGCATCAAATTCAGCTTCTATTTGTAGATACAATTCAGATAATTTCTTGTCTATCTCAATTGAAGAAACTATGGAAACCATATCAAATTGAAACTTATACCGGTTGAATATTTATAGTGAATGACTATGGGTTTGTATTTAGAAAATGGCTTCTTCTCTTCTATATTAACTCTCTAGTGGCTTCATCAGTTCTGGTAAATAGTATCATATTCCAAGATGTTTTATCTAGGAGGCTACTTATCTAGTTAAAGGATATCTTCAAAAATCATTTTTGTAAATTTCACTTTAATAAAGAACTTTATGTCCTTCAAAACTTATAATACGGCTAGTTTGACTCTTAGAGAATGCTAATCTCCGATTTATATAGAAACCTCCATAATTGAAATATTAAATTCATAAAAAAAATTGTTATGCACATGATGGTGGAAAATGCACTATCATTGTTATGTCATTATTTGTAATGCATGCACTTCAAAAAAGGAAGTAAAATAACACGTGTTGTTGTAGTTTAAATTTTTTTTTTTCAACTTTAGAAATAAGATTAGATACTTGAACAATCAATCTCCTCAACAAAAATACTCCTAGGGGTTGGTTGCATCCAATATACCTAACCAATTTTGATTAATTTTGGTGTTCTGGTGGAATCCTCAATTAGATAAACTGTAATTGCATAGTTCAATGATTGATTTACTTTGAGTTGTTTTATTTTGATTTCCATGCATAAGTGGGACAAGAAATTTTATAAAACTTAGCAGGAGCATTATATTAGTTGAAGTCAATATTTATTTGTAGATATGTCATTTATATTATCACATGCAAATGGATGATAGGATACTAAATGAATTCAAGATTGAAAAATTATCTACACAAAATGACCTCATTACTTGTGACATTTTCTATATTTACTACAGGTACGTGGAGTTCATTTACAACAAAAACGACATGATGCATGCAAAAATATCAAGTCGAAGTTTTTTGAATATGGTTGGCCATGTATATAATTGTCTCAATGGCCATTATAAAAATGATTTTGCAAATTCGTGTTTTGAAAAGTTTTTAGAATTGAAACAAAATGTTGTTTCCTACCAACTTTTCCATCAATTGATGCTAATACAAGTAGAAACAAATAAAATCAATGAATTATGGTTTGATTTCAAGGTAAGTTGGCAAGATTTGGTTTGAGGGAATTTACTATAGTGACGGGCCTAAATGTCGGTGAGCTCGGAAAAGAGAATACTGCCGAAGGAGAAAAATCTCAATTGTTGGAAAGGTACTTTAAGAAATATAACAAGAAATATTTAATATACTTTAAATTTGATGCATTTTATCATATCAAAAAAAATTTAGACTCTATTAGAATCCATAACTATGATTTGTCTAAGACATAAAATACATCAAATTTAAAATCTATAAGTGGAAATTGTATAGTTCAAAGTTTATATATAAAAAAATATTAATCATGTATAATTTGGATGAGAAAATAATTTGGGATATCTATACAAAAATTCTCAAGAGCATTTTATGTAGGATAGACAAAACAAATATTGGAGAGGGGAAAAATGAGAGGTGATTGGACATATTAATGCAGTAAATCCCACAGAAGGAGAAAGATACTATATTTGATTACTCTTGAATCATGTGAGAAGACCAACATCTTTTAAGTATTTGTTGACAGTAGATGGTGTGCAATGCTCAACGTTTAAAGAATCTGCTCAAAAAAAGAGGATTACTTGAAGCAGATCAATGTATTTTTTGAATGTTTACATGAAGTAATAATATTTTAAATGACACATGAGTTGCAAAGACATTTTGCAAAAATATTGATATTTTGTACACCAACAAATGTGAGAGCTCTGTGAGATACATATTTCAATGCAATATCTGAAAATTTTCAAAAAAGAAGCAGACACATTGACATCTTATATGGTATCGAAAACCTTGAAAAGCGTTAATTATTTTTTTTAGAGTATGGGAAAAAGTATAAATTTATATGATCTTCCAAACACTGTTATGGAATATGACGATATAGAAGTAGAGTGTGGAAGAGAATTACGAGAAGAATTGTCTTTTGAAATTCCTTTTGAAGTTCAAGAAGTTGAAACAAAGTTGAATGTTGATCAACATATGACTTTTACCTTCATATTAGAATCTATTGAAAAAGAAAATAGGGGGTTGCCTTCATTGATAGAATAGGGGGGAACTAGCAAGACATTCTTTATTTGAATTGAATTTGTTTAACTTTTTATTTTATCTTCATTTATTATTACTTAACTATCTTGGATTTAAATTGTAGATCAAGCATTTTATGTTTACTTTTATTTGGTTGTGTTTTCATTTTATATTTAATTCTTTTTTGAATGTATGTATTACTTTTATTTGGTTGCGTTTTCATTTTATATTTAATTCTTTTTTGAATGATTGCATTACTATTATTTGTTTGTGATCTCATTTTATATTTAATGCTTTTTGAATGATTGTATGTTTGAACAACCGACTCCAAATATAAATGGCATCAAAGAAAACTTGTTGGATAAAATAGAAGATATGTAAATTTTAACGATGCTAAGAAAAAAAACTATGTAGAGAACATGTTTTGTAGAATCATGAAAAGAGACAAGCAATATGTAATTTACAAGTTCAAGCGAATCTAAGTAACTCTAAAGGTATATCTTTTTAATATTCTTTAAACATATCGGGTTATATCATTTATTGGTGGCCTAAGGGATATGCGACAGATATATCTTGATGTATTGGCTTAGTACAAAGATATGGAAAACCAGATCTATTTATCACCATGACTTGCAATCCTAATTGGATAGAAATACAAGAAAATCTATATGAAAGTCAAAAAGCTCAAGTTCGTCAAGATTTAGTTGTGAGAGTTTTTCGAATAAAATTACATGACTTGAAAGATCAATTACTTAAGAACCAAATATTCAGAAAAGTTGTTGCACATGTTCATGTGGTCGAATTTCAAAAAAGGGGACTACCACATGCTTATCTACTTATAATTCTAAAGGACAAATATAAAATTTATACAGCTGACCAGTTTGATAAGTTTGTATGTGTTGAAATTCCTAATGAAGAAAATAATTTTTGAATATGTGAATTGATGAATAAACACATGTTACATTTGTATCAAACTATATTAGTGACAGATTCTAAGAAATCATTAGTCCAATCTCTAATTTGTAGATAATTATTATCTCTATTGACTGAATTTTCATCTTTGATATGGAATTGAAGATCCATTAATATTAATATAAATAGAGGTGCATCATGCATGTACGTATGATGTCCGTCTCTAATATTTCATTGTTAACTTGCTGGTAATCAAATGTTAATGTTATAAAATTTTATGTCATTATCAATATTTATTTTGTCTATACTTCACCAAATTTTAGTGACTTATTTCCACTCTACTTTGTAGGTAAGTGCAAATGTCATTATCCAAGATCTTATTGTGAAAGCACTATACAAGGTAAAGATAGTTATTCATGTTGGTCCTAAGTAGTCAGAGGTTCAGAGAGGGGTAAATAAACCTCTATCGTTTTTGCGATTTTAAAACTTTTCTATGAACAGCTTCTTGTTTCTACAGAGAAGACAGTAACCTGACTCACTTCAGAAACCTGGCACAATGCTGATTCAAGTTTCTGACTCGATATCACAGTATGCAGCGGAATAAATAAAGATAGAGTTCTGTTATAAAAACCAGTTTTCTTTTCAAAGATGATTTTATCACAATCTCTTGACCAGTATGCTTATGACAAATGCAGCAGGATAGATATGCAACAATGCAATATAAAAGGACAAAAGCAAATAAACACTTATGGTTTATAGTGGTTCGAAGGTGGTGTAATCCTTCTACGTCCACTCTACTCCTTCACTGAGGAGGAACTTCATTAGGTCAGTTTGAATTAGAAGTCTCAACTTTACAAACCCCTTCCTAATAAGTTATCACATATAAGAGTCACACGACTCCTAGGCCAAATCCCACACAAGGTACAAATCCCACACAGGACAAATAGCCTATATACGGCTACAAAACGTAGCAAGGATCAAATCTTATCAACTAAGTACACCAAACTTAAAACAACCTAGCATACATCAAATGGTTAAAAGAAACTAAAAGGTTCTTCAACTAGTGCGAAACAGTCTTGATCTTTGAAGGTTTATCACAATTGCAAACTACTCCTAGAAGGTTGAGTGGCTAAACAAGAGTAAGCTTGAGAAGCTTTGGAATATATCTGATTTTCCTCTCGACCCTGTTCAGCAATTTCTTCAGTCAGCCACACCTTCTTTTTATAGATCTCGAGAATATATCCGTTGGGAAGTATCCGTTGAAGGAGAACACTTCTCCATCTTTGAATTGAAGTTTTGATCTCCAAGATCTTCTTTGTGTTCGCATTAAATGCTTCTGAGTTGTCTCTGATATGTGCATTTAATGCGCCTACTATTTTTTACCTTCATGCAACGGGTGGCTACTCTAGTTATCAGATAGCTTTGCTCCTCTTTGAGTTGCATGGTCTTCCTCGTACTGCATGGATGAGAGTAGCACTTATCTTTCAAAGGATCTGTAGGTTACTTCCTACTTTCTCTGTAGATTGCAGTAGCTCTTCTTTGCTTGCTGCTCAGGATGTGGTTCTATGCTGCTTTTTGTTCTACGCTAGGATTCTATTTCAGAACAGCTTCCTGTTTTCGAAACCCGCAGTCAGCTTCCTGACGTGTGTGTCCTATCCTGCTCTACTTCCTGATTCTGGACAACTTCCTGTTCCAGAATCCTATTCTCCTTCCTGATTCTGAACAGCTTCCTATTCTAGAATCCTGCTTGCTGGTTCCTTCAGCTTACTGCTCTTAGAAGATATCTTCATGTCTCTTCTAAGGTTGGTTTGCCTTATCATTTGGAAAACCATTACATGATCTTATCCAGAGAAAGATAAGTTTATGATCATGTAATACGTGGGAACTTACTTAAGCAAACTTCATTGTCTTATTATGCATAATGTTCTGTCTTATCAAGATAACTACAGAAATATCCCAACAATCCAATTTACAGAAGATGAAAAAATGAGATGGTAGTTCAAATTCGCAATGTTGAATTGAATAATCAATGGGTGGTTCCTTACAATCCATATTTGTTATCCAGATATAACTGTAACATCAATGCTGAGATATGCTCAGGGTGACAGTTGTGAAGTACCTTTACAAGTACATTTACAAAGGTCATGATAGAGTGGTCGTTAATATAACCCAAAATTATGGTGATAAAGTTGAATACAATCCGAATTTATATATTTTGGTGAGGTAATGGAACTCGATATCAATATAAAAAAATCCTCTGTAGAATTATAAAACAAATAGATGATGAATGGAAGAAAAAAAGAAAAATTAAGAAGACAAAAAACAAGGAATGCATCAATGTATTTGACGATGAGGAAGATAATACAATCAAAGATTTATTAACCAAATCATAAAGAATAAAAGACTAAGACAGAAAAGAAGATGAAATAAGGTATAGTTAGTTGCCAAATTCGAATTATAATCTTTCATTTCGGAAATTCAATAATTATTATTTTTTAATATTTTAATTTATAGGAATATAGGAATTAGAATTTATAATCGAATACAAAAATATTTTTTAACATTTTTTTGATGACTCCCAAAATAATATTTTCAGTATATTTGGATTTCACATTGAATTATACTCATACTTAACAACACACAATTTCGAGGATCTCATGATATTTTTCTTAATAAATTATTGTTGTTATGATACCTATTTTAAATTGAAAAAATATTAATTTATAATAATCAAATGTTAAGTAATTTGAATACACTTCAACAAAATATTAAAGAACAAGTGAAGGGAAAAAAAACCACGAAATCAACCAAATAATAGGTCTCAAAAGTTTGTCTCTCCATGTGCAACACACGTGTTCTCAACTAGTATATATACATACATATATGTGTGTATGTGAGTGTGAATATATTATTATTATTATTATTATTATTATTATTATTATTATTTTCATTTTTTTAAGACTAAAACCATTAAACAACTAGGTTAACTTATTTGAAATAATAATTTCACTATGATATTTGGGATACTATTTCTAAATTTGATTAAACTTTAATCTTCATATTTATATTTTAATATGAAATATTTTTTTTACTAAACAATCAAAAAGTATGAGGTAAAAAAAGGAGAAAATTTCAAAGTGTTTATACGAAGAATTTTATAATATTAGTGGTGTTATTGTCAAAAAAAAAAAGCCTTTAGTAAATTATATATATCTAAAGATAAACATTAATGATGTTATTGTGCCAAAAGACACATGAGTGTGTTATATGCACCTAGTTGAAAATATTAGTGGGTTATTTGACCATTTTTCCCATTATATATTATATAAGCTAATGATAATTTTGGAGGGAGGGGGTTGATTTTGTTTTAAGGGAACATTTGATCAAATTTATATTCCTTAATCTATATTGAATCTACTTAGTTGAAGAAAGCATTTCAAGTAATAGAGAGAAAATCATTACATCGTTTAGATAGTATATTTAAGACTGGTAACTTCTATCTATTAATTTCACTTTTCATATAATCAAGAGATATAATCATTATATATCATTGGTGGACATATTAAGAGTTGTCCAGTTCGTATGTATGCATATATTAAGTTGTATTAACACATGTTTATGTTTGGGCTTATAAATAAAAATGTTGTTGGCCTATTACATTTGCTTTACTTGATAGATTTGTATCAATTTGTTATTTTATATTTTGGGCCTAAAATATAGGATGATATTTATTTGGGCTTACAATAAATTTTAGTTGGACTATTACATATGATGCGAAATCTTAATTATTATTTGCCCATGAAATATGTTGATTATTTAAGTATTTTTTAATTCATAAATATATTATTCGTTGTATAATTAATGAATCAATGAATTGGTGAATATTTATTACATTTGTGGTTATAAGTTAATGGAATAGACAAATTCAACCAAAAGACGGTAAATCAAATACAACAACTACAAAGAATTGAAATAATACACCACATATAAATAATTTTTAATCTTCATTTTTTCAATGATTGGGAAATAGAGATAATATAAAATCGCTATAAATCTTTTGACCATGCAATAAATAACAAGACTACAGTCCAAAAGTTAAACTTACGAATAAGAAAAAAACTTTGGTACAGTGGTGCACGAACCTTAAATCCGTGTACTCGGGTCGATCTGATCCACCACGCATTCGTACACTTCCGCATGTGATCAAACATTAGGTCACGAATTTATAAAATTCGCTCAAACATGCTTCCAGGTGTCAGACCTTTATATTATGTTAATTATACATTTTAGTAGTGTTAGTCATACTTTTTAGTTATATTCATCGTACCTTTTTGTAAGGTTAGTTGTACCTTAGCATTTTTTTTAAACAGACATATTAACCTGTCATTCCTTTTAGTTATAATTGTCATACATTTTAGTCATGTTAGATATACCTTTTAATTTTGTTAGTTGTACCTTTATATATTACATAAATGTATGACTATTTTGATATAAAGGTACAAGTAATATCATATAAAGGTAAACATATACAAATTGTGGCGAAATTAAAGTTTTTTTAGAGTTAAAAGTATTAAATAAAGGTATGATATTTGGATATAAAGGTATGACTAATATAACATAAATGTATGACTAACATAACATAGAGGTCAGGGCAAAAAAAAAAGTAAAAGTGCACAGATCCAGATCAACCAACACCCAAACCTAGTGGTGCCCCCGGTTCAGCAAAAATCGGAACCGGGCCAGTTCGAACCGGCGGTCAACGGTTCGGGGAACCGTTTACCCGGTTCTGGTTCCAAACCGGAACCGTAAACCGGTTTCAGTCGGTTCGGTTTCGGTTTGAATTTTCTGAAACCGTGAACCGGCGGTTCCGGCCAATTTTTTTTTTTAATTTTTGGACGAATGAGATAGTGCCACGTGTCCGTCGGAGCTCCGGCGAAAAGTAGCTGTTGTCGCCGGAGTCCGGCGGAAAAGAGTCGTTGCTGCCGGAACCGGCCCGCATTTTTTTTTAAAATGTGACCGTTGGACACGTGTCACGCCAAGATCACTCGATCGTTGGAGATCAACGGTCGAGATTTGAGGACCATTGTGAACCGGCGGTTCGAACCGCCAGTTATGGCGAATTTTTTTTTTTAATTTTCTATAAATACCCCCTCCCCCCATTCATTCCTCACACCATTCCAACACTTCTCTCTCAATTCTCAAGTTGCAATTCAATTTTCAATTCTCAAGTTTTTTTTTCAATTCTCAAGTTCCGATTCAATCGAAAATGTCTCGAAGAGGTTCTTCTTCCGCCGGTTCTTCTCACCGAGGAAAGGCACCGATGCCTCCACCACGAGATGTTGAAGTCGATGATCTTATCGATCAATACACTCCACACTCTCATTGGAGTGAAGAGTACGCCAATTTGGAGGAGGCTCTCGGACCTTCGACCGCCGTCGACTTTGCCGATGTGGAGGAGGAGCAGGAACAGTCGGAGGCCCATCCAACTCAAGAGAGTGACACACGTAGCCGAACCACTTCGACACTTCGAAGTGATATTTTCTCCATACATTTTAGAAAGGAGAAAGTATCAAATTTGAACGTGGACTTCACGGTGACGTGCAACTACTGTGGAAAGAGCTACAAATTCAAGGCCGGAGGGGGCTACGGAACGTTCAACAACCACATCATCAAGAAGCATCCGGATAAGATGGGTAATGACCGCTCTCAAACCCATCTTCCTCGACAAAATGCCGGTTCCAGTGGGGGAACCGGAGGTAACGACCCTAACTTCCTTCATAAATTTAGTCAATTAACTCATAGGAAATGAATAGCTGAATTGATTGCTAAAAAACATCTTCCTTTTCAATTTCCAACTGACGATGATTATGAAGAATTTACTTGTGAAGTTTTTCAACCTGCTAGTAGAAGAATATCTAGGAATACCGTTACACGTGACATAGAAAAAATTGTAGGTGAATATAAATATGCTTTAATTGGAGAACTAAAAAATTTAACACAACGAATATCTATTTGTTGTGATGTGTGGAAAGATCCTTACGGAAACCATGATTATTTAGGAGTAACGTGCCATTGGATAGATGATGCATGGAACATGCAAAAACGATTAATTGCCTATGTCGAATTTGATGAAAAACATAGTTCCGTAGCAATTGCTAAAAAAATAATAAAAATTGTTAATGATTATGATATAGTTACAAAAATATTTTCGATTGGTTATGATAATGCCGCTCCTAACACCGCTAGTATACCCACATTAATGGAATTTTTAGGCCTCCAATAGATGGTAAACTTTTTCATATTCGTTGTGTACCCCATTGTTTGAATTTGTGTGTACAAGATGGTTTAACCGCTTTGCATGATAAAATTAAACCTATTACGGATGCAATTCATGAAATTACTAAATCAACACAATGGCATAAAAAATGGGCAAGATTTTGTAAAAATAATGGAATGGAAGTTAAGAAATTTATATTGGACGTAAAACATAGATGGAATTCAACTTATTATATGCTTCAAGATTCTTATAATTATAAAGAATTGCTAATTGAATTTTATAAAGAAAACCCACATGAATTGATATATTTAAATAGCAACTCTTGGGATGCATGTATTAATTTAATAGCTCTTTTAAAATTTTTTGAAAAAGCCACTAGAGAATTAAGTGGCACTTATTATCCTACTTCTCCATTAACCTTAGATAATTGTATTAAAATTACTTTAATTTTGAATGAATATTGTGTATGTCCTATTATAGGTGACACTATTATAGAAATTAAAGTAAAATGGTTAAAATATTTTCATGAACTTCCCGATATATTTTTAATAGCTAAATTATTAGATCCTAAGATTAGAGAAGATGGTCTAATGGAATTATTACGCATGTATTATAGTGCTTTGTTCCCCCATTTTTTGATATCCGATTATGATGCAGTTGACTATGTTCCAAATTATGTAGAAGTTGCAGCTAGAGCTAAAAAGTATTTGTATGATTTATTTAAAGAATATAAAACCTCATTAGGAGATAATTGTGGGGATAATTTAGGTGCTCAAAATGTAGGTGGTAGTAGTAGTTCTTCACATAATCCATATAATGTTAGTGGTCTTAATGCATTTTATGATTTTTATGATAACCGAACACAAAAACGAGCTTGGGGGTCTAATCTCACACAAGAATTAGATACATATTTAAGTTGTGCATTTGAATTTATTTCTTTTGAAAACTCTGTGGATCTTTTGAAGTGGTGGTCAAAGAGGATCAACACTTATCCTATTTTAAGTCATATTGCAAAGGAGATTTTTGCAAGTCCCGCTTCCAACATTTCCGTCGAGTGCGCCTTCTCCAAAGGACGACATATGTTGAATTCAAAAAGGGCAAGATTGACCGTAGAGAATGTTCAAAACATTACTCTACTTGAAGATTGGCTTCGAGCAAAGAAACGTCAACAACATCTAGATTTATCTATCTTTGATGACGATGGCCCCGACGAGTATGGCTACGATTTCAACACATCCTCCTCCACCGGAACTAATGGGTAAGTTTGAGGTAAGAGAACTACGTGAGCTTTGATTCCCTAATTCAATTTAGGGATACGTAGGCAATTTCATTCTAACTTTCAAACTTAGGATGAAACTCAAGCTCTTTCATTTTTTTTACTTCTCTTACTTGTAATGAGCAAAGAATGTTGTGTAGTAGATGGTGTGTCTCAAAGAAAGGAGGAGATAATAAGATGTGTCTTAGATGCACGTCTTATTATGTCCTCCTTTCTTTGAGACACATCATCTACCACACAACATTTTTTGCTCATTACAATTAAGAGAAGTAAGAAATAAGAACTATGTGGACTTTGATTCTCCAATTCAATTTAGGGATACGTAGGCAATTTTATTCTAAGTTTGATGTTCACTTTCAAACTTAGAATGAAACTCAAGCTCTTTCATTTTTTTCCTCTTTCAATTTGTAATTTGTAAGTTATAATTTTTTTTTTATTGTTTTTAAGTTGTAATTTTTTTAAATTCAAACTTAGAAGTTTGTTGTTTGTAAGTTGTAATTTTTTTTAATTCAACCACCAATTATTCGTTATTTGTAAGTTGTGATTTTTTTTTTAATTCAAACTTAGTGTTTTATACTTTGTAAGTTGTAAATTTTGGATATTTATACAAAGTTGTATATTTTTTAACATATAAATACATTGTTTAAAAAAAAAACCGGAAAATCGGCGGTTCGAACCGAAACCGACGGTTTAACCGCTGGTTACAAACCGGAACCGGAACCGAACATACCCCGGTTCGGTTCCGGTTAGACCCCCGCTAGTTTTCCGAACCGCCGGTTCGGAACCGGAACCGGCGGTTTAACCGAACCGGGTACCACTACCCAAACCCGACCCGCGTGTATGTGTGCATCAGGTGCACAAGAGTGCTATTCTACGAACAAATAAATCTTTTGGAAAATAATGAAAAAAATATTGTCCAATTATTTATAAAGCTAAATTTACAAATAAATAAATCTCTTGGAAAATAATGAAAAAGTATATTTATCCAATTATTTATTGAATCTTAATTATTAGTATGTTTTTAGTTTTGTATTTATGTATCACTTATATTTGTAATAATTATTATTATTTAGTTGTTATTATTATAGACAATTTTATATTTCTATATATATTTTTGTTACCTTTTAATTTATAAAATTTGAAGTTTATAATTCCCAGCTTAATATAATAATTTTTAAAATTTAACAAAATTCTAGTTTCTATCACCCTCTCTCCCCCTCAACAATAATGATAACCCTCGTTACCAACATTTTTATTTACTTGTCATTTGAAGTTCTTGTTGGATCTTCTATTGTAAGGTATTGTTTCATCTCATGTTAAAGCAGTGATAATACAATACACGAGAAGAAACAAGTAGTACAAACAAGATGAAATAGATAAACAAACAAACATGAAATAACACAGAAGATAAAACAGAGGACATGGTACGGTGCTAGAATGAGGCATCAAGAACAAAGTTTTCCATTCCATTCATAATAAAATGCTTCAGATATATTCACTATTTTGTCTATCTATTCAAGGGGCAAACTGGACTTGTGAATCATAGTATAAATATCAAGAACAGGTTAGGAGTATATCAAACAAGATTGTATTGAATCATAAGTTGAATTTTACAACAAAGAATATATGTACACATTGACACATGATATGCAAACAAAGTCTCATAAACACTTGGTGGAACTCCAAACTTGGACACATTGTTCATCCTTCCTTGTCACAAACATTTTGTTCCCTCCAAAACTTAAGTTTGTAATCCTGTTTCCTCCCATGTCTTTCACTCTCCCCATCAAATTCTTTCTGAACACTCTCTCAGCCATATTCCCACATTCAACCATCACTTCTGACCACAATTCAAGATTTCCTCCTTTACTGCAAAACACCTGATTCCCATGGCTTTCGACTTTGCATCCAATCCCTTCTTTCTTGCCATTAACAACCTTCCTTCCATCACCAAGACAAACCCAAGCATTATCACCATCCATACTCCTCAAATCCGCGAAGAACACTTCCCCTGTGCTCACACCCACTTTGAACATCGACGACAGCTCGTTAGAGACCGTGACATCAGCGAAGCAATCGACCTTTTCCTTGACTTCCCAAGCCACATTGCCTGATCTGATGTCCCAAAACTTGATGTTTCCCAACACCCCAGAAGGCCCACTGTGAGAGCCAGAGGCCATCAACAGATTATGGCTCGGAAGCCACTGTAATTTGGTAGCTGGAATAGCTGAATCGAGATCGGCACCGAAGATCTCATAATGTCCTATCGTTGTTACAGGTTTCAAGTCATTGTTAAGATCATATACCATGATGCAGTTGGAGTTTCTCCTGCTTGATTCAAAGCTGGTGAAGAGATGATCAGATGATGCTCCTATGGCTTGCACTGTGGAGCCAGACCTAGTCACATTCTCCCAATTCAATGTCTCCTTAACAAAACCCTTATCAAGATCAAGAATCTGCAATCCAGAGAAATCGGTGGCCCCCGCTGCGGCGATTGAAGGGGACAAGGCTAGCAATGAATCAATGGCCATGAATTGGGTCAAGATTGTGGATTTCCTCTGCAGAGACCAATCAAAGGATGTGATTTTACTGCCATGTGCAACATGGAGTGATCCATAGGGCGTCGTGGAGATAGCAGAGGGGGAGTCGCGGCCACTCAGAGGCAAAACCTGAGAGTTTTCGAGGTTGAAGGCGTCGAATTGGGAAGGGTTTGATTGGGAATTAAGGAGGAAGTTTTCGATGCCATAGAACTGGGATTCGAAGATTAGGTCTTGGATGTCGAACGCTTTGGCTTTGGAGGGGAGGTTTCCGGTGCGGAGGAGAGAGAGGAGGAGAGAGAAGATCTCAGGGTCTCTGTCGATGAAGGGGATGACGTTATCAGAATTTGAAATCTTGGAGATGAAGGATTTTGAACCTGCTAAAGATAGGGTCTGTTTCGTGGTTTGAAAAAGCTGACCTCCAACATCGATTGTGACGATATTTGAATACGAATCCTTGTCAATTCCATTCAAACGAGACTTGGATCCTGCAAATGGCGGCATCTTTCCGATTCAATCTGTAAAACCCCCAAATACACAAACACAAACAAGCCAAGCCAAGAATCTTGAAACCCTAGAACAAGAAGAAGATGTAAGACCAAAATGTTGATGTAATTATTTAGAGAGGGTAGGATGGATTTGGTTAGGCGCCTCCTTTTGTAATTTTGAGAGAGAATAGATAGATAGAAAGGAAGGAATGGCGGAAGTTATATGTATATGTATTGTGGAAGGGTCAGAAAAGGCATCTTCGTTGGTCAACTATGGGTGTTGTTTGGACACATTAATAAGTAATGTTGTCATTCCAGCGTTCCAACCTGGACCATAACCTTTGACTTTCACATCGCCAAATCGCAAATATCCTAATTTTCATTAAATTATCACTAATACTTTAGTTTGCTGAATTATATGACAGCTTGATTCCATTTCTCAACAACTCTATTAAAACTGCAATTTAATTATAAAAATCAAAGACGTCACAACGTAATCTAGAATGAGTGAGTAGGGGAATACTGGTGATTTAATTACGTTTATCAACTGAATTATTTTAGACTTCTTTTTTTTTTTTAAGGGGGAGGAGTAATTTAGGTTTCTCAATGAATTTTTTTTTATCATCTCTTGTTAGGTTTTAAGGGTTGTATGTTTAAGATTTGATGATTGAAGGGGTATAGTTGTAATTCTTCAAACCTTTGAGCTTTGTTAGGTCATTTGCCAAAATTATGAGATAGGTAGCTATAATTCATCATTTATTTTTAACATTATTTCATTTTCTATCCTAATATCATTGCTACATATTAGACATGATGAGATTATATCACCATTTTCTTCAATAAAAATATATGATAACATATTTATATATGTAGGTCTCTCAATAATATTAGATATGAGATAATATTTAAAAATAATAAATATATTAACATGTGTTAGCTAGCTTATATCAAATGACATTTCTATGAAAATGAATGTCAATACATTAATATTTAATTGTAATATAAACTATAGAGAGGTATCTTTTCAATCTTTGGTTTTCTTTAAAGTGAGGAATGGTCAAAGACTTGGAAGGAAAGAAGTGAGGATGGAAGCTTCTGGTGTTTGAAAAATTTAGCGTCAGCATCGAAGATGACAATATTTGGGCTAATTAACACGTTGTTTCAACTTTATTCATAAAATTATCTTATCATTAGGATATGGCTGTTAAATACAGTTTTAGTTTATTCAAAATTATAATATATTGGGTTCTATTTAAAATTTATAAGATTTTAGATTTCTTTTTGACTTAAATTGTGGATGATTTTTTTAATTTCATAAGAACACTCCAATTTATATGTAATCATTCATATATAACTAGTTTAATTTAATTCGATTATTGATAGACGATGGTATTGATGTATTTGTTCATTGACTTGAAACAATTGATTGGTAAATTATCTAAGTATTTGTCTTGACCTTACAACTATAAAATTACTACTATACCTCAAGGCTCAAAATAATGTATGTTGCTAGCGATTTGAGATGCTCATCTACAAAGATAAGATGTATAAATAAGTATTAATTTAACTGCAAGTAATTCGAATTAAATTTTCGGGATTCATATTTTCTAGATTCTAAGATTTTTATTACTTTATATATCTTAAATTTATTGACTTGATCTTAATTCTTCTGCGTAAATGCAGACATGTATTCAGGGTCAGTCCTAACATATTGGGGACCATGGCGAAATAGAAAAATGGTCCCTATGAAGAGAAGTTAAATATTTTTGTTTAAACGAAAAATATAACTTGAAATTTTGAAAATAAGAAGAAAAAAAACTCTCACTTAAAAAGTTAGTGTAGATAGATCAAGTTTAAATATGCTCTTTTATCTATCTAAAACGTTGAAAAAATGCAACACCTTCGCATATAAAAGCAAAAATAAGTTTCAAATTATCATTGAAAATATCTAGATCTTGTAGAATTTTGAGAAGCAAATTAAATCATCAATAAAATCTTCAAGATCAAGTTTTTCCAACACTTCATGTTCTATGCATAAAATTGTTAATCCATTTAAACTTTCTTGAGTCATAGTTGAACGCAAATAAGATTTTATCAATTTTAGTGTCGAAAAACTTCTTTCAATTGATACTACAGTAACTAATATAGTTAGAAAAACTTTAAGTAATGAAAATATTAGGAAACAATTCAAAGTCTTTACAAACTCAAGAACATCAATAGTTGATTTTGTTTCCGGTGGTAAACATATTTGTAGAACTTGTAATTCAAAAAATTGTTGGGAAATAGTACACTACAATTGGCAAATCGAATAGAAACAGAAACAAGAAGAAACAGTAAGTCGAGTCGAGGAAGACCCTCTCTCCTTAAAACGAGATACGCCCAGTGTAGTGCTCACTGGAACTGTGCGTATCGTCTCCCAAAGATAAAACGACTTCGTCTCTAGAGTAGTAGCACCACAAATTTGAGAGCTCCGGTGAACTTTTGTGCTTTCAGAATTGAGCTGATGCAAGGATGAAAATGATGCAAGGTTTTTCGATTTCAATGTTTTAAAACGATGCATGATGACCCCTATATATAGGTCTTCAACATGGGGGTTACACCTGCAATTGATGAGAATTTACTGCCTAAAAACGGGTCTTTTAATGTAAGTTAATACCCCATTCAAAAATAAGAAACGGTCAAAAAATGCTCATGGCGATGTATTCTGCAACACGGCATTTGCAGTATTCTTGATAACTTGTTGCATTTCAGCTTACTAAGTAAGTTCAGTATTCCAGCTTACTAAGTAAGCTCCAGCTTGCTTGCTGCATCCCAGCTTACTAAGTAAGCTATGCTTACTATCTCAGCTTGCTTACTAAGTAAGCTCATCTTACTCCATTGCAACCATGGCCCAAAAAGATAAGACGGGTCAGGTAAAACCCGAGCCCCATCCATCCAATTCCAGCCCAACGTCCAATTGCCAAGTACCAAGCCCCGTGCGCGCGCGTCTGTGTTGCATAAGCATACTACTATAATAGTATACTAATTACTAAGCCTCTTCTCATGGCCTAACTTATACTTGCATTTTCAAGGTCCATTTTCTTATGTGAGATAATTAAGCACTCATCCCACATTCAAGGCCTTTCATTCCCATTTTAAGTGGCCAACTTTGATACTTAATTTCTCACTCACCAAAAATTGGTTTTGTGATTCAAAGTGCCTCGATTATTTACTCCAAACGTAAATTACTCTTTTGGCATCCAATCCTTAAAAGGATTAACTCTTAGCCACTTAACTATTGGTCAAAGTGGCACCACCCACCACTTTCAACAACCAATTTTCCAACAACAATAAACATCGACATCAATATTAGATTTGTCATTATGTGTAAGAGTAATTTGAAAATTAATACATCACCCATGCAATCTCTCATCATCTAATGATTGCCACTTTTTAGGATTAAAAAAACCAAATACATTTTCAAAAAAAAATCCAATTATTCAAATCTATTCTTTAGAGATGAAATAATTATGTCGATTATAATAAGAAATTGAAGGTGTGTAGTGGGTGTTCCTATGCAAAACAAACAGAGTAGTAAATAAACCAGAGACGTAATGTTGTCTACGATGTGGACAACACTACGTATAACATACAGCGAAAAAATAAATAATAAGAGAAATTTTTAACCATGAGTATAATGAATACTCTTGGAGAGCCAGCAAGGTAAAAACTCTTATTGATTTATATAATCAGTACAAGGACACAAAGAGATCTTTGGATGACTATTTTTTAAAACACTTAATACGTCCAACTAATATGTCTATCAGATCTAAGGACATATACACATAGTTGATCACTCAAAGACACTCTATCTAAAAAAAAGAAGACTAGAGTATGCAAACTCTAAGTCTTTTATGAAAACAGACAGAGATGTTGTACACTATGTGACCAAACACACAAGGCAACTCTACACAGACTGAATATAAGACTCGATTTGTATTTCACTCTTCTTGCTCACAAGTCACACCGATCTTCAGTTTGGCTTCATCTATTTATAGACCTTGGATGGCTATCATGATCTCATGCACTCCTCCATGAGTTCACTAACTTCATGCTTCATGTTCTTTATCATCCACGATCTTTATACTTCATGATCTAATCTTCTCTCTCTTCAAATCTTCACTTCACGTTCCATGCTCCACGTTCTTGGCTCTTCTCCCTTTGCTCTTTGAATCTCTCTTTGCTCCACGTTCTTGGCTCTTCTTCCTTTGCTCTTTGAATCTCTATTTCCTTAAGTCACATTTAGATCTTATAAAAGAAACTAACTCCTACAAAGTAGGATTAGTTGTTTGATTACTCTTAAACATGTGAAAGATATACACTACCTATAAAATAGGAATGGTTGTTGATTCAAGTTCAAGCTTTCGTAAAAAAAACACGTGAGATCAAAAACAAATATTTCCTAAATCTCCTTTTGAAAACCTATGATGAACAACTCTCCTAGAAAATAGGATTAGTTATTTTGAATAAATTAAACTCATAGTTTTTTATTTTGAAAAGAAACACGTGAGTTAAAAACAATCTCCTAAAGTCTCTCCAATTAAATATCAATTGATTTAGATTATAAAAAAAAGGAAAAACTAATTAATGTTGAAAATCAATATTAACAGAAATAATTGATCTTAAAAGATTTCTCAACAAACTGTGAATTATCTTCATAACAATTTTTATCAAATTATTTCTTCCTATAAGTTTTACGTTTTCTAGAAAATATAGGATCAATTATATGGTATATTTGTCAGATGCAATAAATGTGTTATATTATATATACCTAATGTTCGATTAAAATTTGGAGCCCCTTGAAAAATAGGGCCCTAGATCGTCGACCTTCTCGCCCTAACTTAGGGTCGGCCCTACATGTATTAAAGATGGTTAAAAATATGTTACATAGAAAAATAAAGTAGGGATGACCCTAACCCTAGTCTAGAAAGATAATGACCCAAATTAGGATTGAGCATCAATCGGGTTGGTTACTGAATCGATTCGAAATTTTAGTATATTTAAAAACCAATCTGAAAGTGAATTGAGTGAAAATAACAACCAATTTGGAATATCATTTCGGTTAGGTGTTGAATTTTGGTTGGACCAAATTAGTGGGAAAAAACTTAACAAGTTAGACAAAAAAATTTATAAATCGAGTTTATCAAAGCAACAATAAAATTAATAGAAAATCAAAACTAAAAATAGCAAGACCTTTTTTTTACAAAAAAATGGGCAGTTGGGTAGCTACTTGGTGTCATCATTTACACTTGACGTGTGGTGGTTATTTTAGAACACCTAATGACATACAATGTGGAATAGAAGATCTTGTTTGCTAATATATTTTATTATTTTTAATACATGTGATATATTAATTTATAATGACGTTATATATACATGTAATTTTTATTGTTATTTTAAAATATCAGATAAAACACGTATATGAAATAGAAGATCTTATACACCATACAATGAGCAACTAGAGGACAAGCATACACGAAAAAAATTAGAAACTAATTAAAAATTTCCATACGGTGGCTGTAATACATCCAAATCATTATCCTCTCTCCATCAGCAACTAGAGGACAAGCATACACGAAAAAAATTAGAAACTAATTAAAATTTTCCATACGGTGACTGTAATACATCCAAATCATTATCCTCTCTCCATCAGTACATTTAGCTCTATAAATGATCATTTATACCATGCTGGAAACATGAAATAGATCTCTATTGTTATATCATATGTAATCATTTCATAAGTTAAATAAAACCTACCAATTTATTATGTTATTGTTGGAAATATGGTACCCGACAGTGGGCAATAAGAATGTCGAACAGAAAACAGAAACGAACTAAACAAAAATAGTAAGTCGAGTTGAGAAAGACCCTCTCTCCTTAAGACAAGATACGTTTTGGGTAGTACTCAATGGAACATGCGTATCGTCCCCCAAATATAAAACGACTTCGTCTCTAGAGTAGTAGCACCACAAACTCGAGATCTCCGGCGAACTTTAGTGCTTTGAGAATTGAGCTGATGCAAGGATGAAAATAGTGTAAGGTTTTCGATTTCAATGTTAAAAAATGATGCATAATGACCGCTATATATAGATTTCCAACATGGGGGGGTTACACCTGAAATTAATTAGAATTTACTACCAAAAAATGGGTCTTTTAATGCAAGTTATGCCCCGTTCAAAATAAGAAACGGTCAAAAAACACTCACGGTGTTGTACCACGACGTTTGCAGTATTCTGGACACGTTATTGCACCCGACACAGTATTCTGGACATGTTACTGCATTCTACAACATGTTACTGCACTCGGTGTTACATTCTGGACACATTACTACTCTCGGCACTGCATTCTGGAAGCGAACAGCAAGCGTAAACAGCACCTGCAGTTCAGAATTAGCAAGTCGCAACAGCACCCGCTGTCCAATGTTTAGATTTTGATGAGACAAACCAAGAATATAATAGGAAGTTTGAGTACCTCATTTTTCACAATGTTTAAGTGAAAATATAAGACTAGGATTGAATCTTGTTATAGAAAAATGGAAGTACACATGCACGCAATGCTGTATTGAAGATTTCAGAACGAAGCTGCTGCAAGAAAGCAGATACAGCAACACTGCAAGAAGACAGCTACTGTATTACAGTAAAGTAAGTAAAAACTGCATGCAGCATCGCTGCAAGAAGAAGATACAACAATACTGCAAGAAGTTCTAAGCTACAGGAGCGCAGTAAAAGACAAACAGCTGCAAGCGGACCTAGGATACATCACGAAACTTACTACTCTATCAGTTTACAGCGCCAATGACAAATAGAATAAGTATCCTGTAATCTGAGGAAAGATAAATGCAGTACGAGGAACGAAGATCCAATCAAGGATAAATAGAGCTGTTCCAGAGAAGATCAAAGTTGCAGACACGGAGCCAATGCCAAGACGCTACGTGGACTGACACGCCGCAGAAAGCTGCAAGTCGCAACCACCGCATTAAATGCTCCAGAAAGAAAAGTCAAGTCGCATTAAATGCTCCAGAAAGAAGAGTCAAGTCGCATTAAATACGAGTCATGCCATTGATCAAGTACTCTTAAAATTCAAAATGAGAGATATCTCCTTCAACGGATATCTTCTCTACAAGTACAAAAAGAGGATGAGTAACCCTGAAGCTGAGAACTGAACTACTGGAGAACTGAAAAAAAATTCTCAAGCATTGAAGTTATATTTCAAGCCTACTCTCAGTTTCAGTCACTCAACCTCTGTGAAGTGAAGCACGTTCAAAGCTGAAAGATCCTTTAGAGGATTCAGAAGCTCACTTCACCGCACCAGTTGAAGAACAAATCGATATACTTTTTAACCTTGTTGTTGTGTGCGTAGGTTGTTTTAGGTGTCGAACAGTTGATAGGAGAGATCCTTGTTGTTTGTATAGTTGTCTAAGTTTAGGCAGCTTCCCTGTGTGGGAGTGTGAAACCCTGTGTGGGTTTGTCTTTAGAGTTTGCAGTTGTTGTGTGGACGCTGGACTCTAGTAGGTGTTTAACTTTATAAGTTGATAGATTGTTAGGAGTGTTCTGTAAATCAATTTTGCTTAACAAAGTTCCTACTCGAGGTAGCAGTAGAGTGGACGTAGAAGGGTTACACCACCTTCGAACCACTATAAGCCATAAGTGTTTTATTGCTTTCTTATCTGCGCTTTATATTTTATATCTATCTCTGTCATATGCATAAAACGTTTTGAAAAGGATCATATTTGAGAAAACCAGCCTTGTGTCTTAAAACTGTATATTTCCGCTGCGTATAAAACTCTAAGTTACAGCGTGCAGTACTGCATCCTAGTGCTGTAAGCAGTAACTGACGGGTGCTGTAAGTTCAAGTAACTTGCAGAACAGTAAAGTTTTAAACATATTTTTGAAAATCGACCAAGGTTCATTCACCCCCCTCTGAACCTCGGACACCATTTGGGACCAACAAGTGGTATCAGAGCGAGTTGGGTTAAAAGCCAACTTGTCTGGTCACCTTCCCAGATCCAGCTTTGTCTTGTTGTTTTCTCTGCATCCTAAAATCTCATTCTTACAGCATATCATGGATTCCTCTAGTCATAAGTTACCCATGTTTTCCATAGAGGAATATGACGATTGGAAGATAAGAATGCAGACACATCTTTCAGCGATAAATGATGAGATGTGGACGGTCATCACCGAATAACCAATCATTCCTATGAAGGTGAACCCCATGCTCGGTAGAGATATGGAAGATGGAGCACAGCCACCACCCAACTTCCTGGTCAAACCAAGACAAGAATGGAATAATGAAGACAGGAAGAGAGCCAACCTCGACAACGTGGCCAAGAATGCTCTATTCATCACATTGGATAAAGGCACATTCAGCAAAGTCAAAACTTGCAGAACGTCTAAGGAAATTTGGGAAAAGTTGGAACAAATATGTGAGGGGACAAAGCTCACTAAAGATAATTAGATCTCCAATGCCACCCAATTATTTGAGCTCTTCGAGATGAATAATGAAGAGACTCTTGAGCAACTAGATTTAAGATTCACATCCATTGTGAATGAACTAGAAGCTCTGGGCAAGCACTACACTCAAAAGGAGAAGAACATGAAAGTACTTAGAGCCCTGCCAGCAGAGTGGGACAGTAAGACCACTGCCATAAGAGTGTCCATGGATTTGAAATCCATAAGTACATTTGATCTGTTCTCCGATATCAAAGCATTCGAATACGATATCAATAGACGGAGAAATGAGACAGAAGAATCGAGCTCTAAAGTTACAACGTTGTCTGCCAGAGGACCTAAAGATAAAGCAACCACCAGTTGCAGCAAGCAATCAGAAGTTGCAGCAGACGACGCTGAAGAAGATATGGCTCTTCTTCTAAAGAAATTTAGAAGATTCATGAAGAGCAACAACAACAACAACACCAACCTCAACAAGAGAAGTGACTTCAGAAGAAGTCATCTACCTCCTCAGGTATCCCCCTCTCCACGCTCAAATACGACTGACCTTGATTTGTGCTATAATTGCAGGAAGCCTGGATATTATGCCAGAAGTTGTTCACACCCAACCGTGCACAAATACCCAGAAGGAGAGAGAGAACAGATGAAAGAAAAGAGAAGAGAGGATAGGCACAAGCTTCGAGCTCTCATTGGATAGATGGAAAAAGCCAAGGATACAACAGTCTCAAAGGAGTTACTGAGAGCTGCAGAATCCTCTGACAGCAACACTGAAACCTCATCTTCTGATGAAGAAGCGCTGATATGTCAAATGGCAAACAACTACGAGGACGGTGATGAAGAAGAGGTAACCTACCAACTGTTGTCTATACCGAAAAAAGAGGAGCTGAACATGATTCACTCTCTAAAGAGGATCATGAGTGATTTCGGGTAGATTAACTTAACTCATGAGGAGCTAAAAGTTGAGAATGAAAATCTAAGAATTGACAATGAGATCCTCAGAAGCAAAAATATTGATATTGCTAGAATGCTCGTTGCATGTGAGTCTGATAACTCAAGGTGCAGTAAGCTACAAAAGGAGGTCTCAAGGCTAAGTCTGCTGGTCACTAAGCTAGAAACTGAGAAGGAGAACTTGCAGTCCACGATCAGAACGTTTAGCAAATCAGCTAAGGACACAAGGGAGTGCATAAGTCAAAGTAGAAGCCCATTTGAAAAATCGGGCATAGGTTACAGCACTCACACCTCTCAAGATACAGCAAGTTCATCCAAGGCTGTAAAATTTGTTCAAGCTGAAACCTCAATGGAGAATGAGTTACCCTGTAACTCAGAAAGGATCTTGAACAAACCAGCATTGATGGATAAATGGAAGAAACCCCAATGCTCAGCTGCAGGAAGTAAGCCTGCATTTAAAGAACTGGCTGCAGCAGAAGCTATCTGCTGTAAGCAGCAAGAAGATGCAGCAACCCACAAAGTTGCAGTATAAAAAGAAGTTCCCCACCTACACTAAGACTTATGTGTCTAAACGGCAAAGAGAATATACTCAAGGGAAGTGTGGTGGAAGACCGCATCACAAGGGTGTTGGTAACACACATTTAGTTTATGCACACACAGCTTTTAAGCAGTTTAAAAACAAAACTACATACATTCAGAGAACCAACAAATCTTACAGCAAAATATTGACTGTTAAGAAAGTATGGGTTCCCAAAGTAACTAACCCCAAAGGACCCGTACAGAAATGGGTACCAAAATCTGCTTGAGTTTGTTGCAGGTTTCAGTGCCAGGTTACAGCAGTGATGTATGGTACATAGACAGTGGCTGCTCAAGGCACATCATAGGCAGTAAAGAAGTTCTGAAAGAATTCCAAGAATACAAAGGACCAAAGGTCATCTTTGGAGATGATTCTAAAGGAAGGACAAAAGGAAGTGGATGCCTAGTCAAAGGAAACATAAAGATCAAAGATGTATCCTATGTGAAAGGCCTCAGATACAATCTTCTGAGCATCAGTCAATTTTGTGACAAAGGATACATAATGGAATTCAACCTCAACAAGTGCTTAATCAAGGACAGTACATCAAATGAAGTCAAGCTTATAGGAATAAGAAGAGGAAACATATATCTTGCAGACTGGAACTCTACTATTCATCCAACATGCTTCATTGTGAAAAGTCCACCAGAGCTGAGCTGGCTATGGCACAAGAGATTAAGCCACGTAAACTTCAAGACAATCAACAAGCTAGCAAGAAAAGGTTTTGTAAGAGGATTGCCTGATGTGGCATACAAAAAGGAAAATATATGTGGAGCTTGTCAGAAGGGAAAGCAAGTGAAAAGCTCATTCAAGGACAAGTTGCAGAAGTCATCTCACAGGATTCTAGACCTTCTACATATGGACCTTTTTGGACCAGTATAACCAACAAGCATAAGTGGGAAGAAGTACTCTCTTGTGGTAGTAGATGACTACTCCAGATACACATGGACCATATTTCTTGCTAAGAAATCAGAAACACAAAGCAAGCTACCTGACCTAATGAAAAAGATTCAAAATGAAAAGAGCTTGAGCATTATGAAGATCAGATCAGACAGAGGAACTGAGTTCACAAACAAATTCATTGAGAAATTCTGTTCTAACAATGGTATTCGTCATGAATACTCTGCTGCAAGAACACCTCAATAGAAAGGTGTAGCTGAAAGGAGGAATAGAACCCTCAAGAAAGTAGCAAGGATAATGATAGCCGAGGCAGAGATACCCAAGAGATTTTGGGCTGAAGCAACCAACACTGCATGCTATACACAGAATATATGTCTAATCAACAAGGATCTAGACAAAACCCCTTATGAAGTCTGGAATTGATATACACGAAATGTCTCACATCTGCATATCTTTGGATGCAGATGTTATATCCTCAACAATGGAAAGGAGCATCTAAAAACCTTTGATGCAAAAGCAGACGAAAGAATATTCTTAGGATACTCTGCTGTAAGTAGAGCCTACATAATCTTTAACAAGAGAACCTTATTGATTGAAGAATCAATCCATGTGGTGTTTGATGAACCACATTGTGACATAAATAAACTAGAAGAACCTGCTGAGGATACAACTCCAAGGAAAGAAAGTGATGTTCCATATGTTGAAGGAGTTTTGCATACAGGAGAAGACAAAGAAGAAGAAGCTGCACCCCAGGATGCAGCAGATGATCTTACAACAGCAGAACCTCCAATCCTACAACAACATGAGGAGCAACCTAGACCTGTACATGTTTTTTAGCCTGATAGGACATAGCTGAGAAATCATCCTAGGGATCTTATCATTGGAGATCCATCCATAGGAGTAAGGACAAGAAGGTTCATTCCTCATGAAGCAATATTTTCATGTTTCATATCTCAAACAGAGCCTCAAAATGTTGAAGAAGCCCTACAAGATAGCAACTGGGTACAAGCCATGCAGGAAGAGCTAAATGGATTTGAAAGAAATCAAGTTTGGCAAACAGTTGCAAGACCAACTCATCAAGGAGTTATTTCAAGGAGTTATTGGAACAAAATGGGTTTTCAAGATCAAGCTAGATGAATCTGGACTCGTTGTAAGGAACAAAGCAATATTAGTTGCTAAAGGATATTGCCAGGAAGAAAGAATTGATTTTGATGAAACTTTTGCTCCAGTAGCAAGGCTGGAAGCTATAAGGATTTTTCTGGCATATACAGCTCACATGAATTTCAAAGTATATCAAATGGATGTGAAGAGTGCATTCCTTAATGGTGTTCTTACAGAGGAAGTGTATGTTGAGCAACCACTAGGTTTTGAAGATCAAGCAGAAGAGAAGGTGTTCAGGTTACACAAAGCCCTTTATGGACTCAAGCAAGCACTAAGAGCATGGTATGACACCTTATCTCTCTATCTGCTGGAAAATGGTTTCAAGAAAGGAACAATGGATAAAACTCTGTTCAGGATATAAGATGGAGACAGTATACTTTTTGTACAGATATATGTGGATGATATCATCTTCGGATCCTCCAACAAAGAGTTATGTGAGAAGTTCTCCAATCTGATGCAATCGAAATTTGAGATGAGTATGATGGTAGAATTAAGTTTCTTTCTAGGACTGCAAGTAAAGTAGCTAGTTGCAGGAACCTTCATCAACCAGGTCAAATACACAAAGGAACTTATCAAGAAGTTTGGCATGGAAAACGGGTCAGCAACATCTGTTCCTATGTCTACATCCATAAGCCTTGACAAAGATGAAGATGGCAAAGATGTAGATATCACAAAATACAGACGACTCATAGGATCCTTGCTATATCTTACAACAAGCAGGCCAGACGTCATGTTTGTAGTTGGAGTCTGTGTAAGATTCCAAGCAGCACCAAAGGAGTCACGTCTTTCAGCTGTCAAAAGGATTATCAAGTATCTGAAAGGAACTCAGGAAGTAGGCCTATGGTATCCCAAGGAAGGAGGATTCAAGCTCAAAGGATACTCTGACTCAGATTATGCAGGCTGCAAGATTGACAGAAAGAGCACCAGTGGGACTTGTCAATTTCTGGGAAATAGACTTGTTTCATGGTTCTGCAGGAAGCAAACATCGATTGCAACATCTACAGCAGAAGCAAAATATGTTGCAACAGGAAGTTGTTGTGCGCAAATTCTCTGGATACAGCAGCAACTAAGAGATTATGGGATTGAAGAAAAAGAGACTCCAATTCTCTGTGATAATACAAGTGCAATTGCAATTACCAATAATCCTGTATTTCACTCAAGAACAAAGCATATCGATATACGACATCACTTTATTAGAGATCACGTGGAAAAGAAAGATGTCGTGCTTGAGAAAGTTCATACGGATCTCCAGCTTGCAGATATATTCACTAAACCGCTGAGTGAATCAAAGTTTTCTACGCTTAGAAACAAGATGGGAATTCTGAAATTATGAGTGAAAAAGAAAAAGGAGAAGCCCAGGGGGAATATCTGCATGCTTGCAAAAAGCTGCAAGTATAGTGCTGTAAGCTGCGTCTACATACATCGCTAGGTCCAAAAAGCGCTGTATCTTTTATTCTTACAGTACAACATGAAAATGGGAGAGTAAGCAGCACTTGGTTACAACATTTATTTCAAAGAGTATTTAATACTCTGCAACCTTGTACCTAGGGTGCTGCAACCTTAAAAGGATAATAAATTTGGCGGCAAATCACATGTACTTCAGCATTTAATGCAAGTCTGCACTGTCAGAAGATGAAGAGGCGCGGTCAGAGCCCACGTCTGTACGAGTCATGATTATTTACGATTTGACCCCTCCATCTTTTTCTAAGGACCGTAAGATCATTTCCATCCGTTTAATTTCAACTGTCGATCTTACTACACGTCCCTTGATATTCTCCATAACCCAATAAACTTCTCTTTTCAAATTCATACCGTCTTCATCACAAAGAAAACTTCCCTTTCTTCGTAAAAATCCCTAAGTACCAAAAATCTCAAATCTCTCTCAAATCTTCATCCATGGCGGCTCGACGAACCATAGTCTTGGAAGGTCGCTTGATCAACCAAGAGCATGTTTATGCCTCTGGATTGTACGATAACTCCGTCATCCGTCGGATTTTTGATGCGCTTGAACGGACCTAGATTCTAGGGTTGGTAACCACCTTCTACACTGGATTCTCTGTAGAATCAGTACAAAGGTTCTACGCCTTTGCCAAGACCTCTGAGGAGAGGAACTGCATCCTATTCAAAATGGATGCAGATGATGAAGAAAAGTCTCTAACCGCCAAAGACATAATCACCACCTTTAACATCTCCTCTAAAGGCCTGACCCCAAGTCAGCTTGCGACGTATAGGGAAAACAACGCTCAACAGATGTGGGATCTCTTTAGAGCTAAAAATGCAGGGGCAGAGATCAAAAGAAGCACCCCGAAGAAACTCTTCAAAGCGGAGTTTGAATTGCTCCATGATATATGTGCGTACACCATTGAAGGCAAGATAGGGAGTTATGACAAATGCACAGATCTCCAGTTCCGGATCATGTCTGTCATCATGGCCGGAGAAAAGGTGAACTGGGCAAGGTTCATCTTGAAGAGAATATGGGAGGAGGCAGAGAAGAGCACACCTAGGAGAAGCTATGGAATCACCATTTGCTCTCTACTCTGCAAACTAGGCCTTCAACTTGCAGCTCACATCCCCATTCCCGTTGGAAAGTATCTTGGAGAGAAGAAGAAGGGTAAGACCCAACCAAAGATAGATGTTGCTGGGGTTGCACTGAAGAAAACCAAAGACAAAAAGAATACAACTCTGGCACTGCAGGATGAAGTTATAGGCAGCAGGGGTGAAGATGATGATGATGATGATGAAAATCCTCTTTCAGTCATCAAGGGCACACCGAGGAGGGCAGATCCTGAACCTGAGTCCTCGTCCTTAGATGATGCTGGACCCCTGGCCAAGAGGGCCCCACGCAGCAAGAAGAAAGTTGCTGCAGCTGCTAATTCCCAACTCTCTACTGCAAGTTTGTCAGTAGACACTGTTGCGGATGAGTCATATCTGTAAAGGATTCAGCCAGATGAAGAAGCTTGTACACAAGGGGCTGCTGATTTAGCCTCTTCACACGACCCTGAAGCTGTTCAGTCTATGCTCGATCCAACCTTCCCAGCTGCTAGAGACATGGAGCAGCAATACAGTCTCTGGAGGAAGATGAGACTATCCAAGGGAGAAATCTTGATGCAATGGAAGGATTTCCTTTTTGTGGAGCAAGCAGTCTTGGAGTAGGCCAACTCAGATGATATTATGACGCTCCTACAACCTGAGTATGCAGCAAAAGTGCAAGATCAATCTAAAAGCACTAAGGGAGCAATGGACAAATGGAAGGGTAAAGCACATGCAGAATCCCACTCTGCAGAGCTGCTAATGAAAGCAGCAACGGAAGATGCTCATATCTTCCTAGCCCCGACTGCAGAGGCTGTAAGAAGGGGCGATGATGTTGCATTTGCGCAAGAGCAAATCAACACCTTGGGAGTGGAGCAGGCTGAGGAAGTCATGCTGCAACAAGCGCTGCAAGCAAGTGTCAATGAGACAAGGATGCAGCACACTCCTAGGAAGATGCAAGGAGAAGGAAGCACAAGTCGTCACAACTCAGACTCCTCTGCATATGAGCAAATGGTTGAAGGCCTCTCCAATATTGTTACGCTTGATTCTCCGGAGGAGGAGGAGGAGCCTCAACTGGTGGATTATGGCGATTCCCCGGTGCACACCATTCCTGATATTGATGCAAACACTCAGGGGGAACCGACCACCATCATCAGAGATGTTATCTCTGACATTGCTGAGATTGCCGATGAAGCAACCGCGGAGGAAGTTGCAGAGACGGTACTCCCTGTACTGGAAGAGACAGTGGTACAGCAAGCAGCCACCCTATCAGAAGCTGCAATAGAAATAGGAAGGGTGGAGGCTGAGATTCTTACAGCAATCGAGCTTTCAGTATTGCATACAGTACAAGCTGCAAGAAACCAACAAGAGCTGCAAGAACCCATTCTTGCAGAGACTGTCGGGGTTATAGGACCGGCCGAGGAGACGGGGTCCTTGCTGAAGACCTCAGACGAGACTGTTGTTCAGACAACACTCTCTAAGGGTGAGAAGAACTCTGAAGCGACGACTGTTGAGACAGTACCCTTAGAGAATATTAGCAGAGAAGCTGAGGTAACCACTGTACAGCTAGAGACACCTCATGAGGAGGTTGATGCTGCTGCTGCTGCTGCTCGCTCAAAAGAACCTTCCCAGGTTACAGCAGCAGAGGTTACTAAGGAAGCTGAGTATGCAGAATTCCAACGGAGGATGGCTGACCGCAACGGAGCTAAATATGTAAACATCGGTGAAGTGGTAGCATCATCCGATGAGGAAGAAAATCCCACCTCGGGCTGCCCAAGTCCCTTATCAAGCCTTCATGAGGGTGAGGATAAAGAAACTGAACAAGAGGCTCCAAGGCAGGATGCAGCACAACCCTCAAGATCTTTAGTCCCTTATGCTGCATCGGCTGCTACCTCTCAAAGACGGAATGTAGGCCTTACCCCTGATGAATCGATTGACAAGATAGTTGATGTTGTTAGACACCTGGTTCATGCTCTTCAAGATCATGAGTCTAACATGCAGAACAACATGATGGCCGGTGTCAAGTTCCACGCTGAAACCATGTCCAGCTTCAAGAAAGATATTGAGGCACTGCCTGGGATGATCAAGCATACGCTAAATGACAATGCTCACAGGCTGTATATGGACAGGGTTAAAATGGAGGGAGAATTGAAGAAAGAAGCTGCAAGCACCCGAGTTGAAGTCAAACTCTGCAAGCGATATGCAGAAACAGCATCGGAAAGGCTGCAAACTCACTCCATGGTGCTAGAGACACTTCTGAACCACGTAGCCGATCAATCCAGAAGATCCAGAGCCATCGACGATCAATTAGGGAACCTGGAGACGATTCTGATGAATGCATTTCCCCAGTATACCTAAGGTTTCAGGGAGGCCCAGCACCTTCAAATAGACCACGGTCTAAAGTGGTTCCAAGTATCCCTGCTCCGCCCCCGGCTTTTGATGATTCCAAAAAGGGGGAAGAGTTTCCAGACAAATACAGGAGCTCTGGGACAATGAAGGTGAGGAAGAAGAAGATAACCAGCCTCTAAGCAGGAGGAGAAAGATGTCTGGATCATCTGCTGCTGCTGACGCTCCTTCTCCAAAAAGATGGAGAAAAGATGATAAAGGAGGAGCTGGTAGTGCAGCCGCTGCAAGCAGATCAACAGTAGGCGCTACATACAGCAGTGCTGCAAGCAAAGATGCAGCACCTCCCTCTTCTCATCATACAGAAAGAGGGAGAGAAAGCCAGCAGCATGACTCAAGAAAGAGGGTGAGCAAAGCCGAGGTTGAAAGGCATTATAACGAGAAAATGGCTGCTCAAAGGGCGGAGAGAGCCAGAGTTGAAAAGGAAGAATATGCCTGGATGTAAAGGCTTGGAGTGATTGGTGAGAGAAGGATCTTTGACAAAGACCTCTACCAATATCCCCCTCAAGAAATTTCACGTCTCGACACGGACAACATATTTGCTGAAGTTTCAGTGTTGATGGATCAAAGGCCTGATGGAGAAAACATGGCCTGGAGCCTGAACATCTTCAAGGCAATCAAGTTGCCTACAGATAAGAATCCATCTTTTGAAGCAATCACACTGTACAAGAGATCCGAATATCTCAGAAACTTCAGATTTCTGTGCAGAAAGGACAAATTCAGTAGATTTCAAACCTGCCAAACTGCACTAAGAAGATATGAAGAGCTTACTAGGGCTGGAGAACTTGAAGTCCAGAATTACTACATAGACCAAGTGAAGCTAGGCTATATAGTGCCCTACTGTGAGGACTTTTGGCTGAGATGGATTCAGATCCCAAAGATTAAGGAGATACTTGAAGAATCCTATCAGGAGTCCATTCGAGACTGGTGGAAAGGATCTAGAGAAAGAGCAGAGCAAGAAGGAAGGACTGCTGAAAGAAGACCAAATGAAACGTCTACAAAAAGGTCCCTATTTCAGCAATAATTTATTTATGTAATCCAGGATTATAGTTTATTTCTCAAAGCTTATCATATATGTAATCCTGTTGAAAAATGAGATAATCCAATATAAAATCCTTCTTCATGAATGAAATAATGTAATGGTTTTGTCATCATAAAAAAAGGGGAAATTGTTGGGATTCCAGTGTTTAGATTTTGATGAGACAAACCAAAAATGTAATAGGAAGTTTGAGTACCCCATTTTTCACAATGTTTAAGTGAAAACATAAGACTATGATTGAGTCTTGTTATAGAAAAATGGAATACACATGCACACAATGCTGTATTGAAGATTTCAGAATGAAGCTGCTGCAAGAAAGCAGATACAGCAACACTGCAAGAAGGCAGCTACTGCATTACAGCAAAGTAAGTAAAAACTGCATGCAGCATCGCTACAAGAAAAAGATACAAGAATAATGCTGCAAGAAGGTCTAAGCTACAACAGCGTAGTAAAAGACAAACAGCTGCAAGCGGACCTAGGATACGGTGCGAAACTTACTACTCTATTAGTTTACATCGCCAATGATAAACAGAATAAGTATCCTGCAATCCGAGAAAAGATAAATGCAGTACGAGGAACGAAGATCCAATCAAGGATAAATAAAGTCGTTCCAGAGAAGATCAAAGTTGCAGACACGGAGCCAATGTCAAGACGCCACGTGGACTGACGCGCCGTAGAAAGCTGCAAGCCGCAACCACCGCATTAAATGCTCCAGAAAGAAAAGTTAAGTCGCATTAAATGCTCCAGAAAGAAGAGTCAAGTCGCATTAAATGCGAGCCATGCCTTTGATCAAGTACTCTTAAAATTCAAAATGAGAGATATCTCCTTCAACGGATATCTTGTCTACAAGTACAAAAAGAGGATGAGTAACCCTGAAGCTGAGAACTAAACTACTGGAGAACTGAACAAAAACTCTCAAGCATTCAAGTTATATTTCAAGCCTACTCTCAGTTTCAGTCACTCAACCTCTGTGAAGTGAAACAAGTTCAAAGCTGAAAGATCCTTTGGAGGATTCAGAAGCTCACTTCACCGCACCAGTTGAAGAACAAATCGATATACTTTTTAACCTTGTTGATGTGTGCGTAGGTTGTTTTAGGTGTCGAACAATTGATAGGAGGGATCCTTGCTGTTTGTATAGTTGTCTAAGTTTAGGCAACTTCCTTGTGTGGGATTGTGAAACCCTGTGTGGGTTTGCCTTTAGAGTTTGCAGTTGTTGTGTGGACGTTGGACTCTAGTAGGTGTTTAACTTTGTAAGTTGATAGATTGTTAGGAGTGTCCTGTAAATCAATCTTGCTTAACAAAGTTCCTGCTCGAGGTAGCAGTAAAGTGGACGTAGAAGGGTTACACCACCTTCGAACCACTATAAGCCATAAGTGTTTTATTGCTTTCTTATCTACGCTTTATATTTTATATCTATCTCTGTCATATGCATAAAACGTTTTGAAAAGGATCATATTTGAGAAAACCAGCCTTGTGTCTTAAAACTGTATATTTCCGCTGCGTATAAAACTCTAAGTTACAGCGTGCAGCACTACATCCTAGTGCTGTAAGCAGTAACTGACTGGTGCTGTAAGTTCAAGTAACTTCCAGAACAGTAAAGTTTTAAACATATTTTTGAAAATCGACCAAGGTTCATTCACCCCCCTGAACCTCGAACACCATTTGGACTAACAAACGTTGTTCGTTATGATAACATGAAAAATTTTATACAAAATTAATATATGGACTAGTAATAGCTTGAAATCCTATAAATAGAAATCTCATTTTATTAAGGATCTTACTTATTAGAGATAATTGATGTACATATAAATATATATATATATACATGAAATATATATATCTCATTTATATTCAGTAATATAATTATATATCCATATATATCTCATATATATATATATATATATTCAGTATGATATTCAGTAACTGGATATCATACTAGATATCATCTAATAAAATTGAAGAGAATAAGATGACTTTTATACTGGATATTAACTTTCCATGCAATAAATTCATAAAAAACAATTTTAAAAAAAATTAAAAATTTAAAAATTAAAAAAAAATCACCAATACCGAAATTTCTCCGATACACCGCAATTTTATAAAAGAACTCACCGAAACCGAAATTTCGCCGAAATTTTGATGAAAAAAAAATGTTACATATTATTATTTCGATACTTGAATTTGAGCGAAATTTCGCAAAATTTCCATCCATGGTGTCCACTTAGAAAGTTTTCAAAAGTCGTTGATTTTAATCCCATTCCTTCTAGCAACTTGTTCATTTGATCTCGATTTAATCATTTCGTCAAAGGATCGGCCAAATTATCTTTAGACTTCACGTAGTCGATCAACATAACGTCGGTCAAGATCAATTGCCTCACGGTATTATATCGACGACGTATATGTCTCGACTTACCATTGTACATGTCATAATTACATTAATGTTATTATATGTGTATATAAAGGTTATACTACATAAATGTTATATATTTGCATATATATAACATAAAGGTATGACAATGTTGAAGTAAAAATAAAGTTATACTACATGATTTTTAAAGGTATGACTATGTTGATATAAATGTATAAGTAATATCACATAAACTTATGATATTTGTACATATAAGATACACTAATATAATATACATGTTTCTACTAGGGAAAAAAGTAGGTCAGCGAAAAAAAATTCAATATATGAAGTTATAGTAATACATAAAGGTTATGATATTTGTACATAAATATTATACTAATATAACATAAAGGTCAACCCATGAATTAAAAATAAATCATTATTAAATTTTTGTGGATCCGGGTGGATCTGATCGCGCCCATTTGCACCGTGCAACTAGTGCACACAAGTGTAACTCAAATTTTATAAACTTCAATAAATATTTTTTGGGATTTTATCGATTTAAGTCCCGAAAGATAAGTTCACTATCAATGCTTGCACACAAAAATAACTCAAATTTTATAAACTTAAATAAATATTTTTTGGGATTTTATCGATCTAAGTCCCGAAAGATAAGTTAACTATCAATGCGGGTTATGAAAGATAAATATTATCAATCTAGGGTTTGAAAGATTGGAAACTATCAAATTAAGATTTGAAAATGAAATGGGGTTAACTTTTCTCTATTAGGCGTCATCTCATTCTCTTCCCATAACTAACGTGGCTATCAAATCATGTTGACGTGTCAATTGAAAAATGAAAATTAGAAAATTAGAAAATAAAACTTTAAATTATTATTTTATTAGTTATGATATTTGATAAGATATCAATTTGATTACAATTTATATATATATATATATAGTTTCAATATATACTCCACTTTAATTACTATTAAATACATTTAAGAATAAAATCAAACACTAAATATTACGCATATTATCAATATATTACACTTGTAATGATATCAATATTATCATGCAAATATGTGTTTAATATATATATATATATAATCGATATTTTGTCATATTGATTTTTGTTCAATAATATATATCGAACAAATGTATGTATGACAGTCATGTCAGCTATGAGAAAAGAATGAGATAATGTCTAATAAAGAAACGTTAACACTGTTTCATTTTGAAATCTTAACTTAATAGTTTCAAATCTTTAGGGTATGTTTGTTTCGGGTTTCACAAATCCGGATTTGAGATTTTAAAATCTCAAATCTTCGTTTGTTAGGAGATTTAAATTAGGATTATAAAATCCACTCAAATACTACTTTATTTAAAGAAAACATAATAATTAACCCTACACTCTAACCTATTAATACACAAATTTCAATACACACTTAAATTTCTACTATTACAATCATCCAATCATTACTATTATATCAATTAATAATATAATATTACACTTATTAACTTTTTCCAGTATTGATTTGACATCTACAGTAACAATTCTACCCTATAAAATCTCATAACAAATACAAATTTTAACTATTCACCTTTATTTATAAATCCCAGGATTTCAAAATCGGATTTCCACAATCCTACATAAACCCGAAACAAACATACTCGAAGAAATTCAAGTTTTGAATTGATAAGATTTATCTTTCATACCTTACATTGATAGATAATTTATCTTTTGGGCCTGAATCGATAAAATCCCATATATGTTTTTAGCAATCTCATAACCAAAACTATTTTTTTTTATAAAAATAAACGCATCCATTGCAAAGCAATTTAACTAACAAAACATTCAGTAGAATCAAACTTAAATAAAAGGTTTCAAACATTATTAATGAGAAAAAGTTTACGATCCCAAAGAAAATAAAAAGAAAGTCTGCTACTTATTCATAACTAAAAAAAAAGTATATCATTAAGGCAAAAACTTATGTGCATCCGGAGCACGGTTCTAAGATCCATACTTTCAACCCGACCTGGCGTGTGGCCGTTTCAATGTTGGCTCACGCACCCCCATGTGCGGCCACACCATAATTGGTGTATGCCGCGTGCGCAACTGATCATATATAGTGTATTTTGCAAAGGTATTAGGTTTATATTTTTAAGGTATCACATATTTATCTTTAAGGTATTACTGCAGAAATTTTTTTCAAAACCTGTAGGCATATGAAACCAACTAGTCCATTTAGTCCGAAGAGTGGTTGAATCTCTCTAATGCATACTTTTAAGATATTACATTTTTCATTTAGTCCGAAGAGTGGTTGAATCTCTCTAATGCATACTTTTAAGGTATTACAATTTTACCTTTAAGGTATTACATATGCACCTTTAAGGTATTATATATTTACCTTTAAGGTATTAATGCTTATAGTATAAGGTATTACATATGCACCTTTAAGATATTAGTTGCATACTTTTAAGGTATTAGTTGTATATTTATAAGATATTAGTTAATTTGTTTTACTTTGTTTAAGTGAAAGGTATTAATCGTTACATAGGTATTACTCATATACTCTAAATGTATCAATGTAAGTATAAAATGTTAAAATTTATTTTTAAGTTATTGAAATGTAGATATTCCTCATATATAACTTAAGGTATCACTCATATAACTTAAAGATATTACACATATACTCAAAAGATATCAGTATATTGTAGAGTGGGTTTAAAATATTAAAATTTCAAATGCTCGATTTTCACCTTCTTCTTCCTCAAAATTTTTGCACATAATTCATATTACTACAAATAAACATATATCAAAAGTCGACCATGCTCTCTCTTGTAACAAAATTGTAATTTAAAATCAATAATCTAAATCAACAATCTCTTCCATCTCTGCCTGGCTCGTTGTCACCTATGTTGGGTTTGGAACCCTGTAGAAAATGAGAAGGGGCCAGAAAAAAAGAAAGAAAAACAAGGGGAAAAGGAAGAAAAAACCACAGAATATGGAATATTAATTCGAAGAAAAAGAAATATAAAAAGATAGAGAAGAAAAAGAAAACATCATACATAGAAATTGAGAAGAAGAGAGATGGAGTTCCTCTCTTTGCCCTAGTTTAAAAATATATATATATATATATATATATATATATATATATATATATATATATATATATATATAATTAGAAGCGGATCGGATTATGCGGAGTGGATTGGGAGCACGGGTCCAGATATAAGAGGGCCTCTCTATCATTAATTCTTAAAAAAGTTAATTCTCTCACTTCAAAACGATGCAATAAAAATGAGACGAGTTACACTAGTTTCATGGGGTTTGTTTCATTTATTTGTCTTTATTAAACACTTATTTAATTTTTGACACATATTGTGTAACAAAGTGAAGTTTTCATAACTTAGAAAATATACTATTAATTTTCTTTTTTTGTTTATTTATATGTAAAAAAGTGCAAGTCAAGATTTGATAACATATTTTAAGCACATATTTGCTAAAAGTCTAATCATTCTATTTTCATTAGCTAAAGTATGATTAGTACGTTTCAATTAGCACATCTCTATTTTAATGTTTTTCATTTTGATCATTCTGTGAATAAAGATTTAATTTTAATTAAATATATGTTAAGAAAAATTGGAGTTGTGCAATGTAGCCTCTAGGCTCTAGTTGAAATTTCAAGTTTGAGTCTTCCGCCCTCAAATTGGCGTTTTTTTTTTTTTTTTTATATATTTTAAAGATAAAATATTATGTAGAGTTTTTGTAGGACGTTCATTTTAATCTTCTTTGCTTTGAGGCTAATAGGCCGCCCTAGAAAATAAATTAAACCTTTTTATATAAATCAACAGTTATATCTTCGAGAATCCTCATCTTTTTCTCTAGTCCTCCCTTCATTTCTCAAGTCATTCCTGTCTTCATCCTTTTGTTATCTGACAATTTCTTCTAAATTTTGCTTCACTCCCGAGTTAGGACAAGTTCCAAATTCAATGAAATTTATCAAAATAAAATCTCATTTTAAAAATAAGTTAGGATAACATCCTCACTTTCTTCTGTTTTTGAACAATAGAATCCTTTTAAAACAATTTACTAAAAGTTTTATAAGCTCAGCAAAAAGCATATTTTGGTGCAGAAGGTGGAGGCAGTAAATGCTGGGCAATAAAACTGAAAAGGCAAGATATATAAAGAAGAATGCAAGGCACATACAGTTGCCAATATTATCTTCTAAGAATGTATAACTGATTTCATCATAAGTATCAAGCTTGTCTATGAAAGTTCTACCTACATATCATTTATGTTACATATACAAGAGAATGGAGGTGGCTTGAAGACATTCATATCATCCTAAGAATAAGTAGTCCTGTCTTCTATCTTCTGTGTTGGGATCAATTAAGTGCTAAAACCCGGTATTCGTAAAGGGTCAGTTCTGCAAAACATAAGCTACCTAATTACCCAGTTTGCCTCTCAAATTAATTTCACAATGATAGAGAGCATCACCATAGCTGCTGATGCTACTAGCTTACCCGAGTCTGTATGATTGGGAAGAAAGACCAGTTCTTATCTCCATCCTCAGTGACAACCTTCTCGTTCGCCCACCACTCCGATGAACTGATACTAGGTTCCTCACAACTTCCTCCATCAACATTCTCAAAGTTGAATTCCTTGATCGATCCAAGAGTGATCGTCCTGTTCTTTTGATGTCGCCTCTCGTTTTCATCATCTGCATCATCTTTCTCTGATGCATGCTTGGAGGTGTCTTCAGACCAGTTTGTCCTTTGCACTGGCCTTTCTTGACATGTATGCTCTACGCTAACCGGCTTCTTTTCTACACATCTTACAACTTCTTCATCGGTTATCTCGAAAGAAACTCTATGGTTAACCACAGTCCCATCATTTTTCAATCCATTACGAGTATCTCGAAGTGGAGTGACATCTGAGTTTTGTCGGTTCAATACACAATTATTGTACGATCTGGGTCCCGCAGTATCCGGAGTAACTGCACCGGATCCTTGACACGACTCCCATTCACGACGCACAATCTTGTCCAGGTCCAAAAGTTTTGGCGGGTTACCAGTTCTGAACTCGAGAAAAAATGGGTGTCCAGTCGTGAACTCAAGGTCAGGAAAAGGCGATGATGTGCCTGAACCAGAGATACCTGAGCAAGGTGAGATCAAATGGCTGACTGGACTCCCAGGTTGAAGCTGATACGATTGAAACTCGTATTGATGAGAGAAAGGGCATCTCTGACCAGCTTCGCCGTTCTGGAGGTTCGGCTCAAGAAGTCGTGCAAATGGCACCTCAGGAGAAGAAGGTGTAGTCAAGTGGACCGACTCCGGGGGAGGAGTATAGGGAGCAGTAGATGGTTCGGTGGTGAAGGTTGAGAAGACTGGGGGAGAAACTAATTGGGTCTCATGAGCATAAGGACCAATAGCAAACATCGAGGCAGGACCAGGAGAATACATGCTTGCGGATACAGAAGTCAGTGAGAATATGCCGTTTGGTGATTGGGTAGCAGAAGGAGGTTCGGATGGCAGGAAGGATGCAGGAGAGGAAGGAGGTGCGACAAAAGGCAGCATTACTGATGGTTGATGGGATGAATGTTCAGCTGTGTGGGCATCGGCTCCTATGGAAGTAGTTTCGGGAACAAGAACGGCATGCCCAATTCGCTTATTTTTGTTTGAACCGAAACACCAGTGAAGGCTCCAGAAGCCACCCCACCTCCTTTTCTGCACAATCATAAATCACGAGCATAATAAGAAATCAGATCTCTTATGTCATAAGAACATGAGTACAAAGTAGAGGCAAAGAAACATGGAAACTTGAAAAGTGTCACATTAGAAGTTGGCAGCAGAACTGTGAGTAAAAGAAAAGTAAATCAGAAGATCGATCAAATCTTGCTATTGTTTTCTAATGGGGAACAGAATGGATGCATGTTGATGGAATGCATATCACAAGATTGATTGAAACATCATACTGGAGAGGTACTGCTAATACTAATCAAGTGACCTGCATATCACAAGCAGACATATATAATAATTTTTCAACACATATTTCTGAAATTTTTAACCGAACGGCTCTCAAATTCTTGACTAGACCTATTTGTGGACAATCTAAAAATAGCAGAACAAGATGCGAGTTTGCAAGATATCAAGCTATATTTTTGAGGGATCAGGGATGAGAAACATTCTTGTCTCCACTTAAGATTGTAAAGCCGAGGTTTTACCTATCATCCCACCCCAGAAAAAAAGAAAGCACCACTCACCTCATTCTCAGATTGTCATATAAAAGAATGCAGCATCCAATATAAGACCAAAAACAGATTCCATTTTGGATTTATTAGCATCACAAGGGTTAGGTATAAAGTTAACTGCTCCTAGTTTCTTCAGCTTCTTCAGAGCCTTACTAGGTGTAATAATCAGGGTTATGAAATATGCAAATTATTTAGGAGTGCTGTCTAAAACATATTTTTTCCCAAATGCTGCAGCTGATTATCAGCTTCAACTGAAGCTACGTAAGCAGTCATACTTCAAACCTCGTTTACAGAGATACAGCTATGCATCAAGCTAGCTGCAGAAAATAATAAAGGTTTTTTGCTTCCTCATCCTAAAACGATTTTGTTTAGATGCTTCTGGACCTCAACCAAACCGGAAATAATAAATTCTTTGCTTGACTTGCTCACTTTTACCAATTAATCACCACCCACAACCTGACCTAAAACTCATTGCATAACCATACTCATATAGATGATAACTGATAAGTGAAAAATCTCACAGGTTAATTTAATTACAGGAAAATTAAAGATAATGATTATATTTTTCTCTGCTCCTCCCACAGGTTAATTCATGTTTAGCTCTTCCCAAGGGGCATTAGCTGCTCACTTAAACATTTTGTTTCGAACTAATATGAGAAAAAAGAAGTCTCCAGTGTTCGCAGGTTTAAATAGAAAGTTGAGCATTATTTACAAGCACCAGATAAAGGTTTATCAAAGACTACGAAAAATGAAAAAAATGAACTACATCTCAAAATTTTAACAAAACCGATGCCAAGCCCAGCCTTCGTATTCATTGCTAGCATAACATTATAAATTGAAGTTAATGGCACATACTTTAAAGCTAAAAGGAGAATGGGTAACATGATCTCAGAGAAAGAAAACATGTAACTGTCTTCAACATATTAAACATTAATAATTTCAGAACTTCAGCACCATGGGGAGCTAAATGCTCAGGCCCCAACATCATTAATTTAGACATATCTTAAGACTCAGCCTGTTAACAACATCAATGCGAGGGAGCCTGCTCAAGCTTCTCAAACACTATCAAATTATTAGTCATTGCTCATGGTAATTTATATAGCTCAACATGATAAAAATCATGGTGATGGAAAAGGTCGTGATTATCCGTGTGTTTGATTATATATTTATACCTTCCTGTGCAGAGCATCATTGCTTCCTACCTCCAACAGACATCATCATTGTGATCATACAATCTTCCCAAAAGTTGTTAACATCATTTGTGACAAACTAGTGAAAGAAGATCATGATCTAACAAAAAAGCATCACAGTAAGGTAGTTAGAAATTTCGTACCAACTAAAACATTTTCTTTTTCGTCCGATTGTTAGTAAATTCAACAATTGGCATAGAACATAACATTGGATGCCAAACATTATGATGGACTAACAAACTATGCCACACGGCAGTTAGAAAAATCATGATGATCTGAAACTTTTTACTATTTCCTTTATGATTGTTGTACATTTAGCAATCTGTTCTGAAGTCTGAACATAACAGTGGATGCTCTTTCAAGTTGATGGGGTAAAAAAAAAAAACAGATCATTCCAAATTCAGTGAAACAAGTCCAAAAGTCCTTCAGGGTCCATGCTTCAAACAGTTGAAGAAATTCCAATAAAAAGTGTAGACTCTGATCGAATTCATCATCAATATTTAGCTAAAGAAGTCATATTACATCCAAAAATTTTATTGATCACAGTCGATAAAAATAAAGTCAGAATAGACAGAATCAAACAATTACATCATCAGATCTCTAATTTCTCACAATTCTCTAAACAAAAACACAAATATAAAAATCAAGCATCCAAACCAGGGGAATTCCACAATAAAACATCAAAATACCGAAACAACAATTAATGAATAATCAATAACTTCCTTCTAGCGCAAACAAGCAACATACGCGTAAATCATCAAAATTACATAGAACAAGAGAACAATTAAACCTAAAACGAAATCTTCAATCTCATACCTGAGCTGAAGCATGAGAAACGCGAGCTTCCCCAGATGCGATCGCAGTGGCGGCGGCGTTAATCGTCTCCAACGCGTCGGTTTCATTCGCTCCTCTTCTCATCTTTGACGCAATCAATCAAACCAAATCGAACTCAAACACATACTCAGCAAACAAAAAATCATAGGATAAAGAGAGATGAATCAATCTTTATGTATCAATTCTTCAACAGAAATGGAGAAACGCTGCATACTCAAACCAAAATAGTGTGTGTAAATGATGTGTGTGTGTGTCTATATATATATATATATATATATATATATATGATTCTGAGGTCAAACACGGCAGTGACTGAAAAGCGATTTGTTTAATTATAATGATGATTATTATGGGACTAATAATTAAAGTTAATTAGTAGTTGCTTGAAAAGTGAATTTACCTATAAGGGCCTGTAAACATAAATCCATTGAATCACGAATATAATTGTTTTTAAGGAGATTCTATTTACTTAGGTTTCAGTTTTCAGAAAAAGAAAAGGCAAGGATTTTATTTGATATTGTATAATCCACAATTTATGTATGAATTCGTAAAAATTGATTTAATTTTTAAATAATGATGTCGTTTCTTAATATTATACTTGGATTTTTGTGAGAGAAAAAAAAAACATATATCGTAGATTAATTTTATAGGTTCTCGAGTGAAATTTATTGGAGGTTGGTTGTGTATTTATCCTTTTATTTCTTCTTTTTTGTTATTATCAATGTTTATTTTTTTGTTTTTAATTTAGGCTATGGTAGGTTAAAAGCTAGTGACAAATAATTAATCATTTAATGACTCATGATTTCCACCCTTAACTCTTGACAAAGCATTCAATTGCAGACTTTAACCTTACTAGTATGAGTTATTGAACCTCATTAAGAAAACAACTTAAAAGTAAACTAACTTTTATTGAAATATTAATTATATTATAACTATATAAATGTGTTGCATTTATGTAATTTCGTAGCATGCAATCATTACATGTTTTTTATAACTTCAACAATTCTGGTGGCTGCCTACAAGGATGAAACAAGTATAGCTTCTTCTAATATCTAGTACTCATTTAATATCATGTATTGTGTTTTCATTCATTATTTTGTTTTCCATGATTACCAAGAAAGTCTTATAAAGTAAAATTAGATCAAATCACTTTATTTATATAATTTACGGTCTGTAAGGATGTTAGTATAGTCCATCTTTTCTTTAGCATTCGTTTCAAAATTGTAGCCAACGCTTTTTCTTATTATAAATATTAAATATTATTTTTCCTAATATTTCATTTTATAAATTAACAGCTTATGTAATGTCAAAAAAAAAAAATACTTATATTTATCATCGTTCAATTAAAAAAATCAAGCTATAATAGGATTCTTACAGTACATTAATATATTTCTTAATTTTTGTTAAAAAAAAAAATTTGGTGGAGTAATATTATTTAGATTCACCAAGTGTTTATCAATGTAAAATTTTGAGTTATACTTGAATTCGTACATGTTTTGAAAATACTATTATTTATCTCAAGAAAAGGTTGTACTTCCTCTATCCCAAAATAAATGATGTTTTAACAAAAGAAACTTGTTCTAAGATAAATGTCATTTTATGATTTCAAAACATATTTATCAATAATCTAATGTCTTCATTTTCTCGTATCAAATTAAAGAGGGTTGTTAAGAGAAAAGAAAATATATTTCCACATTAACTGTACTTAAATAAGGATAGATTAGTCTTTATATCATCTTTCTTAAACTCTATAGAAACACTTAAAACGGAATTTATTTTGGGACAGAAGGAATATTAAAAAGTCGAAAAAAAAAATTCATGTAATTATTTGGGTTGATGGATAAATTCATGGGGTATAATAATGTCTATAGAAAAGGAAGTTGAGTAGTATAATACAAAATTGATGGATTATAAATACTTGTACAATTATTCAGCTAATCAAAAATAAAATGTTATATATATTGACAAAAAAAGAAAAAAAAAATTGTTGGAACAATGGAAATTTTACTTAAGTAAAAGAATTTGGACTATGAATTAACCTTTGACTTTTAAATGGATTGAAATTTTTGATTTGAGGAGAGGATTGATAGGAGCTAATGCACTTCAACAAAATTATCATAGATAGGTTTATATAGGGGTGGTACGGTACGGTATACCGAAAATTTCTCGCCATACCGTTATCGTACCGAAAATTTCGGTATACCGAAATTTCATACCGTTACCTTACCGAAAATTTCGGTATACCGTACCTTCGGTATACCGAAATTTCGGTATAAGAGAAGTTCATATCGTTACCATACCGTCATTTCGGTATACCGGAATGGACCGGTATACCGTTCCATACCGGTATACTGAATGGACCGGCATACCGTTCCATACCGACATACCATTTCATACCAGTATACCGGAATGGACCGGCATACCGTTTCATACCGAAAATGATTTTTGTATTACCGAAAAGGATTTTTGTATTAGAATTATTAAAAAATAATATTGATATTTATTTTTATACCGGTATACCGAACATCCTTTTGTATTAGAATTATTAAAAAATAATATTGATATTTATTTTTATACCGGTATACCGAACATCCTTTTGTATTAGAATTATTAAAAAATAATATTGATATTTATTTTTATACCCGTATACCGAACATTCTTTTGTATTATAATTATTAAAAAATAATATTGATATTTATTTTTATACCGGTATACCGAAATTATTCGGTATACCGAAAAGTTTCGGTATGCCGGTATACCGAAAATTATTTCGGTATACCGGTATACCGAAAAAAAAAAAAAATTCATACAGTTATCGTACCATAATTTACCGGTACGGCATCATACATTACCGAAATTTTCGGTATACCGAAAATTTCGATATTTCAGTATTTTTTCGGTACGATAAGTACGATATACCGGTATTTTCGGTATATTACCCACCCCTAGGTTTATAGTCTAGTACTTGAAAAATGGAGATCATTAAATGGGGAAAGGTTGAAAGTTTAATAAAGATTCAAAAGGGCAGTTTGGTACTTTTGCACGAAAGTGGGGTAGGAAGAGAAAAGTAGTGTAATTACCGAGAAAGGTTTGATGAGTGCTGAATTAAAGTGCGCACGTGTGGGGATGAACATGGCTTTTCGTGTAGCTGTGGACCCCACCGTGTAAAATTCTCCCCCTTTACCAGAACTTGCACGGTTGCTTCATCTTTTCCTAAATTCCACAATTATCCCCTTTGCATACACACACCATACAGGTTTCCTATGGGGCAAAAGTGTCCTTTTCTATTACTCTCTTATTGGCTTATTGCCAACTTTTTGCCTGCCTTTTGGGAAACTTTAAAATGGGGTTTTCTCAATAATAGCAAGTTTAAAAAGAGCCTCAGTATCATCATCGATTCAAGCTTAATCCATCAGATCGTTTCAAAGATATTTAATAATATTTTTTTCTGAAATTTTGTTTCATCCTGTAACTTTTTATAAATTTTATAGATGATGATAATAAGATTCTTTTTTAGTAATATAGATAATTATATATGATAAATTTAAAATCTTTGTTAGTAAAGTTTAGAATATCATTCAAAATAGTACATAATATATAAAATTACATAAATATAGATAGAATATAATATAATTCCTATATCTCCTTAATTTAAAAAAAAAAATCCTAAGAAAAATTAGTTAAATTTAATAATATATGAATTTTCTCGTAAAAAATATGAATTTCTCCTTGAAAAATATGAATGTATCTTTAATTCCTTGCAATTATTCACACTATAGTTTTAGAAGTTATTCCACTTTGAAAATTTTCAAAAAAAAAAAAAAAGATAATTGAGGAATTGTAGTATAAAGTGTATGAGTTTGTATTAAAAGTTATCCTACATTGAAAAAAGACCAAACAAAGTATTAGTGATTGTAATATAAAGTGTATTAATTCATTCACAATTATTTATGTGCACTGGAAGTATGGTTGAGAACCGTGCAACTAAGTCCATCCGATCCATTGGTACTTTTCACGCACCCCACTCGCACCTACGCGCCTCAGGTCTGTGCTCAAACCCTAGTCCCTGCACGCCTAACATTTTAGTATGTTCGCCTAATCTTTTATTTATATTTGTCTAACATTTTAGTTATGTTCGCATACCATTTATATTATTACGTTCATATAATCTTTATGTTTATGTAAAAGTGTATTATAGATCTATAATATCTTTTAAACTTTTATGTAATAATAATATAACATTTATGTTATTATTTAAATATATAAAAGTTATGATATTTGTATATAAAGGCTATAGCAATATAATATAAATGTTAAATTATTTTAACATAAAGATTCAGTCATATTACATGAATTTTTATACTGAAAAGAGTTTAAGTAATATCATTTAAAAGTTATGATATATGTACATAAAAATTATATTAATATAACATAAACGTTAAACTCATATAACATAAATGTTACCGTATAAATTTAAAAAAAAAAAAACCAAAAACAGAACAAATTTTGACCCGAATCCGAATCGAATCCGACACACACACTCAATTGCACAGATTTAGATCCGTACACCTGATTTATAGGAACACTACTCTAATTCCTATAAAGAATCTGTCCTACATTGATTCCTTTAAAATAGCATGAGGTTATTCACTATAAGCGGTGCTAGTGTCTAGTAGTGTAGTTACTCCACATTTCTTAAGGTAAAAAAAATTTAAAAAATACAAAATAAAAACTACATAAATTGGTTCAATTGGTTTGGGCTAGTTTCAACCAATCAAATCATGGAAGCAGTTTATTTATATCCTTTGAGACCGGACCATCGATTAATTCGCGATAGAACTGGTCGGATTGGCCCATTCCGGTTCAACAAAGACTATTTAAAATGTCATGTTTTAGTTTTATATAATAATAATAATAATAATAATAATAATAATAATAATAATAATAATAATAATAATCAATAATATTGAAATAAGTAATTAAAATCAATAATATTGTTCAAGTAAGATAATTTGATAAGCGGATTAACAGTACTGCTATGCAATTATGTGCTTCATTTATCTAAAAGTAAGTCTTATTCTAAAAAATTGCGTACAAATTAAGAAACCCTTACAAAAAGACTTGTCATTACTTAAAAATCTAACCAATAATTTTAATTTTCTTTCATTCTTAATGCTCATTTTCAATTCCTAAAACATTTTAACTTGAGAAGAGAGTGGAAATTTTGAAGATCAATAGTTACTATTTCTTGATCAATTCTTAAAAAGGATATTTATTTTGAAATAAATTGTTTTTGCTAAAACGATACTAATTGTGGGGTTTTAAGAAATATTTCAAAATAACAGTACTTTACAAAATGAATTTTTTCAATTTATCTTAACAAAAACTCATATAAAACTGATGCAGGGATCCTAAATCCGTGTAATTCAGATCGACCCGACCCGATACGAGATTCTACGCATCGGCACGGCCATCCACGCGCCCCCACACGTCGAGGAGAGGGCGCCAAACACTTAGATTATTTTCTGCATTTTCTAGGGAAATATATATACATTTATGTTATGACTTTGATACATTTATGTTATAAATGTGTGACCTTTATGTACAAGTATCTCTACATTTATGTACTGTAACTTAGAAAAAAAATGAAACAATTTCATTTGTAATGTATATTTTTATGTGATATCAATGTGACATTTATGTTATGTTATGTCACCTTGATGTACAAATATTCTGACCTTTATGCATATTTTTTAACATAACATCAAGGTGACATAACATAATATAAATGTCACATTGATATCACATAAAAGTATACAGTACAAATTATGCTGAAATTTTTTCATTTTTTTTCTAAGTTACAGTACATAAAGGTCATGATATTTGTTCACTAATTTCTTTTAGCTACTCCCGCAAGTATACATTGTAGGGTGTAGAAGTGGTGAGTAAGATCGATCCCACAGAGACTGGCTATCTAGGAACTAACTAACTACTCAAATTCAATTTTCAATTTTATCTAGGAAAATCAAATAACACCGATTGCAGATTAATTCAATAGAAAAGTAAATATGCAGATAAATTCACTCAACAATAACAGATATCTAAGATATGTTCTAGAACATACTTTCATCTAATTCTCATCAAAACATCACTTTAACCAATTTAAGTTCATTAATCAATCATCATATATGAGCAATCACATGTGTTGAATTAACAGCTCTCTCGAGTTAGTTAACCGGTTGATTATTATGCCACTAGAGGTATCCCTACTTAATCTGATTAAAACATAACAACTCCCAAAAGTACCTGAAATTGATTTCTCATCACATAAATTCCTTAATCTCCCGATCTAAGTCTTTTTATGTGTCAATTGTTTATTCTTCCATAATTAAATCTCATCTCTCGAATTTTGATCTAATTACTAAAACATGCTCAATTACTGGTCATATAACCAAACAAGCAATCAACTCATAAACACACAAATAGGATAAACGATCATGAACTTTGAATTGAAATTAAAGATTCATCTCGATTCGAATCAAATTACTAACAAGCCCTACAAACCCTAGAAAATTAGCTAGACATGATGATAAACAAACTCATAGACAAGATTGAAAATATCATATCTACTAATATTCAAAAAGGGAAGAAAATATTAAAAACTCTATTAGACGACGATCTCGTGATTCTTCGATCTCTTGAATTCTTCTTCAAATCCTCTCGATGCTTCTTAGACAGTCGTGTTTTTCTCTATGAATCTCTCTCTTAATTTCTCTCCTCGTTCTTTACTTCTCTTCATGTTGAGTATTTATATTGTGTTGGGAATCTTCCAAGTGAAATCAGAGGTGAAATCACTCCAAGAAAACCAAAATCTTCGAATTCCTGTTCATCTGGGCACGGTCGACCATGCCCTGCCAAGAGGTCACTAGCGTTTCACGGAGCTGACCGTGTTGTGGGGAACGTTCGTGCCCCACCATCGAGCACTCACTGTATACTGGCACACGGTCGTGCTGCATGGCACGACTAGACCGTGCGCCACCAACTCTTCCACGCGATCTCATATTTCTATTCTTCCTTCCTTGGTCATCAATTACACTTGAAACTTGCACTTTTCTCATTAAAATCATGAAACTAAGCACAAACCCGTCAAATACAACTTATACAATATAGTATCATAAATCACCATAAAATGTATCTAAACATATCCAAATGAATATATAAACATACGCAAAAATACGTGAAAAACAACACTTATCAAATCCCCCAAACTTGAACTATTGCTCGTCCTCGAGTAACATCAACTACTCAACTGACACTCCTAAAGAAAACTAAGCAAGCAACTAGAGAAACACGAACCAAGAATTTACGTCATATCTCCTAATCACAAGATCATCTATCATCCTAAAATATATATATGCTAAAGCAATAAACCAATAATGCAACTACTCATGTCATACAAACCATCCCCCAAACTTAAAGTTGACAATTCCAAAGAAGATTCAAAACTTGGAAAGAAATGGCTAATTGGGTTACCTCTCAAACAACGCTAAGTTTAACGTCTTCAGCCAGACGAGATGAAAATGTACCTTTTATGGTGGAAATTTTTCCTCCATCTCCACATCGAATTCCATTAAACGGCTGGGCACGGTCGATCGTGCTGTATAGCATGGTCGTGCCCCATTGTCCAGAACCGTTTCTCCACCGGGCACGGGCAGACCGTGCGCTACCGCACGGTCGTGCCCGGTCTTCTCCTCTTCAATTTGTCTTTTGTCTTGCTGTTTCCTTGCCTTTCTGTGGTACATCTTCATTAGTATTTCTCGATCCTCTACACAAGCACCCACTACATTAATAAAACTGCAGTTCTCCCTCTCTTCATGGAATCTCATGTCCTTGTAAATATTGAACACGATGTGTTCATCATTTACTCGCAGGGTGAGCTCTCATTTTCGTACGTCAATCAATGTTTGCCCCGTGGTTAAGAATGGTCGTCCTAAAATCAGGGACACATCATGATCTTCCTCCATGTCGAGAACCACAAAATCCACTGGGAAAATAAATCGACCGACTTTGACTAGCACATCCTCAATGACTCCCTTAGGGTAAGTTATTGATCTATTCGCTAATTGCAATGTGATGTTAGAAGGCTTCACGTCACCAATACCAAGTTTCTCGAAGATGGATAGCGGCATCAAATTTATACTTGCCCTAAGGTCACACAAAGCCTTATCAAAAATTGATCCTCCAATTTCGCAAGGAATTGTGAAACTCCTCGGGTCCTTAAGCTTTTGTGGCAGCTTTTGTTGTAAAATTGCACTCCACTCCTCCGTCAGATTCACTCTTTCATAATCCGCTATCTTTCTTTTCTTCAACATTACATCCTTAAAAAACTTAGCATAGTTTGGCATTTGTTCCAAAGCATCTGCAAAAGGAATGTTAATGTGAATTTTCTTAAAAATTTTCAGAAATTTAGCAAATTGAGCATCTAGCCTTTTCTTTTGAAACCATTGAGGAAAAGGAAGAGAAGAAATTGAAAATGGAAGTGAAGGTTTAGAATTTGATTTTGGCTTCTCAGCCCCTTTTTATTCGACTTCATCTTTCTTTTTCTCCACCACTTCTTCTTTCTCTTTCATCCCCTTTTCATCTTCCTCCGCTACCGGCATGCTTAGCCCCTCATATTCCATTCCATTTCTCAGTTGAATTGTCAAACACTGCTCCTTTAGGTTTATTTCAGTGGTGCTTGGATATTGACCTTTCTTATGTTGATTTCCTATGTATACGACCATCTGCCCTACTTGTAACTCTAAAGCTTTCATCTGTGCATCAAATCTTTCTTCAATCCTTGTGAATCTATCTCGTGATTCATTCACAAATGCACCTACTAGATCTTCTAGTGTCGGCTTCTTTGGTTCATCGATGACTCTATTCGTAACAGAAAAGCCCAGAGGGGGTTGCAGAACATTCTTATTGTTTGCATAAGAAAAATTTTCATGATTCACCCCTCCGTGTTTATACTTATACGTACCCCTATTTCAGAAGTTTTGGTTGTTGTAATTTTGCCCATTTATATAATTAACGTCTTCTACTTCCTCTTATTGGGTGAAATCACATCCTCGACTCCCTACACTTCCTACGTTTTGAGTTTGAACCTTTGCCAGCGCAGATACTTGATTTGTGAGAGCTGCTATTTATGAGGATAAAGCGGACAATTGGTCTTGACTTTGAATCTCCACCACTTTCCTATATGTGTTTCTTTCAAACGGCCATTAGTAGTTGTCTATTGCCATTTCCTCCAAAATATAAATAGCATCCTCCGGACTTTTGGCTAACAACGCTCCTCCTGCCACTGCATCTATCATAGCTCTCGTTAATCCAAACAGTCCATTGTAGAAGAAACAGACTTATTGATCTTCAGAAAATCCATGTTGAGGACATCTTCTTAACATATCTCTGAATCTTTCCCAAGCTTCGCCCAAGGACTCCCCATCAAATTGCTTGAACTGTGTAATCTCACTTTTCAACTTCAACGTCTTACTTAGTGGAAAGTACTTAAATAGAAACTTGCTACTTAATCTATCTCACGTAGTAATTGAGCCTGGAGGGAGTGAGTTGAACCACAGCCTCGCTTTATCTCGTAAAGAGAAAGAAAACAATCTAAGTCTTATGGCATCATCAGAAACACCATTCAACTTGATCGTGTCACATACTTCAATGAACTGCGCCAAATGCGCATTGGGATCATCTAAATGGCTACCCCCAAACTGATTCTGCTGAACCATACTGATCAGACCCGACTTCAACTCAAAATTATTTGCTTGAATAGGTGGTAGCACAACCCCCTTCCATTTTGTTTTGGTTGAAAATAGTCTCTGATGGCTCTCTGAGCACCAACTGATGGTGCTTGGTTCACTCCTTCTTGATTGTTTAGTACTTGCTCTACTTGATTATCTTCAGCCATTTGAGTTGAAGTAAAAAGTTGTCTTCGTGTTTTACTACGTCTGCAAGTTGCTTCAATCTCCAAATCTAATGCAATCAAGTTCGCCTTTTTAGAGCGAGTGTTCATACACAATCTGAAAACACCTAAAAGACAAGTATTAGTTGTTAGGATGTATACTATAAGCTTAGCTTTTGTATGAACATCTTTTATGGAATGAGAATCACTTTGGTCATATGTTTGCATTTTATATTTGTTATATATGTTTATGCAATGTCCAATTAATTTATATTATAGATAACTTGGTGTGTGGTGCCACACAGAATATCATGTTATCAGTTTCTTATAAATTATAAATAGTAGCTCACAACCAAGATGAATTTGGACAAATCATCGGAATGGTTGTAGTGTAGTTTGGTATTAGTCTGTCTTGACTATAAAACTACACTAGTACACTTTGTGTATATTGAGCAGGACCATTTGAGGTTGTTCGTTTTATACTGACTATATAATAGAACAAGACCTCTGTTATTATGGATGTGCGTTCTCTTAATCCCTATATAATAACAGCCACGTATACACAATATTTGTTTCTTTAATTTGCCAATGAGTGAGATTTATTTATTAAATCAATAAACTCGGTGAATTGGGAAACAATATTGTCTATATGGTGTACTGTTGATTATAGAAGGAATATGTGTCCTAATTATTTAGGATGATGATGTCCCCTTGAGGAGCTTATAAGGATTATCATGTAAACCCTGCAGGTGGATTTAATCCGACATGATAATAAAGTTGAGTGGTACTACTCTTGGAATTAGATGTTAATTAATTAAGTTGTCAGTAACTTATTTAATTAACGGACATTCGATATCTTAAACACAGGGAGATAAACGTGCACATAATAAAAAGGAGCCCATATTAAATATGGGATTGGAACGGTAGTTCAATAATAATTCTTTAGTGGACTGAATTATTATTGATGGGTTTAAGTGATGTGTTCGGGCCGAACACAGGATACTTAAGCCCATCAGGAGGCCCAACCCAATTCCTCCTCTAGGTCCCTGGTGTAGCCTATATATAGCCCTTTTCCATAAGCGCCTCAAACACACAGATCACAGAAAACACGTGATAGTGAGAGAGAGAGCAGAACTGAGATTTCTCGAAGGATCGTTGGCCACACAACGTTACAGCTGTAGGAATACATCAGAAGATCAAAGAGGTCTAGGGTTACGAAAGATCAATCTTTGGCCCGTTTTCTTCTAGATTGATCAAAAATGTATAACTCTTTTATTCTGCTGCGTTTGTTATATCTAGCATGGAACCCGATTAATTAATTGCATAGAGCCGGCGATCCGTCGGTTCCAACATCAGTGACTCTAAACATCAGAAAAATAAAATTAAAAAAAATAAATCCTAGACTAAAAACAAAAACATAATTCGAATATTAATTATTCCTAAACTCCAATCCCCAGCAACGGTGTCAAAAACTTGTTCACTAATTTCTTTTAGCTACTCCCGCAAGTGTACGGTGTAGAGTGTAGAAGCGGTGAGTAAGGTCGATCCCACAGAGACTGGTTATCTACGAACTAACTAACTACACAAATTCAGTTTTCAGTTTTATCTAGGAAAATCAAATCACACCTATTGCAGATTAATTCAATAGAAAAGTAAATATACAGATATATTCACTCAAAAATAACAGATATCTAAGATAGGTTCTAGGACATGCTTTCATCTAATTCTCATCAAAACATCACTTTAACCAATTCAAATTCATTAATCAATCATCCTATATGAGCAATCACATATGTCGAATTAACAGCTCTCCCGAGTCAGTTAACCGGTTGATTATTATGCCACCAGAGGTATCCCTACTCAATCTGATTGAAACATAACAACTCCCAAAAGTACCTAGGATTGATTTCCCATCACATAAATTCCTTAATCTCCCGATCTAAGTCTTTTTATGTGTCACGTGTTTATTCTTCCATAATTAAATCTCATCTCCCGAATTTTGATCTAATTACTAAAACATGCTCAATTACTGGCCACATAACCAAACAAGCAATCAACTCATAAACACACAAATAGGATAAACAATCATGAACTTTGAATTGAAATTAAAGATCCATCTCGATTCGAATCAAATTACTAATAAGCCCTAGAAACCCTAGAAAATTAGCTAGACATGATGATAAACAAACTCATAGACAAGATTGAAAATATCATATCTACTAATATTCAACAAGTGAAGAAAATATTAAAAACTCTATTAGACGACGATCTCGCGATTCCTCGATCTCTTGAATTCTTCTTCAAATCCTCTCGATGCTTCTTAGACAGTCTTGTTTTTCTCTATGAATCTCTCTCTCTCTCTCTCTCTCTTAATTTCTCTCCTCGTTCTTTACTTATCTTCATGTTGAGTATTTATATTGTGTTGGGAATCTTCCAAGTGAAGTAAGAGGTGAAAACACTCCAAAAAAACCAAAACTCTTCGAATTCCTATTCACCAGGGCACGGTCGTGCTACACGGCACGGTCGACCGTGCCTTTCCAAGAGGTCACTAACGTTTTCACGGAGCTGACCGTGCTGTGGGGCACGGTCATGCCCCACCATCGAGCACTCACTGTATACTGGCGCACGGTCTTGCTGCATGGCACGACCAGACCGTGCGCCACCAACTCTTCCACGCGATCTCGTATTTCTATTCTTCCTTCCTTGGTCATCAATTACACTTGAAACTTGCACTTTTTTCATTAAAATCATGAAACTAAGCACAAACCTGTCAAATGCAACTTATACAATATAATATCATAAATCACCATAAAAACGTATCTAAACATATCCAAATGAATATATGAACATACGGAAAAATACGTGAAAAACGACACTTATCAATATTTGTACATAAAAGTCACACAGGTATACATAAATGTCACATTAATACAACATAAATGTAACAACCTAAAGCCAAAAAAAAGTCAAAATTGAAAACACACGGATTCGGGTCAAAACTGGGTCGACCCGAATTACATGTGCACCAAATGCACACAAAACCAACTCATTTATCTATTGCATTTTTATCAGGAGGAATTAATTTCTTTTTTAAATTCTTCCCTTATTTTGCTTTATTTACTAGATATTCGTTTATTATGTTACTTATAAATTTTGTTGAAAACTCCATATTTCAGCTAGTACCCCAAAAATGATTATTGTAGTCACATAATTGTAACTATTAAATAATTCAATGGTCTCCGTGAAACAACAATAAACGATACAATAAAGCAAAAGAAATACACTTTGGATTGCTTTCATACCTTTAGAATATGTTTTAGAATTATAATTCTTGTGAAATCGTATTATAAATCAAATTATATAAGACGAGTCAACTCATAACTCGTGAAGTAATGATTACTTGTGAAAATTGATTTTGAGTTTGTCCTCCCATCACATGAAATTATATTCATAAGATGCTTTTATATTTTTTTTATATGTTCTAATGATTGATGTAGATGAATCGAATCCGATACATTTAATAATATTTGTCTAAATTATAATATAATTTTCAATTGATTAAAAGTGCGACTGCTTTTTTTTTTTTAACGCAAAGAAATCATTCATTACAAAACTCAGAATAATTTGAAGAAAATACATTAGTAAGAAAATTGGGGTGAACTAAATCATTATGATGGACTAAACAACGAGCTATTGAGTGACGTGCTAACTTATTTACACACTTGTTTGTCGTTCTATATGCAAAAGAGGGGAAAAATTTGGGATTTCGAACAACATTAATTAATCTCCCGACACTCTAAAATTAATGAAATAAGATAATTTTTGCAATAAACTATAAAATTTATTGGGAAGTTTTGATTTGAGTTACTTAGCACATAATTGAAATAAAAATTTAAGGATCTTGTCAGCCCCGAATGGGACAGAGGTTCAGAGGAGGGTGAATGAACCTCTATTGATATTTCAAACCTTTTTGAACTTGCAGCATTGTAGCTTATAACAAAATATAACGCAGAATGTAGTACATCTTACTGGGCTGGAATGTAATGTAGCTTACTATACCAGAGTTCTTATGCAGCGAAAACTTAAACTTTGATAGAGTTTCTTTTGAAAACATTTTCAAAATTATGAGTTTTAACAAAACTTAAATGTAGTATGATGTGATATGAAATGCAGTAAGGTATAACAACATAAATGCTAAAATAGAAAGATAAACACACAAAGACTTATAGTGGTTCGAAGGTAATGTAATCTTTCTACGTCTACTATACTCCTTCTCTAAGGAGGAACTTTGTTAAGCAAGTTGTTTTATAGGACTTTGACACTTACAACTTATCAACCTAACAAATTACATCTATTAAGATTCAGCTTCCACACAAGTTGCTCGAATTCAACAGGCTGGCCCATACAGGATCCTACTAACTCATATAGAGTTGTTGCCTTAAACACCTAAAGCTAAACAATCAGTAATGATTTATATTCTATCAACTGAGGATACCACTAAAACAATCTAAGCACACAACACAAATGTTAAAAGTTATAGGTTTCTTCAATTGGTGCTTGGTGCTTGGAGCAGCCTTGATGGATCTTGAGTGCAATTCTTCTAAGGCTTGACTACTTCTCTAGAGGTTGAGTGACTGAAAACTTTGAGAGTTGAATGCTTAAGATTTTGAAAACTCGTTCTTTCTTGAGAACGAGTGATTAGTTTTTTAGTAGTAGCTTCAGTCAACTCTTCCTCCATCTATAGGTGTAGAAATATGTCCGTTGAAGAGGGACACGGTTCTTTGAATTTGAATCATCTTCAAGTGTTCTTGTGCTCACATTAATTGCTTCTGAAGGATTGCATTTAATTTTTCTTTTCTTGCACTCCAGGCTATTTAATGCGGTTGTACTAGGTTGCAGGTTTGTTGCAGTTTGTCAGTCCACATGTCGGCAGATTATTGGTTCTTAGTACTGCTTGATCAATTTGTCTATACTGGCTAGTTTTGAACAGACATTTCCTCAAATGACACTGATCTTCCTCGTACTGCATTGTTGTGTGTGATTATCCATTCATTCTTTCTATCTTTCTTTGATTCAGAGCGCAGTGTTTGCTTTCTGCAACCATTGAAGTAATGTAGCTTTCTGTTGGCTTGTTGTATTCTGCTCTCTTCACTGTGTGTTGTTGCATTATTCTGCTTACAATACCAGATATTGTTTTCTTTTGCTGTATTCGGTAGCGGGCTTTCTTGTTGTTTGCAATATCTTCTTCTTTGATCAATTGACTACTGAATTGCGAAATCCTCCATTCTTCAACTTGTCATCTTAACTCAAAACTAATCTAAGTTTCACTTAAACGGTGTGAAAAATGGGGTACTCTAAATTCCTATTACAATACTGTTTTATCTCATCAAAATTTAAACATAAATTTCCTAATAGATCTCTATAAACTTTAATATTTAAAGTTTTATAAAACAAAATAAAAAACAAAATAAAAATAATATATATATATAATTGAAAATATTTATATTTCGTTACGAGTGTAATCTATATAATTGAATAGTATATTAATCAAATTATATTATTGTTGATATACTATGTGGAACACAAAATCATTTTTTTCAATAGAAATAATATATATATATATATATATATATAGATATATAATTTTCTAATTTTATAAGTTTTTTTAAATTTATATATTACACGAACTATATGCTAATAAATAAATAATTTAAAACTTTAAAATGTTCCTCTATATAAATCCATGGACATATAGAACGTGCTCATTATAAAAAGGACCAATCATTTATTTAGGCAGTAATAAAATATAAAAAGAAATAAAGATAGAAGCTTGGGAGATATTAAATGGACAAGTGGGTGTTGTTTGGATAATCACTAGAACCTAATTTTAGGTTGCTTCTGCTGCTAATTATGACTTTCTTCCCTATGGTCTCAAATATTCCACGCCTACAATCCATTAAGCTGCCTTAGGATAGGAGGTCTATGGAAAATTGGAACCACCTTAGACAAAAAAAATATAACTTGCCTCACAAATTTAATTCTATGAATGGGATCAAACTACATTTTACAATTATATATGAGTTAGTAAGATTAAATTTGATATGAAAGTAGTGAATTATATTGTTCTATTTCAATTCACTAGTATTTCTCACATTTGTTGTATGAATTCTCATATTTGTAGTTGAATTTAAAACAAAAGTTTGTTTATAAATTTATTCTCTAATATCTAAAATTTATTCAAAAAAATTATTTTATTAATCCTCTAATTTGTAAATTTATGTAGTCATTTTATTTCGTATTTATCAAAATTTAAATTATAATTTTTACTTATAATACACTTTTTTTAACACCACTATTTTACTTTAATACTATAGCCGAAACTGCTACTAATCAATAAAAAACTAAAATCACCAAAATTTAAACATTTTAGTTTTGATATATTACTTTTATATATGAAATGTAATTAACAAATTAAAATCATAAAATTAATAAATTTGATACGTCATGCATTGAAAGGAATTTTAAATGATGTAGTTTTAATTTGAAATTATGTTTTGTTTAAAAAACTTATCACCCTCAAACCCCCCTCCCCAAAAAATTGCAAAATGAAATAAAAATGATAATAAACAAAATTACAATTATGAATGATAAATTCGGTACATATTATGCATTAAAAATGAATTTTAAATGAAGCAAATATTTAATTTTAAACAACCAATTTATAAATAAAACTAAAATAATAATGATTAATTATATACATCATGGATGCATTATAAACGAATTTTAAATAAAGTTAATATAAAATTATGATTTCGTATTAAAAATTTTGAAAAAAGTCCTGCATAGTCCACCTCTCCCCCTAAAATTTTCATGAATATTAAGTTTTGCTACTTAAAATCAAATAAAGAATAGGAACTTAAATTCATTAATTAATTATCAATAGTTAAATTAAATAATATGTATGGTTGATCATGAATAAATACAATTAAATGAATAAAAAATCAACTTTCCAAAAATTGAAAGAGATTTTAAACAAACATTGCGAGTTTTATATTTTGAGTTGTATTATTATTATTATTATTATTATTATTATTATTATTATTATTTATTATTATTATTATTATTATTATTATTATTTTAATTATAGTCATCAAAAGCGGAATCTGTGTCCAATTGGTGTGTGGGGATGTGTGGGGATGTGTGGGGTGCATGGACAGATCTTCATTAGGGCAGTATTGGTCTAGTGCAAGCCCAAAATATTCTCTTACTAGCAATTTATTATTTATTATGTTAATATTATATAATTTATAATAATATAATGAAGTTGTATAAATTAATAGATTTATTTATAACATCTTTTATTATTTTAATTTAAAACATGTATTATATATAAATGATTTTTCATATTATTCTTGTGTGTTGCCTAAATTGTCATATAACTTTAATAATTGTAATTGTTAATTTTATTTTTAAATATTTTTATTTTATTTGTTGATTTATATTTTCGGCAAATTAAAATTATTATATACAATAATATTTCCTTCAATCATAATAATTAATCTTTCGTTTTATATTTTTTATAATTTGTATATTCCACTCTCATACTTGAATCATCATATATGTTTTCCTACGTCATTTCTTCATTTCTCTCTCACAAAATTATTTGTTCAATTTGTGTTTAGTGTAAAATGACAATTTGGTGGGATCTCCTTAGATGAAGATATGAGACAATAAGATTTGAAAGAACCTTTTTACCTTTGAATGTTTAGCAAATCTTGTATTCTTTCATTTTTTTTAGTTTTATATAGATTTGAGAAATCATTATATTTACAATCTCTTATTGTTCTTTTTTTCTTTAGACAATAAGATTTGGAAGAATTTTTCTACCTTTGAATGTTTAGTAAATCTTGTATTCTTTCATTTTTAGTTTTATATAGATTTGAGAAATAATTATATTTACGGGTTTTTTTTTCTTCTTCATTCTTTGTATATCTTGTTTTTTTTTTTTCCCATTCTATATGTATCTCTCTTTTGTTGAGAAATCACTATATTTTTTCTCCATTTTTTAGTCTTACATAGATTTGAGAAATCAATGTATTTCTCTCTTCATCTCTTAGCTTTATATAGATTATAGAGTAGCTTCTAGAGTAATATTGATTTTTTTTTTAATTCTTATTAAAAAATAGCTTATCAAGTAAGATTTACTATTTTTTTATTTTTATTGACATGACACTTTTAGGCGGGAAAGTGACAATCTTGTAATGTTTACCAACTTCTTTACTTTAATATATAGTATAGATATTTGGATGGGTAAAATCTCAATATTTGTTTGTTATGGGATCTTGGGTGATTTTGCAATTTTTTTTTTTATCATACGTTTTTCTAGTATTTCTACAATCCACAATAAGAATATCTACTTTTTCTACAAAAAAAAAAAAAAAATGTTTTCTACGTTTTCCAATATGATGATGACATCTTAACTTTAATATTACCCTATAAAGTCCCAAAACAAACACAAAATATTATTAAAATTCATTTGAATTTCAAATTCAAACTTGCAAAATCCACCTACGCCCCAATCTAAACACACTTGAGAATAATTTTGCCCGTGCGATGCACGGTCATAAAATTTAGAATAATATAATTATATTGTAGTTAAAAATAGATGTATACATATATATTTAAAGTATGTAAATTTATATATATATATATATATATATATATATATATAAATTTCATGAAAAAAAATATTTATTAATAGATTATACGTTTTAAATAATTGAGATTGATAAAAAGAAATTATGTTTTGAAGTCTCGGGTACAAATTAAGTGAACATTGAAATATTTTATTATATGTATATATCAATGTGCCGAAATATTTACTTTTTAGCCCACCCCACTGTTAAATCGTGGTTCGGCCCCTGGTGGAGCGGGGGTTTATAAGAAATTCTGCACAGTTTTGTGTTTGCTTTTTTATAACTTTTTGGGTGATAATTGTGTATTTATATATGCTGAAATTTCTGTTATTTTTAGAGGACAACAAACATTGTAAAAATTTAGGTTTTAATCATTTTAGATTGAAACTAATGCTATTTTTATTTTGCATATCTTATATGATAAAATCATTTAGAATGTTGGAATCACCAAAAACTTGATTGCAGAATTTATTCTCCTCGAAGGCCACTTAGATTTGCGTATTTCTTACATACATATAGAAGTGAATAAGGCAGCCTACCATTTGGCAAACTTGGCCATTCGAAACAGGCAGAAAATGCAGTTTAGTACCTTGGAATATGTAAGAACTAGTATAGGCACGTCACACGTGTATTAAATAGGATTTTATGAAAAATTTAATTATTATTTATACAGTAAAAGTAAATTTATGTGTTGTGTAAAAGTAAATTTATGTCTTGTGCAATATATACCGTCTAATTTAACAACAATTTAATTGTCGAAATATAAATTACATAAATAATTTTTTATTTTTTATCTTGAAAAGAATATATGGTGTTATGCCTATTATATTATTCACACCACCCACCATTAACATCTATAATAATTAACAACCCTCAATTTTTCTTTTCAATTAAATGATAAAAATGAAAGTCAAAATTTTACAAATAAATTTAATATTTTATTTTAAAACATATATTTAAAATAATTCTTCAATTTCATTAATTAATAAATTTCAAAAGTTTGAATAATCATTTTCAATTAACCTACATTTAATTATTTTTTTTTATTTTTTATTTTGTCTGAATTTTAAATTTAACAAATTTCAAATATGTAAATGATTTATATAATTGAAATCTAGTATGTGCTATTTAGATAAAATCTAGTTAACATTTATATATTATTTAATAAACTTTCTTATCAACATAAAATTTGAAAGGTTTTAATGATACTATATTGTTGGCTTGTCTGGTGATCTTACTTTTATATATATAAAGATTTGAAAGGTTTTATTGTTATAGATAATTGGGGGATTCCCAAACCACAGATTGAAGTTTTTTTTTTTTTAAATTGTGGTTGGTTGTTTAGCTTGCTGATTCATTGTAATAACCTATTTTTATAATTCTGTTTGGTCTATCTTTTGCTTTGTAAAGATTTATCCAATATACTTTGTGATCGTTTTTATGGATGTTTAAATATATAGGATAAAGATCAGTCTTAATCCTTTAATTAAAACAGAAAAAAATATATATTTGTCCATATAAGGCAAATTTTATTGTCAATTAAATAGGTTAAACTTGGGCGAAATAATGTACGAGATAAAAACTTTTTTTTTTTTTTTTTTTGAATTCAATGAAAACTAATTAACTTTGGATATTTCATTCATCCCACAAAAATAATCCAATTTAATAGTATTCATTTTTTGTATGTCTCAAATTATAATCACTTTCTTTATTAGTAGAGTATAATTTCTTTAAAATATTCTTAAAAAATGTTTGTTGAAATTAATCATTTTTCATCATTTTTACTAAAATTAGCCTAGTAATATGTGAGGGGAAAGCCTTTCTAGATTCCCAGAGCATGTGGGGCAAACAAAAATCATGTCCTTGTTTGTAAATAAATGATGCTGGTTTTTGTTTAGCCATAGACAAAGGCGGGTATAAAAGGATGTTGTGGGCTTATTTTCTTTTCCAAATATATTAAATGTGTTTCTTTTCCAAATATATGATATGTGCCTATATTTGTGGTATGGAGGACGTACATATAGTTGATCATTTAAAATTATGCGTATATTTTTATATATACATATTTATTTAATTTTCAATTAAGTGTTATTCCATCTTTATAAAGATGTAGATTGTGATGACCAGTGTTCGAACATTGGACCATGCAAGTTTTTCTAATTTTTCCCCTCTTCCACTCCCTCTAGCCCTTAAAAAAAAATTCCGATGAAGTGTTGCCAAGTTTCATACTTGAATTCATTATCAAAGTGTTATCATGGAGTTTTTAATTTCAAGGATTAACAATTAATTTAAAAATTAGGTGTTAAGTCCTTTAATATACATTAGTGAATGCCAGTCCCAGATCGGTTTAGGATGAGATCAAAATGTTTATCATCCAAAAAAGTAGTCAAGAAACCTTGGAAACTGATGAGCTTGAAGCTATTACATTTGATTCGATAATAAGGTATTAAACATTTATAGATAACATTAGACTATTGAGGGACCAAATTAAATTGTACAATGTTTCTTTATTTGTAAACACAAAAAATGGTGTCAAAATTCGCACACATGAATTGAGTCAAATCCTATCTTTCATCTCTTCACTTCATCAAAGTAGTTGAAATAGCAATTAGATGTTAATATCCAAGAATGAAGTGAAGCTTTCTATTTCAATCTCCTAATATGCTACAGCCAAAAACGTTGGTTTCACATGTGTGTCCAAAAATGTTGCAAGTATCATCATCTACGTGATTCAAAAATAGAAGGTCAAGATTGCAAAAAGACATGCAACATGTTTAATTGAGTTTGAATTTCATATAAGAAAGAATATGGCGTTGTTGTTTCCCTTTCAAAAGATTTCTCCAACTACTCAAACCAAAATTTCACCTACTTGGGACCTAAGCAAAGCATTTTAACCTTCAATGTTATATACGACACATTTGTGTTTCAATTGTCTCCTAGACAAATAGTGAGTTAACAGGTGTTCGGCTCAAAATTTTTAAGTTGAGTTGACTATTGGTTTTTTTTTTTTTTTTTGGGATAGATTTGAGTTAAGAATTGAAATTCATCGTGATAAATTCATTGGTGATGTTTGAATATATAAGATGATTTAAAATTCATCATTTTAATTTTGTAATAATTTTAAGTAATATGAGTGGTTTTGAAATTTATTTATTTCAAATCTTGTATTTCAAGTCTCTTAATTAAACCACATGCTACCATTAAATTCTTTAATATCTTTGATTAACAGGTATCCTTTCAAAGAAGGAGTAGAGGACAAGTGGAGGTAAAAGCTTTCTTCTTCGGGATGGTGTTCCACGAAAAATGCATACAACCTACTTCTTAGGTAAGATTTTTGGTATTTGTGTTTAGGCTTGTGTCGTGTGGTTGATTTGAAAATTGAGAAATGATGTCATCTTTAGTAATGTTGAAGTTGAATTGCCAAAGTGGTGGAGGAGATTAAGGCTGGGATATGGAGTTGGTTTGTTGTTAGAGATTTGGAGTGTGCACAGTTTTCGTTCAATAATTGGCTAGCCAATCTGAGACAAGCCTTGAGTTGCTAGGGAGTAAATGTAATGGACCTAAACAAGTTTAGGCACGGCTTGTTGTATCTGGTACGACTTGTACCACAATTGTTTATTAATGAAATTCCTTTTTACTGATAAAAATTAAACCATAGGTTGTGTTTGGATAAAAGGATCCGAAATATAAGATTTAAAATGAATGGATCTCAAATCAACTCAAATTAGAGTGAATTTGAAATTTATCAATATTGCTAAAGAATTAATTCAAATATGACCAATGTATTTATTACCATGGATTTCAAATCAATGTCAATTCAAATACCACCAACAGATTTATTACATTTCAAATTCTTACTCAAATCCACCCATCCAAACACGACTAAGGGTCCATTTGACCAACAACATTTGAATGGATGTAGATTTGAAATTCATGACTTCCATTCTTATTTAAATTTTAAGCCTTTTGGATGGATTTGAAATCCATTCTAACTCAAGTTGGTTTGAAATTCATTCATTTTAAATCTTAAATTTCAAATCATCACTCTATCCAAACACAACCTAAGTTCATTTGTAAACCAAATTACTATTTTCGCATTTCAAAAATGCTTATAAGTATTTCGAAATATTTTGGTAGAAGTAAATTTGTAATAGGTGAAAAAAAAAGTATATATATCTTATTAGTATTTTCAGATGAAAATTCTCCAGAAGTGCTAGAAAAAGAAATAGCAAAAAAAGGAACCTTGAAAAGTCTGAAATTTGCACCTCCAAAATGGACTAATGGATAAGTTACTTTTTTTAGAAGTCAATTTAAATATAATCAGCAAACACGAAATATTTTCAAAAATCCATTTGGTAATGTTTGGCCAAACAAGCTCTGTATCTAGTTTTAGTGGCCAACAATAATTCTGCTTTCAAGAAAAGGTAAGGTTGCAGAAACAGAACATAAGAAGATTACTCCCAGAAATGGCATTCATACACCAGTTTCTATCTTTCTCAGAGCTCAAGCAGCCAAACTCTTGGACGCGATCTCAAACACGTTTTCTGATAGCCCATTTGCAGATAGTATCATTTCCAGTTGAGCCTTTAAGAGATCAACAAACAACACATACTTAGAGTTTAATTAATATGATATTATCACCAGAAACTAGTAAATCCCAAAGTATGTTGCACATTACCTTTGCAAGTTTTTGCCGGGTTTCATCATAACGCTTCCATCTCGAGAAGGCTGATACCATGCGTGAGGCCACCTGAAATCGGCACAATACAATTTTATGGAAATTGTTGAAGATACAAAAAGGACATACAAGCAAATACCAATATTCATTTTCAATGGTTACCTGAGGATTCAGCTTGTCAAGCTGCACCACCATTTCCCCCAAAAATTTGTAGCCCGACCCATCTTTGGCATGGAAGTTAACCGGGGATCCACAGAATCCTCCAATGAGCGAGTAAACCTGTACAGAATTTGAACTAATCATCATATTCTTCCTAGAATGGAATTATCATGACTGAAGGAATAAGTTTTGATTTCACTGACCTTATTGGGATTACAAAGGTCAAAAGCAGGATGGTTTATCAATTTACGCACATTTTCCACATTCCCGGGCACATCTGACATGGCTTGGAGAGCAAACCATTTATTTACAACCTGCACAAGATAAAATTTAACTCAATTCAGATGTATACACATAGAAGCTTGAAAAAAACATATGGCCAGAGCTATAGGATTACTATCATTTTCTTGATGTACAGCATTGAGAAACATGAATGGTCAATCAGGATGTTATCTGTTCCATTATTTTTCCTTTTCTTTTCAACACAGTACAGTTCAAGATGAAAAAACATGTAGAGCAACAAGATTGTCTAAGATGGAAGTATACCAAGAAGTCGTGTTGCCACTTGTTATAGAAATCAGCCAAAGCCTTATCCCTGATTTCACCAGGTTTCTGATCAAGAGCTACCAGCCCTGCAAATTGGTCGGTCAAATTTGTGGCAGTATTGTATTCGTGCAAAGCAAGCTCAGTTGTCTCTGAATCTCCAAGGGACCCAAGATATGCTACAGAAAGTAGTAAACATTGAAGTATCAGATGAAGATATAAGAAAATTAACGTTGTAGAAATTAATACAGGGCAGATAAGGCTTACCAAGGGCAACATTTTTGAGAGCACGCCTTGCCATGTTTGAATGGTTGAACTCATATGCCTCGGAGCTCCTGTTGTTTTTCACCTGTGAAGCATGTAAAGACAATATAATTATTTCCAAGCAGTACTAACCACCAAGGAAGCGAAAAAACAATTTGAGTATTGAAAGATGCCAAGGGACTTGCATACTGTGTTAAGTAAATCTTCTTTCAGTTCAGAAGCTAGCTGCTTTCTGATGAAACTTCTAACAGAGTGAACAGCATCCGGATCAGCAACTTCCATCATGTCCATGATTTCGCCTTCACCAGGCAGAGTTATTGCCTTAGCAATGAATTCCTGAATCACATAGCCGAGTAAAGAATATTAGGTCCTCAAACTGGAATTTTCATTCATTAAGAATAGACAGCCTGGCAACTGTTGACATACTTTTTTCTTCAAAAGACACTGAAAGAGTTTATACATACCTTATCCAAGCTTGGGTCACAAAGTATGCTTTTGATTCCATTAATGAACTCTGCATTGAGAACCAGTGATTTGTTTTGTTGAAAATCTGACACCAAGGTGAGCATCAATTTTCTTGCCAGTACCTGCCCAGCCTCCCAACTAAGGCAGCAAAAAAAAGATGTTATAGATTCTCCAAACGCTCCACCAATAAAGATATTCTATATTTTTCCTGATTACATACCGATTGAACTCATCAGAATCATTAGCAAGGAGGAAATAGAGATCAGCATCAGTGAGATCAGTATCCATGCGAACAGGAGCACTGTAACCCCGTAGTATGGATGGTACAGGGCACTCTGGGATGTCATTGAACACAAATTCTTCTTCTTTCTGTTCACAGAAACAACTGGTTACATCAGTACAAAATCGTGGAAGAATATAAACAGTTATTTAATCAGCAGTGTGATTCTGAACATGTAATAGTTCAAACAAACACTTCAGGGGCTCTATACATGATTCGAATGTGGAGAGCCAACAAAAGTCTGAAGTCTATCACTCACTTAAAAGCACCAAGATGCTTCACAATCAACGTAATGAAAGAAATGACACTGCATGAGGAGAGGCAGACAAATCTAAAAGCCTCTTTAGCCATCTGCACTCACTTCTACATATGTCACATACACGATAATAATGAGAAGACCATAGAGGTTTACTCCACTGGTCTTACTGCTGTTTGAGGAAATCCTTCCATTCATCACAAAATCAACATTCAACATTCCTATTTGATGCTCACTAGAGGAAACCAATAAACACATAACCAGTATTAGGTACATGAGCAACCAATAATCCCATAGAAGTTCCAGGAGACCTGGTCAAACAATAAATGTGGACTACCTTTGTCACCCTGAGGACTGTAGTGTGAACTGGCTGACCATTGTTCGCAATAGTCTCCAACAGTCCATCATGGTAAACAGAGGATAGAGGCATGTCCTTGCCATTGGAGTCAAGCAGGCCCAAAGCTACAGGAATAAACATGGGATCTTTGACAAGCTGTCCTGGGGTTGGGGGGACCTCTTGACTGCGAGAAAATCATATAATGTCATTCATCCAGTTGCAAAAATAACCTTATCAGAGAAAAATGACAAGACAAGATCATACCTAAACTTGAGAGTATAGGTTTTTGATTGAGCATTATAGTTAGAAACAACCTTAAGACGAGGTGTCCCAGCTTGAGAGTACCTGCATTATACATTCAAATAAACATATAAACACCAAAAACGAGTGTTCATAAAAATGTTCAAGCAGCAACATCTGACATACCATAACAAGAAATTGGAAAAATCAGCACCATTTGCATCCCTCATAGCAGCAAAGAAGTCCTCACACGTCACAGCTTGTCCGTCATGCCTCTTGAAATATAGATCCATGCCCTAAAAAGGTGAAGAAACATACTGATCCTGTTATATGTATAAAATATTCTATGCGGGAATCACCAGCACTAAGATATGGTGTGTATGATCAGGCATCAATATCCTGATCAATATTTTTCCTGACCTTTCTAAATCCTGAAGCGCCCAACAAGGTTTTGTACATCCTCACCACTTCAGCTCCCTGATAAGACAAGGTAAGATTAGTTTATATACAAAACTGTATCACTTAAGTACTCTGACCTGACCACGCATGTAAAGCACATCCAATCAAACCATCCTCAACCCCAAAAAACAATCTCATCAATGAGGGAAAAAACCAACCTTCTCATACACCTGTATTAAGGAAACCAAGGAAAATGGAAACACAGTTAGTCAATCATCTATCTGATTGGAGAGAAGAACCTGCAGGGGCAACAAGCAACAAAAAAAATGGAAGTGCTACAGGCATACCGTTACTGCAAGTTATAGAGCAAGGCCACCCATCACATTTGGTGCATCAGTTGAGTGGACAACCAAAATAATCACAAATCAGACATCAGAAAGAATTGTAAATTATAAATTGAAATTACATATAATGTGCCAAAAAAAAAAAGAAATTTCATCCACAAAGATGTAAGGAAAGCGCTTGCCTGTGTAAAAGTTATCCATCTGACCAAGAAGAAACATGAAAAAAAAAAAAGTATATCAGCATAATTTGCAAACAATCAGTGCATGCACATGCTTAAGGTGAACCATATCATTAAAAAGGAGATTTGCACAGAGAGAAAGAGAAGCATTTAACCTTGATATAAGAGTGAGGTCGCACAGGATGAGCCATGGGCCCAGCATCCTAGAAAATCAACACATGGTTTGTGAATACTAGGATGAGGATAGTTCAATAAGGATGTCAAAGTGAAAACTATCCAGAACATGACCTCGTACAATAATATCTAGATGCACGAAATTAATATTGTAAGATTACAAACCTGAGGAAACTGATAAGTTCGAAGCTTTGAAACATCAGCTATCCGTTTCACTGTACGGCTTCCCAAATCAGATGAAAATTCCTGAGAAGTGGACAGAAGCGTATAAATGCTTTCTGGGGTAAAATACTGGAAATGTATTATATGCATGCTCCACCATGAAATACATTCCTACCTGGTCCCGGAAAACAGTGAGACCTTCCTTTAAGCTAAGCTGGAACCAATCTCGGCATGTCACTCTGTATATTTGTTAGTGTCAATTTGAGTTTTGATTTATATGACCGTTCATAATATAGACGATTATAGTATAATATTACAACATAAACATTATTCTAAAGAATCACAGCATAATGACCATAAAATCCATTAGGAAGACATAAACAGGACTAAATTGCATGACTAATTCCATTAGCTATATATGTTGGGTTAGTAGCCAGCCATATATATTGAGGTAGTAGCTATAACTTCTTATTCGGTGTCGGAATGCCGAATTTCACCAATGCAGCATTGCACTTTGGAATTGATTTAATCTGTATATTTGGGCCAGACTAAATCAATAGAATAACAAACCACAATTGCATTTTCTGCAGGCTGGTAAAATAAGTGATATTACAAAAAGGCATTGGTATAATATATACAACATTAATTTCATTTAAGCTCACATATCTACTTATATAACTAGTAAGGCCGTAACAGTTCAGGTCATTGGGCTGATTTAAAACAGAATTGGTTGGGTTAAAAACAAAGAAAAAAATTGGAGAACTAACTAGCTTTTATTGTACTCTTTACACAGCTTATTTAATAGAAAAGTGTTATGTGCCAAACCTTGGTGGTAATCAAGGCCACAATCAAAAAGTACAGAGATGATAAGAAAGTTCATAATTCTTTGAGAGAATAGTAAGAAAAGGTATACCTGTTTCCTGTCCAGTTGTGAAAATACTGCAAATGAAGACATGCAACCATTATAAATCAAGACCGAGGAGAGATCATAGAATTCAAATAGAAGTTCAGTCAACTACTCATGAAAATATTACGTACCTCATGCCCAATCACACCCAAAATGGCAGCATAATCTGCATCAGTCGCAGTTTCAGGAGATGCCAAGACAAGTTTGGAATTAAATATCTGCCAAAGCAAAATAATACTATTTAAGACTATAATATGAATGATATTAGATAATAAATGGCATTTTTGCTTTATCCATACGTTTAAACTCTTATTTTCCATGGCACCCCTGCAATCAGAACAATAAAAACAATTTTAGCAATGTGAAAAAAATATCCTCCTAAAGCATGAAATTGAGCTGGTAAGGAGTTGGAGTCAAAACTAACATGTTAAAATCTGGAACAGCTACAATGTTAAAGAGGTCCAGGTCATATTCAAGCCCAAAAACCTAATTGAAAAAGAAAAGGTGAGGCTTTTGAACCGGGATCTCATAACTCCATGAGTTGAAAAACCTCAAAAACTCAACACAAAGTAAATATCTTACATCTTCATCCCATTTCATAGCAGCTTTTAAAGAGTACATGGCGTGGGCAGTCTTTGGAAGATCTTGTGCAGGGGTCCAGATTCTAAGTATGACATTTCGGCCAGAGCGAGTTGTAAAACTGTCATCTCTACTCTCCAACTGTCCAGCAACCAATGCAAAAAGATAACACGGTTTCACGAAAGGATCCTCCCATACAACATAATGCTTGCCTCCCTGCATTAACACATCAAGACTTCTTGAACAAATGAAAATTAATTCGAAAAATCATTTTTAATTACAGGTAAAGGAAACTTTACCTCTAATTCTCCTTGCTCTATCAGATTTCCATTAGACAACAAGACAGGGTATAATAATTTGTCAGCTTCAATACGACAAGTGTACTTCGCCATAATATCAGGACGGTCCTAATGGTGTACATATATATTAGCTGCAAGCTTCATGAGAAATTAGATCAAGACCAAACTTGCATCAATGTAAAATACAATACCTGATAGAATGTAATCTTGCGAAAACCCTCTGCCTCACATTGTGTGCAGAAGTTCCCTGATGACTTGTAGAGCCCCTGCATCAAGCATTATCCATCAGAGACTAGACTGAGATATCAAAAGCAACAATAGATATGAGGACAGGGGCACATCTAATATATGTTCCAGCTGAACTAAAATTTTAATGAGAATTCAAGAACAACCTCCAATGATGTGTTCTTCTGTGGTTGGATTTCAGTGACAATTTCCAAAGTAAAGTTTTCACTTGGAGGTCTGGAAAGAGTCAGGTGGCGTGAGTCTACATGAAAATCATCATCCTCCTGAAACAAATGATATAATTTTTCACTTTATCAAGACAGAGGACACAAGCTAGGAAATAAAACTTGCCATCAATCACATGTAATAAAAATTGCACTTATTAAAGCATCCAGATATTAAATGGGATTCAGAAAGGCAGGATAAACATGATCTAGAAGTCAGTGCAGAACTTCACATTTTATTTGCTACCCTGCACAAAGATTAGGAAACAAATGTAAAAGCCACAAACCTTCATCTCCTTGCCATTGACCTTTAACGAAATCAGCTTCAGATCTATACCATCCAAGACTAGAGGTGAAGAGCAACCTGTAAAATCAGTTGATAATGGAATTATTTTTCAAGGATATCCAAATTACTAACAGTAAGTAAAGACAGTTAAATGCCATCACCAGAATTGAATAAAGATTCAGCTGATATATTAGGGGCATTCCTCAAATACACTAAATGTAAAAAATACACACACACACACACAAACCAACCGGAAAGCAGTTTCATACAGTGGGCACGTGACTAGATTTTGGAGATTCCAACGATGTACATATATAAACAGTACCACAGCAAAAAATGGAAAAAATATATGCTATTTTCCCGCCCAAAGAATATTTCCAAATCTGGAAATTTGCAAAAAAAAAAAAAAATGAACAAAAAAAGTTGCATGCACATACTGAAGGTGGGGGCAAGTGGTGCAGGCCATGGCAGTTGCACAACCATTAATTTTTATAATTTAAATTTTGCATCAGATATATTCGTGTATATATATATATATATATATATATATATATATATATATATATATATAAGCAAGACCTTCGCAAAAATGGAAAGCATGCAATTTTCCAGCCTAAATGATGTTACTATATTTGGAAAGACAAAAAATATTAGTATGATTTACAGCACATTTACAGATTTTTTTTAATGCATTTACTATTTCCTTTTTTTTCTTTTTTGCTTTCAAATGCATGGGATGTGTTCTTCTGCAAAACACAGCCGCAATAATAAATATACCAAAGAAAGTTACCATGCTTCTTATGCATATTAATTACATTTTAAAATGTAAATTTAATTGATTATTCTTTTGGAAAAATGCAAAAAATAGAATATTTAAAACCTAAGATTTTTTAAGAACATGGCATTATTCATTTCATTTAATAAAATTTTCAATATAACTATATTCTATAGAGAAAAAAAAAAACTTAAGTATGAAAAAATGTGCAAAAGTGTAACTCGACGTAATATATTATATATTTCATCATATTTGAACTAAAAGTATAATGTATTATAGTAACTGTAGAGTGTGTACGGTCCAGGTCGAAATTCAAAGATTTGAAAATCTTCAGAACTGAACCAAACTTCAGGTCAAAAATAGTTCTCTTGAACCAAACCAAAAAAAAATAAAAATTCTCCAGATTCTAACCAAACCAAACCAAATTTCTGTTCGGATCAGTTCAGATATTCGGGACTACTAGTCAAGATCAGTTCGGGATTCAAATTCGGAGATAAATTTTTTAAACCAAAAAAGAAAAAAAGAGAGAAAATTCATATTAAATGAAATGCACCGAATTAGAAAAACAAAAAACTCACTTACCATGCACCAACAAAGTTTCAAAACAACTAAAAACCAAACACTTCACTTCAAAGTTACAAAGCTACATACTTTATTTGACGTTTGATAAAAAATTATAATTTGATTATACTGTAACTTTGTTACTTATCTTATATAAAAGAAATATATGTTTTTGGTAAGGACTTAAGACTTTAGAATATAGTAAATACTATTGAATATCATTGTTTAAAAAAAAAAAAATTTAAATTATTGTAGCATTATAAATTATTAACTTAATTAAATATGTGGGTTAAAAAATTTAATTAAATAAGTATTATGTAATTATATCAAGATATAATTGGTTCTTGGTTCGGATAATTGGAAAATCTCCAAAACTGTACCAAAAAAAAAAGGTTTAATTGCCAGAAAAATCACAAACTTTACTTAATTTGCAATTTTAAACAACTTTTTGAATATTAGCAAATATAACATGAACTTTCATATTTTTTTTGCAATTTTAACCAACATGCTGATTTCGAAAATGTTTATTTTGACAATAACTTCCACCATTTCAAAATTACTATCATTTTGTATGTTAATTCATTGTTCTATTTTGAAACGATGCGAGTTATTTCCAAAATTAACATATTCAAAAACTACACATTGGTTAAAATTGCAAAAAATATGAAAGTTCATGTTATATTTGCTAATATTCAAAAAGCTAGTTAAATTTGCAAATTCAGTAAAGTTTGTGATTTTTCTGGCAATTAATGCAAAAAAAAAAAAAAAAAAAATTCAGTTCACTTTGGTTTAGGGAAAAGCCAATGGAAATTTTCAGTTTGAAATTTTTTCAATTTGGGTTTCAATAATCTTTGAGCCCATGCTCAGCACTAAGCATCTGAAAAAGGTGCAACTGTATTATATTATTTACAAAAAACTAAAAGATTAAAGACATTGAATTAGACAGTATTGCAAAGTATTGCATAGGAAATGACTTATGAAGCATTAGATAGAATAATTCAAAATTAATTTTGTGAATCAGAAACCCTAATTCTTATACAATTAAAAAATTAGACAAAACATATATATTTTTGATATAAGATAAATATTTTTTTTAATGTTTATGAAACACTTTTGAAGAGAATGTAAGATCGAAACATCTTATTCAAGCAGAGTCAAACATCATCTAAGTCTTCCAAAATAATACCAACTACACATAAATAAAAGAATAATGAAGTATATAATTATTTTAATTTAATATAAGTACCATTACATTATAGCACATGCATTGCACGGTCGTACACTAGTTTAACTTGATAATAGTCACAAATACCACTATCATGCCACATAAATCTAATCAGGATTCATTCCGTGAATAATAACTCATGAAAAAACCCCATATCTTTTGCATTAATAAAATAAATTATTCAGATATCGGCTTTTTTTATTATTATTCTTTCTTTACCTACTACTAAACATAATTGCCAATATTCTGGTCAAAATCATCATAAGCAATGAAATGTTCCCCTTCACTAGAAGGAATCAAGATTCTCTTGATGGACAAGATCAGAAAAACATTTGTGAATTTCACCGAGGAAGACAATCAGTCACATGGAGTTTAAAGTATGATTGGAACACTTATTTCGTCAAAACGCCTCTACTAAGTTCTAAGAGATCTAATCAGAAGAAAACGACAAACATATTTTCATCTTGACACTAATAGACCACTAACAAACTTCATATTATAATGTAACAGAAGGATCAGAAAGTACCTTCAAGCCTGGGATTGACAGCTATTTTCGAAGAAACAATGGTTTTTTCCTCACCCAACGTAAACTTCAAATCCACCTAAGACACAATAACGTTCTTTGCTTAGAGGTGACACACAATTAGATATCTTTTGCATAGAACTAGAGTTGCGTATGGGATTACTGTGTCAAAGAAGTAATCAGGCTGCTTGTAATCCCTTAGAAATATCTCTTTTGGTGTATCCATCTTAGATTCTTCAACTTGCTTTGGAAGTGGTTCTGTTGCCACTGAGCAAATAAGCCTGCTGCCAGTATTTCCACTCCTCTACAAAAAAGTTGAAAAGCGCATTTTAAAATGTAAGAAATATATAAGAGAAACAATGTTATGATTCTGGGGAAGTTAAAAAGCTTTCAGAAGCAATGAGCTTACAGGAAGCGAGTAATATGGTGTCTGACAATTCCTCCAGCCGGTAATCTAGTGCAAAAGTGATTGAGAAGTGTTATTGAACCAATGCTATAAACATCTGAAAAGAGAAAAATTACAGAAAAAGGCACAAAAGAGTGCATCATAATGATTTACAAACCTCAGAACTAAATAGTTTCCTGTATCTACAAATTTTCTTTAACGAGTGGCCTGTATAACGGAAACTCCAGCAAGGCTGAAAAACAAAAATATTGGATGAGATGCATGTGGGCCAACTACAGAGATTACGAAGGTGAAGGAATTACACCTGTTTATGCTATTAAAACATATAACCCAACTCTTATATAAAACTAATAAAACAGAACTATGCCCTACAAAGGTGTAAGAAGTCCTAGACAGAGCACAGGAAAAGTAGAAAAACATTTTATAAATAAACTACAAAGGAACTATAAAGGCATTCACTTCCTGATGGATGAAGAACACACTTCTACCCTTTCAAAAAGAAAAACACACTTCCACCCTTTCAAAAAGAAAAACACACTTCTACAAGCATAAAGGACTTAACTAAAGGTTTAAGTTGAAGTAGTGTCTGGAGAATGTTTAGACTCAACCAAGGCTGAATCAATAACAGTTCCATAATCAATTCCATAACTTTTCTACAGCAAGAATTAATAGAACAGAAAAACACAAACACATATACAGAGAGAGAGAGAGAGAGAGTAAAAGAAAAGGTAATCACAGGGGCAGAGGAGACCAAACCCATGAGGCATGTCTTCGACAAGCTCGAAGCTTTGCACGGTAGAATCAATCGAGACATCTTACAATCACACAACTCTGAATCCAAAATTAATTTGGCATTCAGATATCTATAAACCCTATAAAAATTCAAATTTGTATAGTAAAATAATATATCGCTATGTTTTCGAAAACAAACATGAAACACCAAAATCCGCCGGAAAAGCAAACAAAAAACATACGAGGATTGAGTGAAAACAGAGAGTGAAATGGGGTTCTTTTATGGGTCACAAATACGTAATAAGGATATGGATAATTCAAATATCGGACAAGGAAATTCAAAATATAAATAACATAAATGAAATAGTTAAATAATTGAAGTTGAATCAAAACTCCATTGGTTTTTTACCTGATCGCTCGTGAAATGCGAATGTTATCACTGATCAGAAGTGACACACAACACAGATCGATCTCCAGGAAAAGCCTAATCTTGTTGACCTAAATTGACAACAATTATTTATTATTTAAAGGGAAAAAAATGTGAATAGATTCTTTTCCAATTATGTAACATCAAAAAAAAAAAAAATCCCAGATATTTTTCAGGCTCTCGAGAGAAAAAAATTAGCAGGTTTGTTATCTTTTCCTTGAAGAGCAACTAGGGCCCAAATGTATAATGGGCTTTTCCGAAATAAGAATATAGTAATTATATATACGGCCACCAATATTTTTCTCCAGTAATATATTTAATTTCTCTATTTTATTCTTATATTTTTTATTCTTTTCATAATTATCATATCTCCACCATCTTTATTATCTCAACCGCAACTCTCTCTTTATCCAAACAAAAACAATATTCGTTTCAGTCTCCATTATTTCATAAACTACGAATTTCAATGATTTTCCACACAATATTTAGATTGAAATGAATAATTAATTTTTTTATTAGTATCCATACATTTTATTTGAAGTTATTTTGGATTTAGAATTTTTCAAAAAAAATTATATCCCTCTACAATTATAACTATCTCTCTTTTTCTACATTTGGTACTTCGATTAATTTATACTGTATAAATACATAAAATTTTCTGCATTGTCCTGTATTTCTCAATGTGGGATCAATTTTTTTGATTTATTTTAAGGAGATACATTTATTACCTCTCAAACTCAATTTTCTTATAATATTAAATTATTTTAATGAAATATTTGGAGACATTAAAAAATTGTTGAGAAATTAAATGAGCAATGAGATGATTTTGAATAATTAAAAAAAAAGATTTGGAATGCATAAAATCTCTTTTTGCGTCATATAAGGAGAACAGAAAAGTGGTGGTTGGAGGTTGTTTAAAGAGGAAAAAAAATTGATTTAAAAGGTCGAAATAGATAATTCACATGTATAATGGTTGGAGAGATAAATAATGTGGTTGTAAATAGAATTACCTATAAGAATATAGTAATCGAGTATTGATCAAGTCTCAAAAAATAAGTCAATTTAATTAGACGATGAAATTATAAGTAGTAAATTATAAAAATAAACATTTTTTTAACCGAGAGTTTTAATTTTTAACCAAGAGAATATTTTTTCGGACCATATTATCCTTGATGAAATTAATCTCGTATCAGCCTGTACAATCATATTTCAGCCCGTACCACCATATTACACCTTGTACCATTATCAAAGAAGCTCGTACCACCATAGTACACCTTCGTACCACAATTAATGTAGTTTGTACCACCATATTACATACTCATATCATTATTAATATAACTAGTATAAGTCTTGTGCGATGCACAGACATATAAATTTTATTATTCATATAATTTAATATGAAAATGTGAAACACAAAAAATAATAATTTTTTGGAGAATTCTAATCTAATTTATTACCCGTATAATAATGCACAACCATAAAATTTAAATATTTTGAGTTTGATTTGAAAATGTTAATTACGAAAAAAAATCAAGTTCTCTATAATATTTCAATCTCATTTGGTAACTGTGTGATGCATGGACAAATAAATTTCAAGTGTTAGTAATTTTTTTGATGTACATGAAAAATTACATATTTCTTCAAAGTTATTTCAATTTAATCATCTACCTATATAATTGACGAATTTTAAATACTTCTTATTTTCATCATATGTTGTCCAACTACTTTACTAATTGTTTTTGTCATAATTGGCCTAAAAAAACTAATGAAAATATATGTTCAATAATTTATTCATAATGAATGTAAAATGAGGATATTATTGTATATTATAATCAGGTATTGCCGTATTGATAACATCTCAACCTCATTTGGTACTCGTGTGATGTAGCAATAAATTTCAAGTGTTAGTAATTGATATAAAAATGGTGATCACAAAAAACAATATCATTCCTCAAAGTTATTTAGATTTAATCTACTACCTATATAATTTACCCATTTTTAAATATTTCTTATTATCATCATATGTTGTTTGACTACTTACTAATTGTTTTTGTCACAACTGGCTCGAGAAAAAATCATGCAAATATATGTTCAATAACTTATTTATAATGAGTGTAAAACAATGATATTATTTTATATTACTCCAAAAAATACGTTAAAATCTATATTGGAAGATAAACATTTCAAAATTTGATAAATCTATATAAATTTTTTAAATACGTTAAAATCAAAATTATCTTTTAGAAAATCATATTGGAAGATAAACATTTCAAAATTTGATAAATCTAAGACCATAAAACTATACTACAACAAAAAAATGAAGTTTCTATTTGTATTTACTTTTAGGAAACATTATTTATTCTTATAGCAAAAAATTATATAATTTTTTACTAAATTTTTCGCGGATATATAAAATGATTTAAATTAAGATACAAATTGTTATTCACAACTTTTCATGAAATTTTAGCATGATATTATAACCATATATACACAAATCATGATAAATTTATAACATATCAAATATGATAAAGTTATTTTTTTTTCAATTTTTGTGTATATACAAAATGATTTTCATATCATGGATATACATAAAATATGCAAAATTCAATATTTATAATTTATAAATTATAAAATAATAAGTGTTTGTATTTGTCACGCCCCGTTTTCTTTTCATAAAATATCAGAGTTTTCTTTGTGGGCGTGAAGAAAGAAGGGGAAAAAGACATGCATGAAATAAAACAGAAATCCTGTCACGCCCCAAAATCTTTTGGTACAATTATCAGAGTTTTCTCTTTGGGCGTGAAGAAAGAAGGGGAAAGAGGCGTGCATGAAATAAAATAGAAACATTTGAAAATAGAAAAGAGACGATTTTACAAAATACAAATCCCCGACGTTAAGTCGAAATGAAACATTTAACATACCAGCGGAAGATACCTCAGGATCCATCATCCCAAAATCAACACAAGATTGTACTTTACAAAACGAGATTTACAAAATCATTATTTAACTGTTGTGAACCAACAAACTTAAAATACAACAGCCTAGATAGAGCACCATCATCCCTCTCTCTAAGGATCACCCTGCTCGCCATCACCTGTAACGTGAGTTACAGAATAGGGGGTGAGTACGTGGAATACACTCGTGGGGATGAAATCCACCTCTTATAACATTTGACGGATAAATGAAATAGAATATACCAAATCGGCACTTAGTCACAACACGTAAAATGCACAGCATGTAATTCATAACCCAAACTCAGGTGCGGGTATTCCCCGACTTACCCCTACGAATCTCAGGTACGGGAATCACCCGACCCTACATATCTCAGGTACGGGAATCACTCGACCTTACAAAAGAATGTATGTAGACCCACGTCCTTTCACAGTATAACATGACACATAAACATAGCATATAATCACAGCATTTAGTATTCCGCCAATCATGCATTAAATAGGGAAAGCTGTAAACAGATATAAGGATAGAAATTACCCCCACCTTGTTCGGTGGTTACCACGTGAGTAGCTAGAACAGTACGTCTGATAACCCAACACCTCAAAGCTTAGTCCAACATGTAGCCTACACAGTTACGGTGTTTCTTAGATCTTAAATATAGTAAAATAAAGCTGTAAAGGGTTCCGGCGGAAAAACGTTCCTTAATCGACGCGATGGCTCGAACGATCTAAAGATTGGAATCCAAGAAACGAGAGGGTCAGATCTGTCCAAGTGGCTGAGAAGATAGGAAATGAAATAAGGTTCGTAACGCAAAAAGAATGAGCCCAATCGGAGTTAAAACGAGCTCATACGGAGCATTTTAGGTTTAGGGGTAAAACGATAATTTTGGTCAAAGGGTTGACTTTGACCGGGCCCACGGACCCCGATCAACGACGTCTCGTCATCGACGACTCGATACGGATGAACGACGGAAAGAAAACGAGGTTCGGATCGAAAACACGGTGTCGGGTGCACGTCGGCACCCGTCGCGCGCGCAGCCTGCACCCAGTCCCCCGGCATCGCGCCCAACGCGGACCAGCCTCCAAAACGCCCTTCCAGCCGCTGCCCACCGGCGAACCACCGATCACCGATCGTACCCCCAGAATGCCCCCACTTCCGGCTGCAAACTCCGGCCACCGGCGACCACAGTGGCACCGCCTAGCTCCGGCAAAACACCTGCAAAAACAGTCCGTCACCCAGTTTCCGATGGTGCCCTGCTCGACTAGGCCACTTCTCGGCGCCACCTGCTGCGGCGGCGCCGCTCATATCCGGCCACCACCTGGTCCGCCGGCAAGCCTGAACCGCCGGCTACCACCTCCGGCCATCCCTCGCCGGATTCCGGCGGTGAATAGTACCTGAAATTCCGCCGCAAAAACCTTCGATACCCTGTTTTTCGAACTCACACCCAAACTCCAAAACTCCGGACGGCGACTTCCAGTCGCCGGAGACCACTCCCAACACCTCCACCGGCGACCTCTCATCGCCGGCAACCTTTCCTGGCCAGCCCAACACCCTTAACCATACATATACTCCCAATCCTATACACACACAAACACATGAATATACAAACACACACACCCACTGCCTCGCCGGCGGCCACCTGCCGCCGGCCACCACCACTTGAGCCCTCGCCGGCGACCTCCCGTCGCCGGCCCACCGATCACACACGGCGGCGCCACCATGCGCTACCCCAACAGCATGCAAACATAACACACACACTATCTCACTTACAAACACACACACATGCACTACATACATATATATATATCTACTGTTCCGGCCCGGCGGCGCCACCAGCGGCGGCGTCACCTCCTCCTCATCACCACCACACCACCACCAGCTTATCCGGCCACTGCTCCGGTAAGAGGGCGAGGAGAGAGAGAGAAAACAGAGGAGAGAGAAAGGGTGACAAGGGTTAGGGTTTGGGGCTGTTTTTCGCCGTTTTCCGGCGAACGAGAAATCGGAATTGAATTCCAAGACCTGTTCTAGAATCATCTCGTCGAGACAAACGTCGTGTGCGAAAATCGTCCGATTCCGACAACGTCGGAATTTTCCGGCGACCCTCCGGCGGCTGCTCCAGCGGCGGTGCGCCGGAGGCAGAAAAGAGAGGAGAGGGGGAGAGGAGGGAGGAGAGAGAACTTACGTGTTTTGGTCGCGCTCGTCTCGTTCGGCTCGCTCGGGAAAACGGTAAATTTTCGAATCGAAAACTCTCCTATTTATAGAAAATGAAAAGTTACTATTCTCCTAGGGTTACTGTTCACCTAGGGTAGGTCACTGTTCCGGATCAGATTTTTGGTTAGAAAATATCTCGTATTTTATACTCTTCGTATACGTCGTATTCTTCGTTTTCGCTGTTTTCTTCATTACTTGAGCTACGTAACTCCGATTGACCTCTAGTTCATTTCTATCTTCTTGTTTTTCAAATACGCATCGCGGGGTAAAATAAAATCCTTTGTTCCACGTCTAGGAAAAATATCAATCTAAAACGTGCAATAAACACTTATCTGAAACGCACGTATTAATTTGAACAGTCAACATATATGCACATAATTATTAAGTTAGAGTTCAAATATTTAATTATTAAATTATGCTTATTTTGATCCGGGGCCCTACAAATCCCTTGGAAGAGATATGAGACGATTTTTACATATACAAAACCCTTGGCGTCTAGCCGAATAAAAACATTTAAAACATAGTAGCGGAACATCATCAGGATCCATAAAGAAAAGGAGAAGAGTTTATCTTTTACAAACGTGAAATTATACAAAACATCGTTTGAACATGTTTTGAAAAAGAAACCAAATGAGAGGACTTGATATGGCACCATCCTCTCTATGCATCTTGTCTCTCGTTATTTCCTGTAGTTTGAGTACAGGTGGGGGTGAGTGCGTTGAATACACTCGTGTGGATGAAATCCGCATCTTATAACAGTCCACAGACATAAATTATCGGAAATATAATACTCAATCACGTTGTCACAGTATAATATGAACACGTAATCATAGCATAAGATCACAACATTTAGTATTTCTCGATCATGCTTCAATATAGAGAAAACTGTAGACAGATAAAGAGTTAGAAATTATCCCCACCTTGTTCGGTGGTTACCACGTGAGTAGCAAGTACCAAAGATCCCGTGTCTCGGTTCTCGTGTCTCAAATCCCGTATCTCGATGTTCAATCCAACTGATAGCCTATATATGTTACGGTGTTCTTAGATCCTTAATAATGTATAAATAAAGCTATAAAATATCCCGGTGAAAGAAATGATCGTAAAAGCCGCGACGGATCGAGAGACTTAAAGATTGGAGTTGAAATAACGAGGATGGATATTCAATCCATATGGCTGAGATGATAGAGAATTAAATTTGGGTCACGACGGAAAAAGAATGAGCTCGATTGGAGTTGAAACGAGCTCAAACGGAACATTTTAAGGTTGAGGGGTATAATGGTAATTTTGGTCAAAGGGTTGACTTTGACCGGGCCCACGACCCTCGGTCAACGACATCTTGTCGACGACGACTCGATGTTGACGTACAGCAGAAAAAACGGGATTCGTATCGAAAACAAGGCATCGCGCGCGTACCCGTCTCCCGGCGTCGCCTGCTCCCGACGCGCGCGCCCAGCGCACGCCCATGCGCCATCGTCCAGTAGCTCAACCCGGCGCGCGCACGCCCGTGCACGACCGTGTGCGCCCGTGCGCCCGGCGTCTCCCGGCGCCGTGTGCCTAGTGCGCCCAACAGCCTCCCGGCGTCGCCCTGCTCGACCAGCCACCTTCCCGGCGCCACCAGCTGCGGCGGCGACGCCCTCCGCCGCCGCCATATAGTTTGTCGGATACCTCGCACCGCCGGCTACCACCTTTGGCCATCCCTCGCCGGATTTCGATGGTGAATAGTACCCGAAACCTCGCCGCAAAAACCTTCGATACCTTGTTTTTCAAACCCAACCCCACTTTCAAAACTCCGGCCGGTGACTTTCCGGCACCGGTCACCACCCCAAAACTGTCCTAAACTCTACCCCAACACCCCAACAAAAGAAAAGAACCAAAACTACTAAGAAATGAGAGAGAAACGAGAGAGAGAAAATGTGATAAAACAAGGGTTTAGGGTTTTCCGGCGAATTTTTTTTATCGTTTCCTGGAGAACGACTCATCGGAATTGAATTCCAGAAGTTATCCTAGACTCGTCTCGATAAGGGCTACGTTGTGTGTGAAAATCGGCCGAAACCGACAATGTTGAAATTTTCCGGCCACCGCTGGTGGCAGCGCGCCGGAGGCAGACAACCGAAAAGAGAGAGAGATGAGAGATAGTCTTACTTGTTTTCGGCGCGTTCAGCTCATTCGGAAAAATGGTGAAAAATGAATTGGGAGAGCCCCTATTTATAGATTTGGAAAAGTTACTATTCATCGGAATATTTTTTAGAATATTCTTTTTACTATTCATCAAGATTCCACCTCTCGTTTTTCCGAAACTCATATTTTGCCCTTTTCGTCGTAACTTGAGCTACAGGTCTCCGATTGACCTCTAATTCGTGTCTATCTTCTCGTATTTCCGATACGCATCTTATGGTGAAATAAAATTATATGTTCCATGTCTAGAAAAATATATCCATCTAAAACCAGCGTTAAACACTTATCTGAAACGCATGTAATCAAGTTAAACATTCAAAATTAACGCACATAATAATTCAATTAAGGGTTTATTATTTAATTAATCAATTATGCTTCATTTTTGGTCGGGGGCGCTACAGTATTTCTACTTTGGAAAGTGGAAATGAGATTAGCTGGTTTTTATATAGATGCCAATGAAATTTCATAATTAAAAATTCAAGGTATTTAAAAGATATATAAAAAAAAAAATTCTTCATCGACATATTATCACTCTTATTAATCGCATCAACTTTTTATTCTTCAAGATCAATAATGAAGTTTTATTTGTATAATCCGACATTATGAAATAGAAAGTGAGTTGTTATTAATTTTTTATAAGTAAATATATATTTTTATATCAGTTTTAATAAATGATATTTTGTATACTTAATTTGTAGATTTTAATAGAAAGTATATGAGTTCATTATAAGTTTCTTACTTCCTATTTATAATATTATATGCAATTGTTTCATTATATTCAAGATATATTAGAAATCATAAATATTTATGATTTTAATAAGAATTAATATAGCATACATACGAATAAAATTTGATTTGCCACTATTTACACAAATGACATAGATTGAATTTATATATTAAAATTATTCCAAACTAGTATATAGGTCCCATGCGATGCACAAACATATAACAATTACTATTTTGATGTTTTGATATGAAAATGTTGAACACAAAGTAATATATTATTTTAGATTCATTTTAATATAATATGTTACTCGTATGATGCATGGTATATAAATTTCAAGTGTTGTAATTTTTTGATATAGATACGTTTATTATGTAAAACAAACCTTGATTTTTAGAATATCTTTTAGATATAACCAATGTTTTTTTTTAATATTGTTTTTCAAAAAAGTTTCATCATATTGCCATATCTAGTAGAATGCCAAATTAAATAACATTCTCTATCAACCCCCCAACCAATGAATTTTCATATAATATTTGTCACCATTACAATATATTTTAACTTTTTAATATTCCCCATTTGAAAACTTGAGTATGATGTTCATAGTCATAAATCTTCGGGAGGAACAACCTTATAACAAATTGATGGAAAATATTAAATAAGTGTTTCACTATATATTAGAATATATAATGAAACACTTATTTACAAAATATATTAGAATATATTTGTTGAAAATATATTAAGAGCTATACAATTAAAATTCTAATAAGAGCTATACAATTGTATAAATCAAAATATAAAGGGGTATCTTAAATTTTAATATTTACTTTTTTCCAGTTTGTACATTTTTTTTTTATTAGATTCCATCAAGTATTATTATTTCTTCTAAAATTTATACTTAGTGAACTCAATTATTTTACATTTTTCAAATACTAAGACATTTTCTAGAGAACATATTAATTGTTCAAATTTATTTGTGTTTGTATACACATCACAAATTAAAACTAATGTATTAAAATAACGAAATAGGTAAGTTGTTAGTTCTATTATAGTTCCATTTATTTGTTACATTTGAAAATATTAAATGCACTGAAAATGTTTTTAGATAAAAAATAAATAAAAAAGAAGATGCTTTTATTCCATAAATTGGCTGCGAATAACAATCCAAATTTATTTAAAATATTTTAAAATAAAAATAAAACATGTATAATTTAATTTGTTATTTAGTTTATCAATCAAACATGTTTCATCTAATTTTATATTAATCTTGAATTTTTTTATCTCTTATATTGAAATGTAGTTATGCAGTCAAAGTTTATCAATCTGTGTGTGTATAAATTTATATCATTATCATCAGTTTATTGCTATTTTAATGTTGTTGAACATGTTTTTTTATTTACTTTTTTATGTATAAAAGTCGAGTTTTTTTTTATCGGATTTAATTGTAATTATTATTCAATCAATATATATGTGTGAAGGTGTAAATGAATTAGAATTTTGAGAATCACAAAATGACATCTTTTTTTTTTTCTCAATTGGTGAGTAGTAAATTAGTAATTAATTGAATTAACTCATATATATATACATATATATATATATATATCAATTTATATACATATAAATTTAGATGATAAAATACTAAAGAAAAATAATTCTTCAATTTAGATATACTGCCACTAAATAAGGAAATGTGTAATTGGTTAATATGAGATAATTAATGATATGTGCGATTTCTATAAGTAGAAGATTACACAAATATATTTTCTATATTTAATAATTATTAATTATTAATATATTACATATTTAGTAAGTGAAAATGAGGGGGAAAATTTTTACATTTCTATTTATAGGGGGTAATTGTTATTATATATATAGATATATAGATATATATATATATATAGATATATAGATATAGATGTTACATGTACAAATCAATTTTGAAAAATGTGGAATTTATTACCATGATTTAAAGATGAAATTATTTGTTCCATTATCATTTTGATATTGCACAATATAATAAGAAAAAAACTAACATTCCATATTTTAAGGAGTTTCCATATGGAAAAAAAAACACACATTTGTGAATACAAAATAAAAAAAGACTAAATTAGAAGGTTGCGGTTTGACTTTTAACGAAATTTTACTATTTTGAGAAAAACTAAGTGATTTTTTTATTATATATATATATATATTTATAGATTAAGATATTCGAATAGATATGCTATATTTTAATGACATACTTTTAAGAGGATATTAATCTACATAATTTTTTTTTACATATTTTGAGATTAATATTAATTATATAAGATTGAATTTTGCAATATTTTACGAATACATACAATGAGTTGATTAATACAATATCATATGTTAAAAATCAATGTTCACAAGACTAAATTTATAACACACAAGATATGCACATGTTATTTTTTATTAGAAATTAAAAAATCAAGATAAATGAGACCATAAAAAAATGATAAAAGAAGAAATTCTCCTATTATCTGCAGAATATGTGGAAAGCCAGGACATTATGCAAATCAATGTTGGGCTAAAGAAAAGTTTAAAGCTTTTAATATATCTGCTTTGGATGAAGAAGATAATAAAGAAACTGTAAATAAAATAAGATGGGCTGATAGACCTACTCTTAATAAATATTATTATAATAGACCAACTCCTATGGATGTTCTTAATGAAGAACAAGCATATATTGTTACAAATAGTTATAATGGGAAAAATATTTATGAATGGAATCTTAATGGAAATACAGAGACACATATTTATACTCTTGTTCACAGGATTCTTATGTATTGTACTATATGTAAAAGTACTGGTAATACTGATAAAGAAATTGCTAAAATGATTATAGCCGGTTTTACTGGTCAATTAAAAGGTTGGTGGGATAATTATCTTAAACCAAATCAAAGAAATGAGATTCTTGGATCTATAAAAAATGAGAATGGAACCCTTGTTGAAAACACTGTTTATTCTCTTGTTACTACTATGATTGTAAATCGCATCCTCCGGACTTTTGGCTAACAACACTCCTCCTGCCGCTGCATCTATCATAGCTCTCGTTGATCCAAACAGTCTATTGTAGAAGAAACAGACCTGTTGATCTTCAGGGAATCCATGCTAAGGACATCTCCTTAACATATCTTTGAATCTTTCCTAAGCTTCACCCAAGGACTCCCCATCAAATCGCTTGAACTGTGTAATCTCATTCTTCAACTTCAACGTCTTACTTGGTGGAAAATACTTAAATAGAAACTTACTACTTAATCCATCCCACGTAGTAATTGCAGTGTTCTAAAATTCGCTAGGCGCCAGTCGGGCGCCAAGCTGGCGCCTAGCGCCCAGGACGCCTAGGCGGCCCTACTAAAATAAACCAATTTAATAATAAAAAAATACATACCTTAGTAACTGAAACAATATATTAATCTATTTAATCATTTCAAAATTGAACACAACCACCAAAATTAAAACATAACATCCAAACTTCAAACTTTCATAGTCTCTACCTCTCATACATCATTAAAATAAGTGAATATCAATGCATAGTAGAAGTGGAAGAAAGATCAAAAGTTCTAATTCAAAAGTTTAATAATCAAAATGACAAAACAAGAATAGAAATCAACATTTTCTAATCATGCACTACATCATTAATTTGCTCCATTTCTCCAAAATTTTCTAAAACATGCTCCCCATCTGATTCAAATTAAATTCATTCTCTTTCACTTCCTCATCTTCGGATTCAAAATCATCTGTCTCAAGTTCTCTCACTCTAGGAATTCTTTGAGGTCTTGTCCCATATATTTCAGAAGTGTAAATGACCCATTCCAAACCTAAGTTTATATCCATCTCCTCTGCATCATCTATATCAACCCCATCAATAATCCATTCTTGTGATTTACTTGCATCACTTGCTAATAGCATATCAATGTTTCTCTCTTTTTCCCTCTTATGCTTGTTCAACAAACGTGAATTGAATTGGACATAAACTAGATTATTCAATCGAGAAACATCTAGTCTATTCCCCTTCTCTATATGTATCTACATACAAACAAACAAAAAAGATAAAATAATTATAAACTATTGAAATAAAATTTAAAATAATGTATTATTATTTAAGTTACTAACCCCTTCAAATACACTCCAATTTCTTTCACATCCAGAAGAACTAGAGGTTAATGATAAGATTCTCATGGCAATTTTTTGCAAATTAGGAGTCGAATAACCATAATTAAGCCACCAATTTACTAGAAAAAAAACACAAACAAACAAAGGTTAAAGAGACAAAACAATAAGGTAATTAATAATTTAAATGAGTTGTATTGACATTTTCATACCTGGATCATACTTGTCATTATTTATTGCACATCCATGCACTGCAAGAGGCTTCCCAAAGACACCTTCTTTTGTCTTATACATTGGCAACTCAACATTCATAACTTTGTCGATCAAGTTGAAATTATCATGAAAAATAACTTCAAGGAAATTAATAACTCCATCTGAGATGACATGATCTAATATAAGATTTGGATCCTTATAATGAAAATACAGATTCAATAGATAAGCCATCAAGTGCAATGAGGTGTCTAGTCTGTCTTTCATCTTTGCATCAATAATCTCCAAAATTTGCTCATAGTTTTTAACATAATTACCTAGAGCGACTTTGATATCTTCCTTAGCTTGAAGAATTTCACCATACAAAAAGCCCATTGATGGCTTTCTATCTGCATCAATAATACGAAGTACTCGTACTAAAGGTGCAAAAACTTTCAAGCATGATGCGACTCCATTCCAAAAACAAATACTCAATACCGTTGAGTAACATGCTTTTCCTTTGGAAGATTTCGACCACTTACATTCATCCCACTCGGAGCTAGTAAACATTGCTTTCAATTGAACTATTTTCTCGAACAAACTCTGTAGAGTGAGGAATGAAGAAGCAAATCTTGTGACCCCTGGTCTCACTATATCTCTTTTTTTGTAAACATTCTTATCATGGCTAGGGTCTTATGATGTGCATAAATGAAGATGGTTAAATCTTTCACTTGATCAAGGACTTTCTTAAATCGAGGTAGTTTTGCAATACTCTCAAGCATAAGATTGATAGTGTGTGTAGCACATGATGTCCAAAACATAGTCGGTCTTTTCTCTTTCAATAACTTGACAGCCCCCATGTTATTCGAAGCATTATCAGTTACTATTTGAATGACATTTTCTGGCCCAACTTGTTCAATACACTGATCAACATACTCAAAAATCATTGCACTTGTGTGTGACACATATAAAGATTCCTTAGAAGAAAGAAAAATTGTACCTGTTTTAGAATTGACACACAAGTTCATGATACTCCTTCTCTTTCGATCACTCCAACCATCAGTCATAATTGAGCAGCCATTATTTTTCCATTCATCTTCATGTGTTTTTACTTTAATTTTGGTTCTTTCAACTGCTTTTTTTAATAACGGCTCCCTCAACTCATATTGACTAGGAGGTCTAAACCGTTTCCCAAACTGACCAAGCGCTTCTACAAAAAGCCTAAAGCTATCCAAATCAATAGCATTGAAAGACACACCGGTTTCATACATCCAATCAGCAAGATAATCTTTCACAGCATTTGTTTTCTCTTTCCATAGGACATCATGAATGTTTTGTTCTCGCATTATTCTTGGAATATTCAGAGAAGTTTCAGGATTTATAGTTGTAGCAAACTTGTCCATCGGGCCAAGAGAATGCGGTGATCTTATGACCCCCAAAGACTCCCTCAATTCATCTTTAGCAGAGTGTGATTCTAAGCCAATACTCACAGTAGATCTCAATTCTTCTTCTCGCTTTTTTGACTTCTCTTCTTGTTCTTTGCCTCATTAATAGCATTCCGACACTTTGCTTGATCATCAGCTGAAGACATTGAACATGTAAAAACATTCCCAGGAATACGAGCGATATGCTCTTTAATCCTATAAGCACCTCCAGACATTTTCTTCCCACACAACTTACACTTTATCTTGTCGAGATTACATGTATCAAACAACATCCCATATTCCCAACCAACGTCATTTGATTTTCGTTTGAGTGATGTCTCCATACTATACTGAAAGCTCTCAGAAAGCAACAAGCAAATCCAATACTAGAAAGTTTATTCAGGCTCGAGTATCCTATGCTCAGGAACTCATTCCAATCAATGGAAGTTTGAACAAAACTAGTACAGTGGATAAGGGAAATAAGCTCATGCTATAGGAAGAAAATAGTAAGTCTGTACAGAAACTCAGAAAGTAGCACAATTAGTATTCTATAAGTAGGAGAAGAATGCAGCAGTCTTCCAGGTTACAACAAAACCTCTACCCTCGTATACTAAGGCATACATACCTAGATTCCAAAAAGTTCATACTCTGGAAAGGTATAAGGGAGTACCTTCCTTAAACAGAAAATGTAACACCTGGAAATCTCTAGCACACACACATCACAAACAATATCCTGCAAATGATACTTATAGAAAGAGAACCACCAAGGTTAATGGTAAACTAATTATCATTAAGCAGGTGTGGGTCCCAAAGAGGACTAACCCCCAGGACCCGTGCTTGTATGGGTACCTAAATTTACTCGATTTACTTACAAGCACAGTTGCCAGGAAGCAACAGAGATGTATGGTATATCAATAGCGGCTAGTCCAGACATATGACTGACAACAAAGCTAGATTAAGAGACTTCCAACCATGTAAATGACCTAAGGTTGTCTATCGTGAAGATAAGATCCGATTGGGGAACAAAATTCATAAACAGGTTCATAGAGAAGTATTGTTCAGAGAATAGAATATATCATGAGTATTCTACAACAAGAACTCCCCAGCAGAACGGAGTTACAGAAAGAAGGAACATGACTCTGAAGGAAACAACAAGGACTATGATTGCAGATGCTAGTATACCAAATAGATTTTGGGCTGAAGCAACCAACACAACTTGCTACACTCAGAACAGATGCTTGATCAACAAAGATCATGATAAGACTCCCTATAAAGTTTGGTATGGAGTCACACCAAATATATCATATCTGCATATCTTTGGATGCAGATGTTACATACTAAACAATGGAAAAAAGCACCTGAAGACCTTTGATGAAAAACTGATGAATGAGTATTTCTAGGATACTCTACAGTAAGCAAGACATTCAGGATTTTCAACAAGAGGAGCTTGGTTGTTGAAGAATCAATACATGTGGTGTTTGATGAACCATATTGTGATACTGCTGAGTTGGACAAGCTAAAAGAAGATGTATCACGGATGAAGATCAAGGATCATGCAGTAAGATACATAGATTTTGATGAGACTTTTGCCCTTGTTGCTAGGCTTGAGGCAATAAGGATATTTCTAGCCTATGCCGCTCATAAGAACTTCAATGTGCATCAGATGGATGTAAAGAGTGCATTTCTGAATGGACTCTTATCTGAAGAAGTATATGTGGAACAACCACCGGTTTCGAAGAACAAGCAGAAGACAAAGTATTCAGATTGGAGAAAGCTATGTATGGATTTAAGCAGACACCTAGAGCTTGGTATGATATCGTGTCCCTATATCTCTTGGAAAATAGCTTTCAGAAAGGGATATTGGAGAAAACTCTATTTAGGATACAGGACAGAGACAGTATACTGCTAGTTCAGATCTATGTGGATGACACCATCTTTGGATCCACAAACAAAGGTTTATGTGAGAATTTTTCAACCCTCATGTAGAAATTTTTTGAGATGAGCATGATGGGAGAATTGAGTTTCTTCCTTGGTCTACAAGTGAAATAACTAGTGTTAGTCTCAAGTGGTCAGAGATTCGAAGGGGGGTGAATGAACCTCTATCGATTTTGCGTTTTTAAAACTTTTCTATGAACAAGTTCTTATTTCTACAGAGAAGACAGTAACCTGACTCGCTTCATAAACCTGGCAGAATGTTGATTCAGGTTTCTGACTCGATATCACAGTATGTAGTGGAATAAATAAAGATAGAGTTTCTTTATGAAAACCTGTTTTCTTTTCAAAGATGATTTTATCACAATATTTTAACCAGTATGATTATGACAAATGCAACAAGATAGATATGTAACCATGCAATGCAGATAGACAAAAGTAAATAAACACTTATGGCTTATAGTGGTTTGAATGTGGTGTAATCCTTCTACGTCCACTCTACTCCTTCATTAAGGAGGAACTTCGTTAGGTCAGTTCAATTTACAAGTCTCAACTTTACAAACCTCTTCCTAACAAGTTATCACCTACAAGAGTCACACGACTCCTAGGCTAAATCCATACAGGGTACAAATATCCTACACAAGGCTACAAAACTTAGCAATGATCAAATCTTATCAACTAAGTACACCAAACTTAAAATAACCTAGCATACAACAAATGGTTGAAAGAGAAATGGGGTTCTTCAACTGGTGAGATGAAGTCAGTCTTGAACGTGAAAACTTGATTGCTTGAAATGTAGACTGCTTCTTGAAGGTTGAGTGGCTGAACATGGATAAGCTAGATAAGCTTTGTAATATATCTGAGTTTCCTCTCGACTCTTGTTCAGCAATGTCTTCAGTCAGCCACACCTTCTATTTATAGATCTCGAGAATATATCCATTGGAAGAAAGTATCCGTTGAAGGAAGATATTTCTCTTATATGAAAATGAGTTTTGATCTCCCAAGATCTTTTTTGTGGCCGCATTAAATGCTTTTGAGTTATCTCTGACATGTGCATTTAATGCGCCTACCATCTTTGACCTTCATGTAATGGGTGGCTACTCTAGTTGACAGATAGTTTTGCTCTTCTTCAAGTTACATGGTCTTCCTTGTGTTGAGATGAAAGTAGCACTTGTCTTTCTGTAATAGAATCGTTGGCTACTTCCTATTATATCTTCAGGTTGTTGTAGTTTCTTCCAGTAAGCTGTTTCCTGCATGCTGCTTTATGCACAATTGTTGTTCCTTCCAGCTTGTTGTTCAGTGCTTACTGCTACAGTCTTGATTCTAGTATCCTGTCTGCTTCTTCATTCAGCTTACTGCATGCTTCTTCTTGATGCTACTTCTTACTGCCTTCAGCCTGCTGTTCGTTTTAGCTTTTTGCTTCCTATAGTCCGCTAATAGCTTTCTGTTTTCTTTGTGCAGTCTTTCAGCATGCTATTTCCTACAGCTTGCTATCTCCTTTTTGCAGCATCCTATTTGCTTCATATGTAGATACTTCATTCAGTTTGCTGACCCCTAGAAGATGTATTCTCAATTCTTCTAAGGTTGGTTTTCTTTAACACTTGGAAAACTATTACATGATCTTATCCAAGTTTTAGATCATATAATCAGTGGAAACTTTCTTTAGCAAACTTCATTGTCTTATTACGCATGTTGTTTTGTCTTATCAAGATAACTACTGAAATATCCCAACAACTAGATAATGGGATTTTCATAAATCAAGCTAAATTGTTGGGATATTTCTAGAGTTATCTTAATAAGATAGAACAGGTTGAATAATAAGAAAATATAAGTTTGCTGAAGTAAGTTTCCACGTATTACATGATCAGGATGCTAAGATGAGATCATGTAATGGTTTTCCAAATGTTAAGGAAAACCAACCTTAGAAGAATTAAGAAAACATTCTCTAAGGGCCAGCAAGCTGTAGGAAACAACAGAGCTGATAAAAGGAAGAACATGCTGCAAGGAGCGGACATCAAGCTGAAGGAAACAACAAGTTGAAAGAGCGACAAAGAAAATAAAGTCTCCAAACAGAAAACTGTCAACAAAGGAAACAGAAAGCTGGTCAGCAGTCTACAAGGACAGAGAAGCTACAAACAGAAAGCTGACAACATATCAAGATAACCAGCAAGTTAGAAGAGAAGCAGCAAGTTAGAAGAGAAGCAGTAAGCTGAGGACAACAGGAAACATCATCAGGAAGCACATGCAACAAAGAGAAGAAGAAAATCAACTGACATCAAGCAGCAACTGCATGGACTTCAGCTTAGGACCCATACCGACTTGACAGGTCAGTAGGAATGACAGAAGAGGTCCAGAAGCAAATTGTAGGTACATTAAATGCACTTGTCAGGAACTACTTAGAAGCATTTAATGCGACCACAGAGAAGATCTTGGGAGATCTAAGCTTTACGTTCAAAATGGGGAAGTATCTTCCTTCAACGGATACTTTTCTCCAACAGATATATTCTCAAGATCTATAAATAGAAAGAGTGGCTGATTGAGAAAAGTACTGAATAGAGTCGAGAAGAAAATCATATATATTCTAAGGCTTCTCAAGCTTATCCATGTTCAGCCACTTAACCTTCTAGGAGCAACATACATCAGTTCGAGGACTACAAATATCAAGACTACTCCGTACCAGTTGAAGAACTGTTTATTTTCCTTTAACCGTTGTGCTGTATGCGCTAGGTTGTTTTAATGGTGTACCTTAGTTGAGAGGATTAGATCCTTGCTAAGTGTGTAATCTATAGAGATAGATTACTTGCCCTTTATGGCCTTCGACTGGAGTCAGGGACTCTAGTAGGCATAGCTTGTTAGGAAGAGGTTTGTAAAGCAAGGCTTGTAAATCGAACTGACCTAATGAAGTTTCTCCTTGAGTAGGAGTAGACTGGATGTCGAAGGCTTACACCACCTTCGAACCACTATAAACAAATGCGTTTATACGCTTTAATTGTATGCTGCATTTTACTTACTGTTTATCTATATTGGTGCATACAAACATAAGCATCCTGAGAAAAGACTTCCTAAGATCATGATTAAAAAGAAATGGTTTTCCAAAAAGAACTCTATCAAGTTTATTCCGCTGCGTAACAATTTGATACCGTATTAGGAACCTGATTAAGCCTTAGGCCAGATTGCTGATTTAAGACAGGTTGTTGTCCCGTGGTCAGGAACCTGTTATAACAGAAAAGTTTTTAAAAAGAGTTTACAAAATTGATAAAATCGGTAGAGGTTCATTCACCCCCCCTCTGAACGTCTGAACAGTTTGGACCAACAAGTGGTATCAGAGCAAGTTGGGTTAAAAACCAACTTGACCGGTAACTAACCCAGATCCACCTTTTGCATTTGGATTAAACCGATTTTATTTTAACGAGACCAAAATTCATGATTTTAGTATAGGCATGGAAAACTCATCACTCAAGTAACTCACAATCTCTATAAGATCTTATTTTTTAGGATCAACTACTGATGACCAAGAGTTTCCATAGCAGAAGTCTTTCTAACGATCTGTTGTGATCAACAAAGCATAAACATAGGGGGAATCTTGTCTAAAATCAGTACTGAAGCACACACTGACTCAGTCGAACATACACATCCAGAAATCAAGTTGCTGAGGAACCAATCAGTGGATCTTCAAAGATATCAATCAGATAAAGTCCAGACAGGAACTTATGACAAGCAAAAGCAAATGAATCCAAAGGAGTACACGCTAATTCTACTTTGCACATGCTCAGGATTCAGACAGTCTAGAGATCTTGGCGAATGAGTAAAGAATACTTGGAGGAAGCAAGGAGAAAACCATCTAGGCAGTACTGCAAATAAATGACGAAGACAAAAGGAGTAACCTTCATCAGCAGAAAGGATAAACAAGTGGTGTCGACCTGAGAGAAGTACCCACCCAAGAATAAGGATGCACAATCGAAGATGGAAAGGGGGAATACTGTATCTCATAGTATACAAATTCGTAGTCGTGCAAACATAAACTAATAGGGTCAATCTATGAGTGGTGTCGACAAAAGTACATTAATGATTAAGCTGCTGATAAGGAAATCGAACAGATTGCTGAGGTGACTAAAGCTACGACTATTAGAGTAAGATGAAGGACACTAAGGAAGCAACACAAGCTAAAGTCATTTCCATTTCCAAAGAAAAGACAAGATGACAATCTCCTGAAAAGAATCCAAGAAAGTGAAACGCCAAAAACTCTGTGAAGAACAATCTCAGGAACAAGAGCTTAAGAGAGCTCTTATGAGTAAGAAAGTATGAGTTCCTTAAGTAAGAGGGAACTTATACAGAGCTTAAAAGTTTTCTTAAGGATACTAGATGTTTCATAGAACAAGATTTCTCTAACAGTATCCAATATCAGGACTCATTAAGAACCACATAAGTTGCCTCCAGTAGATAATCGAGAAAAGGTTCCACAATTATCAAAAGAAAGCTCAACTCACGATGAAAAAAAAAATTCTCAACTAAGCCATGAACTGGAAAAAGGAGCAACCTAATGACAAAAACCAGGAAAAAGATCAAAAGAAAGTCATCAAGAAGAAAATCCTACATGATTAATCAGTATCAATCTCTGAAGAATAAGGAAGAGAAGAGCCCTTAAAGCAAAGATAGAACCTACGAACAACAAGCATACTCTACAGCTCTCCCTGACATTTTGACAGGTTACTGACTCTCAAAGGAAATTGATTCCTACGAACAGTATCCTACCTTAGAAACCCATTGTTGAAAAAGAGGTTTCTGAGAACAACATGTAAGGTCCAACAAATGGTATCAACGAACAGAGGATAACAACATCGACCAACAAGTATATCATGCAAGGATGCTGACAGATCAACAAGGGAACTGATGATCGAATCCTACAAATAATACCAACCAACAAGACGAGTGGTATCATCCAACAAGTGATATGGGAAATGAAGAATGGATCTATCAATCGAAGACCTCGGGTAAAAATGTTGTTGAGATAGCTTCTGCGGAGGATATAGAATGGAATATCAAGTGGAGTAGCATCACAGAAGAAAGCTAACAAAGATATCCGCATGCTCTTAGCAAATGACATTGATTTAAGTGATATCAACAAGCTCTCAACAAGACAATGTTCATAAGACTGCATGTTCTCCACAGAAGAAGTGATGGGTTTCTACAGTCTCGATCCAAGAAGATACAGTCATTGTTGGTCCCAAGTGGTGTCCGAGGTTCAGAGGGGGGGTGAATGAACCTTGGTCGATTTTGAAAACTTGTTAAACCTTACTGTTCTGTAAGTTACTTAAACTTACAGCGCCAGCCAGTTACTGCTTACAACACTAGGATGCAGTGCTGCACGCTGTAACTTAGAGTTTTATACACAGCGGAAATTATATATTGTGACACAAGGCTGGCTGGTTTTCTCAAGTATGCTCTTTTGCGAAACCGTTTTATGCTTATGATATATGAAAATATGAAATGTAAAGCACAAATAAGAAAGCAATAAAACACTTATGGCTTATAGTGGTTCGAAGGTGGTGTAAGCCTTCTACATCCACTCTACTGCTACCTCGAGCAGGAACTTCGTTAAGCAAGATTGATTTACAGGACCCTCCTAACAATCTATCAACTTACAAAGTTATCCACCTACTAGAGTCCAGAGATCACACAGTACTGCAAACTCTAAAGGCTAACCCACACAGGGTTCCACACTCCCACACAGGGAAGCTGCCTAAAACTTAGACAACTATACAAACAGCAAGGATTTCTCTTGTGAACTGTTCGACACCTAAAACAACCTAATCACACAGGACAGAGGTTAAAAGAAAAATAGAATCTTCAACTGGTGAGAAGCAGTCTTGATCTTGGGTAGCTCTATTGTTGTTGTAGACTGCTCCTAGAAGGTTGAGTGGCTGAACATGTGAAAGCTTGAGAAGCTTTTGGATGATCTGTGAATTTTCTCTCAACTTTGTTCAGCAATTTCCTCAATCAGCCACACCTTCTATTTATACTTGTAGAGAAGATATCCGTTGAAGGAGACATCTTCCATTTTGAATTTGAGCGTTGATCAATGGCATGAACCACATTTAATATGATTTGACTAGTAATCTTGATGACTAGTAACCACATTTAAGAAAAGAGCAACCTGATGACAGAAACCAAGAGAAAGATTAATAGAAAGTCATCAAGAAGAAAGTCCTTCATAATTAATCAGTATCAATCTCTGAAGAATAAGAAAGAGAAGAGCCCTTAAAGAAAATGGGGAACCTACGAACGACAAGCATACTCTACAGCTCTCACTGACACTTTGACAGTTTACTGACTCTCAAAGGAAATTGATTCCTACAAACATTATCCTACCTCAGAAACCCATTGTTGAAAAAGAGGTTGTTGAGAACAGTATGTAAGGTCCAACAAATGGTATCAACGAGTAGAGGAAAACATCATCGACCAACAAGTATATCATGCAAGGATGCTGACCGATCAACAAGGGAGCTGATGATCGAATCCTACAAATAATACAAACCAACAAGACGAGTGGTATCATGCAACAAGTGATATGGGATATGAAGAAGGGATCTATCAATTGAAGACCTCGGGCAAGAATGTTGTTGAGATAACTTTTGTGGAGGATATAAAAGGGAATATCAAGTGGAGCAACATCACAAGAGAAAGCTAACAAAGATATCAGAATGCTCTTAGCAAATGACATTGATTTAAGTGATATCAGCAAGCTCTCAAAAAGACAATGTTCATAAAACAACATGCTCTTCATAGAAGAAGTGATGGGCTTCTACAGTCTCAATCCAAGAAGATACAGTCATGATGAGTATCTTTGATCTCGATATGTGCAAGAGATCTAGAGAGACGGCTTACCATCACATCAACAAAAATGAAGATCTACCTTTTTAGAAGGTAAAAAAGTGGTTGTGGAACTCTATCCAAGTTAAACCGAGAAGTGGCGGTACCAAATTACAAAAAAGGCCCTCTACCTTTTTAGAATCAACCGTTAGATTGTACGTTTCATCTTCCAACCATAGATTCAAAAGAACCGATCACATTCTTCAGCCTATAAATAGCCGATTCTTCACCATTCTTCTACACATTCACCACCCCCTTAAATCTTCAACAAGTAGCAGTTTATGATGTGAGTCGATTTGTCCAGCAAAAAGAAGAAGATAGAGACTCAAAAAGGTAAAGAAGAAGATGAAGATGAAGACGATGATGAAGACTATTCTCTGTTAATCCTGAAGCAGAGAAGGTCTTCAGAAAAATGAGGGATCAGAGGTTCAACCTGTCATGAAGTACAGAAGGTCTTCAGAATTAAAGGTAGAATCTCTACGAGTTCCCCATTAACAATGACATGGGTTAGACTTCCTCAACTCAAATGAAGATATGGGACCGAAGCCCATGAGGAAGTCTTCCACATCAAAGGATGATGTGGGTATTAAGACCTAGTCTTTGAATAGAGAAGTCACTTGTAACCATCCATGGAGATAAAACAAAAACAGGTGCTTCTTAGAAGATGTCAGTCCAAAAATGTTGTGTCAATAGCTTTCGCTGGATATCCGGATGATGATGAATCCTCACCAGCACGAATTGCTGTGGTGAAGGCGAAGCCAGACCAGCAATCAAGGATGCAAGGTGAACGTGCCTGGACATTGATGAAGCTGAACAGATAATCAATCATCCACCGATCAGTTTCCTGATCCCTTGTCATGTGCTGAGGCTGAGCAACTTATTCCCTTGGGTAGGAATAAGAAGGAGGATGCTCAGAGTGCAGTACGGACAATTAGCTGTTTTGGTTTTGAGCAGCAATTGTCAGACGAGAGGAACCTAACGGCCAACCTTGACTTTGTACCTCCACCCCTGAGCAGTAGTTGGAGAATGATATTAGAAAGGGGGAAGAGTACATAAAGTCAAGAGTCACTAGTGAAACACTGTTGAAGCCTTATTGAAAGGGGGAAGCAGTTGCTAATGGCAATCAGGAGTCACCTACCATCTGGAGCAACGAACAGAGCAGCAAGATGACCATTCAAGAAGAAGGAGATTTGATTGAAAGATGCAGCTTGCTGATGTAGAGACCAGATACGGTAGAGATGAAGAAGAAGATCTCCCTGGTGGAAAAACATGGAAGAAGCAAACTGAAGAAACTGAAGAAACTGAAGAAAGAAGTGAAGCTAGAAGAAGTAGAGTGGCTTACTTACTTTTGCACTCAAATAGAATTATAATTGTACAATTATTTAAGTTTCTTATTAAAGAGCATTTCCTTTTAATGACTCTTGATTCTTATTATCTTCTGTCATCATTAAGATAAATGGGGAAATTGTTGGGATATTTCTAGAGTTATCTTAATAAGACAGAACAGGTTGAATAATAAGAAAACATAAGTTTGCAGAAGTAAGTTTCCACGTATTACATAATCAGGATGCTAAGATGAGATGATGTAATAGTTTTCCAAATGTTAAGGAAAACCAATCTCAGAAGAATTAAGAAAATATTCTCTAAGGGTCAGCAAGCTGTAGGAAACAACAGAGTTGATAAAAGGAAGAACATGCTGCAAGGAGCGGACAACAAGCTGAAGGAAACAACAAGCTGAAAGAGCGACAAAGAAAATAAAGTCTCCAAACAGAAATCTGTCAACAAAGGAAACAGAAAGCTGGTCAGCAGTCTGCAAGGACAGAGAAGCTACAAACAGAAAGCTAACAGCATATCAAGGAAACCAGCAAGCTAGAAGAGAAGCAACATGCTGAGGACAGTAGGAAGCAGCATCAGGAAGCACATGCAGCAAAGAGAAGAAGAAAATCAATTAACATCAAGCAGCAACTGCATGGAATTCAGCTTTTGACCCATACCGACTTGACAGGTCAGCAGGAATGACAGAAGAGGTCCAGAAGCAAATTGTGGGCGCATTAAATGCACTTCTCAGGAACTACTCAGAAGCATTTAATGCGACCACAGAGAAGATCTTGGGAGATCTAAGCTTTACGTTCAAAATGTGGAAGTATCTTCCTTCAACGGATACTTTCCTCCAACGGATATATTCTTAAGATCTATAAATAGAAGGCGTGGCTGATTGAAGAAAAGTGCTGAGCAGAGTCGAGAGGAAAATCAGATATATTCCAAAGCTTCTCAAGCTTATCCATGTTCAGCCACTCAACCTTCTAGGATCAGCATACATCCTTTTGAGGACTACAAAGATCAAGACTGCTCCGCACCAGTTGAAGAACTGTTTATTTTCCTTTAACCATTGTTCTGTGTGCGCTAGGTTGTTTTAATGGTGTACTTTAGTTGAGAGGATTAGATCCTTACTAAGTATGTAATCTATAGAGATAGATTACTTGCCCTTTGTGGGCTGTGGGCTTCGACTGGAGTCAGAGACTCTAGTAGGCGTAGCTTGTTAGGAAGAGGTTTGTAAAATGAGGCTTGTAAATCGAATTGACCTAACGAAGTTCCTCCTTGAGTAGGAGTAGAGTGGATGTACAAGGCTTACACCACCTTCGAACCACTATAAACAAATATGTTTATATGCTTTGATTGTATGCTGCATTTTACTTACTATTTATCTATATTGTTGCATACAAACATAAGCATCCTGAGAAAAGACTTCCTAAGATCATGATTAAAAAGAAACGGTTTTCCAAAAAGAACTCTATCAAGTTTATTCCACCGCGTAACATTCTGATACTGGATCAGGAACCTAATTAAGCCTTAGGCCAGGTTGCTGATTTAAGACAGGTTGCTGTCCCGTGGTCAGGAACCTGTTATAACAGAAAAGTTTTTAAAAAGAGTTTGTAAAATCGACAAAATCGATAGAGGTTCATTCACCTCCCCTCTAAACCTCTGAACACTTGGGACCAACACAAATACACCAAGAAACTAATAAAGAAGTTTGGAATGGAGAATGGATCTTCAATAAACATACTGATGGCCACATCTATCCATCTGGACAAAGATGAAAGTGGAAAAGATGTGGTGATAACAAAGTATAGAAGGCTTATTGGATCCCTATTGTACCTTACAACAAGCAGACCATATTAGTGTTTGCAGTAGGAGTATGTGCAAGATTCCAAATAGCACCGAATGAGTCACATCTTGCAGCAGTAAAAAGGATTATTAAGTATCTGAAGGATACACAAGATGTTGGCTTATGGTATCCAAAGGAAAGAGGATTCAGCCTAAAAGGATACTCAGATTCTAACTTTACAGGATGAAAAATTGACAGGAAGAGTACTAGTGGTACTTGTTAAATTCTAGGAGAAAGGTTAGTTTCTTGGTTCTGCAAGAAACAAACATCCATAGCAACGTCAACTGCTGAAGTGGAGTATGTAGCTGCAGAAAGCTGTTGTGCTCAGATTTTGTGGATACAACAACAATTAAAGGATTGTGGGACAATAGAGAAAGAGACTCTCATTCTGTATGATAATACTAGTGTCATTGCTATAACATACAATCCTGTTTTTCACTCAAGGACAAAGCATATTGATGTGAGACATCATTTTATAAGAGATCATGTGGAGAAGAAAGATATTGTGCTTGAGAAAGTACATACTGACATGCAGCTAGCAGACATATTCACAAAACCCTTATGTGAATCAAGGTTTTTTATGTTAAAGAGTGAGCTTGGGATCATCAAGCTTTGATGTATAAAGGAAGTAAAGTTTCTTCAGTAAGGGGGAACTTATGCAGTATTTTAATTTTTTAGCATCTGAATATTCAGTATTCTTGGATACATCTAAATTGTCTTTACTAACAGTATTCTGTTTCTGGATACAACAAGCTGAGTATAGGTTACTGCAACAAGTTGCTGCAGATAGGAGACAACATTTATGAGGCTCTGCAACCTCATTTTAGGAATAATAACCTTATCCCTAATCATTTCAAACGCCACTTTGACGACGACATTAAATACAAAACTGCTTTTTCAGAGAAGTCGAAAAGGTGCGGTTTATCTTCTGACACGACCTATCCGAGTATTACGGATTTGCCCTGTAACACCCCATTTCAAGTAAACACCCTGCATTGCATGTTTTATAAAATTTCTTTTATCGTACGAGCATAGATGATTTAAGTATAAGTTTTTATACTACTTAAGCTATGATATACAGATTATGTTATGTTTAATGATTTTAAAGTTTTCATGATCTAATATCTCTTTCGAGATTTTAAGGGTTTTACAGGACTGCTCACGGAAGAAACCGATCTCAATCTCCACTCACTCGACACATATGAATGGAAGTAAAAAGATAAGATGTTAATTATATTTAATTGAATAAAATGATTTTAAGTTTATATGCTCTCTTTATATGAAATTTTACTTATGATCTTTATATGTGTATTTATGAAATAAAACGTCTTACTTGAACGAGCATGCATTATAGTAATTATTAAAATAACCGCGATGCTTATTATTATTAATTTAAGTACAAATGGAAATTTAATACTTGATTCTATGCTAAGCAATTTCCACATTTATGTGAATTATACATTACCTTATGATTATTAGTCCTTCAATAAGTATACATATACTTATATATATATATGTGTGTAATATGAAACATGAAAATATCAAGATAAATAATTAGTTTAACTTTTATTTTAATCCAAAGCTTCCTTGATAAGTTTGCTAACCTATGACTAAGTGAACTGTTGGGCATCAATCCAGTGTAACAAAACTTACCATGCTATAACACTGAGTGAAACATTCATACAAGTATCTATTACAAAGATTAAATAAATAGATACAAAAGTTGAGGTATAGAAAACACCAGAAGGGATCCAACAGATGGATAGGATTGAGTTGAGAGCCAACTCAGTCTCGAGGAACGGTTCAGTTCCCTTTCACAGTCCAGCACCACAAAGACACCAAGAATCGAGCCGGTTGCACCAAGGAGCCCTTAGGAACCACAAAGAGAACCCCCTCACAACCCTGATCTAACCTAACCTCGAAGAAAACCCTAATCAGTTTATCAACACATGTAACTGATTAGGGATCGGCTCAAAGGACCCCTTTTTCCCTCAGCAATTCACAGAGAACACATAAGCACAAGAAAAACTAGCCTCTCAACCTTTTTCTCCTCTCATCTTTTTGAAAAATGTAGGAGCATATATATAGGGTGAGCCACATCGCTCTCTCTCTCTCTACCCCAAGCCCCAGGACAGAAAACAAACGGTAAAAACCGACTAAGAGACTAGGGAAGGACAGCCTGAGGTCGAGAAGGACCGTCGGGCACAAGGACAGCCGGAAAAAGCATGGTTGTACGAAGATCAGAGGAGGGAGAGGGAGGATGTGGCGCCACAGATGAGGGAGAGGAGAGGGTTAGGGTTATAGAGAGAAAAGGATCAGGGAGAGATATATATATACCAAGCCAACGGGTGAGATCAGGGGGCACGAGATGAAGGGCTCAGATTAAAAGCCAGCTTACTAAAGGAGCTGGGCCTGGGTTCCTGATGGGCTTCTACTTGGGCCTCCGAGGATATAAGTTTTGGGCTAGGAATAACATATATAATATGGCCCATTTCTCCACATGAACTAGCCTAGCCACCTCACCACTCTAATTGCAACATGCAAAAATATCTCCCAACTTGCAACATGCAACACACCCTTGCTTGAGGATCTCTCTCTCTCTCTCTCGACCACTTCATATAGGAGCCAAAGCCATAGATAAGTTACCATAAGAGATAAAGGAAAGCAAAGATCAAGTATCCATCAAATTCTTCCTCAAACCCTAAAGGTATTTTTGGCTAAACTCTTATGAATCCTTCATTAAATCTCATGATTTATGCTTAATACCTTAGGTTAGAAATTCCAAAGATGTTCTTTGGCAATTTGTTGGGATTATATGTTGTTTGAATGGGGGAATAAGTTGATTCTAGAATAGGCTTAAGGATATGCTTTGTTTTGTTTCTGTTTTGGATGTGTTCGAAAACCTTAAAGATTGAAATAAGATGAATCCTTTTTTTCCAGATTGAATTATATGAAGTCAAGAGTATGTCTGTAAAATTTCAGAAGATTTGGAGTTGAATTCGATTTTATATGATTTTTCTAAGATAAACTGTTCGGAGACAGTTTTTGCCCTGTTTTAGGTTTGAACTCTATAATTTTCTGGGCACAGTATACTTCGAACTTATGCATGATCTTTTGCTATATTTAAAAACCTGTTCTTAGGTACGTGTAGGAATTTAGTATGAATTTGTTTGAGTTTTGTACGATTTATGCCGGATTTTACAATATAACCTGTTTTCAGTGTAGATGATGTCCTGTTTTCAGTCTTGTTCTAAAAGCCATAACTATTTATTGAAATCGTATTTATAAACCATGTTTTACTATGTTGTATTACACGTTCTTATGAGTATGTAGAAATTTACTATGACATTTTTGGAGTCTTGTACAAATTATAATTAATTTTACAATATGGTCTGTTTTCGGTCTAGATAATACCCTGTTTTCTACCAATTTCGAAAATTCATAACTAATTGTGTGGTTCTTAGTTTCGATTGATATTTTTATATGTTATACTTTAATGTGTTTTCTGATTACTGTAAAAATATGAAAGTATTTCATCAATCCAATAGGGTATGGTGAATTTTTCATTTGAAGGCTGTTTTGGAGCTAGGATTGAAGTGAAAAGACTAGTTAGATGTGTGAATTTTAATTATTTGTACAAGCTGTTAAAATTCATGAAATTTCAGCATGTTATACTAAAAGAAGTTATATGATTATATGAATAATTATGTGATTTTAGGAATTATATGGGAATTATTAAAATTATGACATCTTTATATGTCATTTTAGGTCAAAAATTGCTAGTTTAAATGCTTAAACAATTAAGTTATAAGTATGAATGTGTTTTAGGTTAATGTAACCTAATATAAATGAAAAATATTGTGTTATATGATATAAGGAGACTAATCAGTTAAGTGTGTCGAGCGCAGTCGAGACGATCGGTGAATCCGGAGGCAATCCTTGCATTTTCAGCGTACAAGTGGGTAACTTCTACTCTCTACTATGTGTTGATAATTGAGTTGATAAGACATGTATGAAAATCTACGGTTGAAGTCCGTAGCTATAACCAGTATGTAACTTCCATACTAGGCGACGACCATAAGGGTGAAAAGTGTCTGATCTATGAAAGCGACCATAAGGGCGAAAAGTGTCTGGTCTATGAAAGGACCATAAGGGCGAAAAGTGCCTGGTCCATGAAAACGACCCTGCTTAAATGCCTGGTCCATGTGAGGTTTAGTGGGTGAGCGATTCCCACATTCCTCTATGATTATGACATGTAGTACTTGCTTAACGATTTAATTGCTGCAATATATTAGACTGTAAAGTTATCCCACTGGGATCCCTCTCCAGAGGTGTCTCATGATGTTACTTTATTTATATTTTCAGGCTCGGCTGGTGATGATGAGGACGTGTAGCGGCTGGATCGATTTCTCCCTACTACTTTAAAATTGATATGTAAAAACCATGTTACTTTTACTTTAAAAACGATATGTCGTTTAAAACGTGTGTTATGTGAAAACGATGGGTCTAGACTTATCTTGTACTATATATATGTTTTGTTGTATAAAGTCATATAGGTCGAGGATTCAAACTTTTCCCAGAGATGTGGGTAAGACACGACTAGACTTGTTTGGTAGGCAGATATGTATACATATATGATATGTTTTAAAAAAACTCGTGTCTTCACTTTTAAGTCTTCCGCTGTATGTTATAAAATCATTATAATCTCTTTATTTCCTAAGTATGTAAAGGGTGACGACCTATTTCCAATTAAATTGGAATTGGGGCGTTACATGCCCCTCCGTTTTTTATCTCAACCGTCAGATAACGCGCCTCTCTTTTATGTCATTTAATCTGAACCGTTGATCAGATTGGAACACACGTTTGAATTATAAACTGATCAAAACTCCTTTTATCTTCTCTACACTTCACACTTATCATTTTCAAGATTTGCTAACTGACTATTTGCATTCAAAGAACTCGCTCTTTTCCCTCTCTAATCTCACAGAACTTTCAGAGATCATCAATGGTTGTTGCGAGAGAAACCAAGGTGTTGGAGGGAAGGTTGGTTAAAACTGATGTATTGCTAGGGTCTGAGTCACCCTACGATAAGGATCTCATCTCATAGATCTGGGAACACATGTGTAAGAGCAAGGTGTCTGGGCTCTTCACCACCATCTATAGCGGGTTCTCTACCCGGTCTGTAGAGAATTTTTATGCCTATGCCGGGTTATCTGAGGACTCGAAGACGTTTATCTTCAGGATGGATGATGATGATGAAAAAGAGTACACCCTGACGGCCAGCGATACTGCCGCTACTTTCGATATCTCCAACGAATGTATGACCTTCTCTGACCAGGAGGTTTATGGATCAGGTTATCTGGAGGAGAGCTGGAACCTGTTTAAGCAGGATTCCATGAAAGAGAAGGTGACTAGGAACTTTGGGAAGAAAAAGCTCAAACCTGAATTTGAGTTTCTGTATGATATCTGCGCCTACACCATCGAAGGTAGATGTGGTAGCTTTGACAAGTGCACTGATCTACGAATACGGTTGATGACTGCAATTGTTCGTGAAGAAGCAAGCAACAGGTCACAGTTTCTCCATAGGAGGATATGGGAAGAGGCCTCCAAGGATATGATCAGGAGAAACTTTGGGATCGTTATCTCCTCCATCCTCTGCAAGAAAGACATCCCACTGGAGAGAAAAGTGTCTTTCGCTCTTGGCTAGTATTTGGGAGTAAAGAAAGACTACTCCAAGAAGAAAGGTGATGAGAAGGCTCAGCAACCAAAGAAGAAGAAGAAGGTTGCTGCCAAACCCAAGATTGCAGAAAGTGACTCAAATGATGCAACACCAAGGGATGCTGATCGGGATTCTAGCGATAAGGATGGTGATAGTGATAAGCCCACCAAGAAACCGGCTATGGAGGCTCTCAAGAGAGCACCATTGAAGAAAAAGTTGAAGCCGAATCCTTATGCTAAGGATGCTGAGAGGACAACTCAAGATCTTAGTGTTGTGAGGGTGGATCCAAAATCCAGCCCACGAGCTAGCACCAACAGGGCACAATGTGGTAGAATCTCATAAAAATATTACTCTAGGAGATTCTGATGATGAAAATAGTAATAGTTGCCAAAAAGCATCAGATGATGCTGCTCTGGGAGATGCTGATGAGTTACTGCTCCTGGAATATCCAATTCCTGATCAGAGGCTTGATGAAGATCAGGAAGCTGTCACTCAGGATGTTATTCCTAAGGACATAGAAATTGAACAGGTTACGGACCAGAAAGCTTCAATTGCACAAGAAGCTGAACAGATTACTGATCAGGTAGCACAAAATGCTGATCAACGTACAAAAGAGGTTACTGAACAAGATGCTGTTCAAAAAGAGGAAAAGGTTCAGGCTCCAAAACCTGAACCTGAATTAAAATAGCTTACTTTACTACAGGAGAGAAAACAGAAAAGGAAGGAGCTGATGAAGACAGAAAAAGGCAAGGGGAAACTCTTTAGTAAACCCCAAGGCCAGAAGAGAAGACGAAGAGTTTCTATGGGACCGAGGGATGCTCTCAGGGAGATTGACACGCTGAATAGAGTTGAGAGCTCAATCGAAGATATCGATTCAAAGGCAGTACAAGATGTACTTTCAAAGACTCCTAAATCGATATGGAAAAGGTTTGCCACTACCTATGATTACTGGAGATATATGCGACTCTGTGGAGCAAGAGACTTGATAAGATGGAAAGACTGGCTAGTGGTGGAGGATATTATTATTACTTGGATTGCCAACTTCATTGAGAATCCTGAAACTCTCACTAAAGGGCTTCTATCCTTCTTTCATGAAGATTTCATTGGAGGCTACATTGATGACATGACTACGAAGATCTATGAGAGGCATGCGAAGTTATATGCCCATTGGAAAGCCAAAAGCAAGTCTAAAGAGCTTGAGGGTGAGCAGTCGATGAAGTCTAGGGAAGACACCACATTGATGATCCCCGTTACTGAGACTGTTAGGACCCCTACTGAACTGGAGCTTGCTGAAGCTTAGTTAGTTATCCTCGATCCTAAGGAAGCTAATGAAAGGATGTTGTAGCTGGGGATTGAAGCAAGAAAAATAGAACGCAGACGACCCCCCAGAATACTACAACAATAAGAAGGAAGCGGTGCTGCCGCTGAAGCTCATGACTCACCTACCTTCACAGGTATCGCAACACTATCCCCTATTGTTAGTTTGGATATGATGGAGACCGATGAGCAACAGTTAGTCGATTACACTAATTCTTCTGTTTATCATGTTTTATCATCTGAGGGGGAACCATCACCAATCATTCAAGGAGTCCTGAGCGACCTCAATCAGGAATATGCCGATGAAGTAACCATGTAGGAAGTTGTAAAGGCAGGACTCCCTGTACTAGCTACTGTAGCAGTACAGAATGCTAAAGAACAGGAAGCAGAACCTACAGTTGTGCAACAAAAAGATGCAGTGGTTGTTGAACCACAGAATGAAGATGCAGATACTGATGACAAGATAATCCTGGCTGCTCTTGCTGAAGATATCTTCCTGGTGTTGCTACAACAGTTAATTGAGCACATTTTTCTTGATGTTCAAAATCTCGAGCTTTTGAACGCGGCATCCACCAGAGTTTCTGAGGAAGAGGTTGCCGTTGTTGAGGTTGCTGCTGGTGAAGTTGTTGTTACTGAGAATGCTGTTGAGACAGTTTCTCCTTTTGAAAACCTCGGGCATGGTTACTGTTGAGATAGTACCGGTAGAGGATAAAGAAGGGAATTTAGAGAAGAAAGAAGTGCCTCAGAAAGACAAGAGAACTCTTGTTACTGCTCCTGCACCTAACCCTGATGATGGAGATGACTCATCCAGCGATGATGATGAGGATCCAAAAGATGCACTTCCACCTTTCAAAGAACCATATAAGGTGAAGGAATCTGATGAAGTAAGACTGGAAAGATTTTGACTAGAACTTGCTGAAGATGAAGTCAAACAGCAAGAGATTGACCAGAGTCAGGCCATGGTCCTCTATACTTAGGAAGAAGCAGGACCACAAATGGTTAGAGTTGAGACTCTTACTGACTCGTAGGAACAATCCCTCCAAGGGATTATGGATGTCATTCAAGGACTTATTCAAGCCATACAAACTCATGAGATGAATATGGCCATTGGCATCAGTATAAGAGAAGAAGTACACTCTTCATCCATGGCAGAATTGAGGAAGGAGTTATCTGAACTTCTTTCCAAGATATAGAGAATGATGAATGACGAGTGTAATGCGCAGTACCATGAGCGCAAGAAGTTTGAGCGCCAACAACAAACTATATCTGATGCTAGAGATGTAACTCTTAAAGATCTTAAAAGCTCAGTTGATAAGGTGTAGAGCAATCAGGTTGCTCAAAACATGATACTTGAAAATATACAAGAAAGCATCACCATGCAGTCTCATGATTTTCGAAGCACTAATGACATGATTCTGAATCTGGAGTTGTTCATTAGTGAGATGCGGGCCATCTTACATCGGGCCTTTCCTCAACATGTGCCCATTGAAGCTGCTGCCCCAGATATTAACCCAGTTGATGATGCAAAAAAAGGGGGAAATCAAGCAGCAAGCAGATCCTGTGCTGGATGCCGCAGTGGAGGAAACTGTTAGAGAATTGGATAAGGATGATGATGAAGATAATAACCTTCCTTTGGTTATCAGCAGGAAGAGAAAGCACTCTAACTCCGGACATGGTCAGAACATCCAATCGAAAAAGAATAAGGATGATGAAGATGAAGGAGATGCAGGTGCTGGGGATACTACTTTCCAAGCAGTAAGCAACATTGTAACTCAACAAGGAGCTAAAGTCTCAGCTGCATCGACTCGTCAAAGGAGTTCTAGACAACAAACACAACGAGGCAGATGAAAGCATCAAGTAAGTCAGAAAAGCTAATATAAGACCTTTTATGGGTATTGCCACAGGTCTTAGGCTAGATGAGGATAGATGAAGAGACTTGAAGGAAGCTGAAGAAGAAAGAAGAAAGAAAAAGGCTTACTGGATGTCAAGGCTGGGAAAGATTGGACTTGAAAGATCTAAACTTTTTGAGAAGATTGAGTCAAACTTGTATTTTTTCCCATCTCAAGAAGCTCCCTATTTTGATAGAGACCTAGTCTCTGCGGAAGTCTCTATCATGCTAGATCAAAAGCCTGAAAAAGTGAACATGGCATGGGACTTCAAGATTTTTGATCAGTTGTATTTGCCGAAGAATAGGAATCCATCATTCGAGGAGATCACTCTCTACAAAAGATCTGAATACTTGTGGTATTTCAGATATTTATTCAGGCATGACTACTTTATAACTTATCCATCCTGTGAGAAGGCCTTGATGAAGTATGAGAATTTGGCAAGAGAAGGAAAGTTGGACATGCAGTTGAGGTTACTGGATAGGATAAAGAAGGGAGAGCAGTTTCCTTTCTATCAGGATTTTTGGTTATGCTGGATTCGAGATCCTGAGATTTATGAGAAGCTGGAAGTGTCTTACCAAGAATCCATTCTGAATTGGTGGAAGGGAACAAAGTATCAACAGGTCGTCAAACAGTCTTAAATCGATACTAGACATGATTATGTAAAGAAACCTGAGGAAGTGGTGCTTACTGCGGTTTCTCAGAAGACGGTTTGAGTAAGCACTTCTTGTAAAGAATTTCCTTATTCTTTATTTTCTTCATTTTATTTATGAAGGTTGTGAGCTAAGTTTATTTTTGAAGATAGCTCACATTATACTTTATTTGTACAAAATACTTGTAATTATGTACACTTGTTTATACTGTTTTGTAAGGGGTTTTGTCATCATAAAAAAAGGGGAAATTGTTGGGATATTTCTGATAGGTTTTGATGAGACAAGAATTCTTGTATAGAAGTTAGAGTACCCCAATTTTCCATGTTGTTTAAGTGGATTTTAGCTTGATAAGTTTATTTTCTGAAGTTGTATTTTGCAAAGATGTAAAAATCAGAAAGATAGAGAATACCGATGTTAGTAGGATTCTGCAAGTTTTGAACGTATTGGATGCTAAGCTGCTGCAAATAGAAGGAGTAAACAGGAATCAACAAGCTGGATCTGTAAGCAGCATATAACAAACAGTAAGGAGAACTGAAGGCTTTCTATGGGATTAAGAAACAGGTAGCTGTTGAGGAATCAACAAGTAGGATTCAGGAACAAGAAGCTGTTCAGAATCAGTAAGCAGACGCAGATCAGAAAGATAGCGCAGGATAGTAAGCAATAACTGCAACCTGAGTAGTAAACTGTAAGTTACTTTAACTATTTATTAGAGTACGAGGAAATATTGAATGTAGTACGAGGTATCTGCATTGTCAAAGTATCCGGTAGATGGAATTTAGCACCTGACCAATGCGGTGATGCCATTAATGCGGATTAGAGTAGGACATGCCCTACTTCCCAATTTCTCCAGGTGCATTAAATGAGAAGATTTTGAAGATCAATTTGAATTTCTATAAGGACAATGTCTCTCTTCAACGGGCATATCCTTACAATATGAATAGAAGGTGAAGTCGACTGAGAAGACTATTGAACAACTGATATTTCTCTAAGCTATCAAACTCTTAAGCAAATCTCAAGTTTGCTAATAGTTCAGTCACTCAACCTTCACAAGCAGTCAAGCTGATGTTTTCGAGCTATCAAGTTCTTAAGGCTAAGTTCGAGTTGCACCAATTGAAGACCATATACTTTTAACCAGTTGTTGTGTGCTAGGTTGTTTTAAGTTGGTGTCCTTAGTTGGAAGGATTTAGATCCACACAAAGTATTAGTCTTTGTATAAGGTTGTTTACTCTGTGTGAGTTTTGTACCCTGTGTGGGAAGTTGTTTAGGAATCAAGTTGATTCTAGTAGGTTAACTCATTAGGAAGAGGTTTGTAAAGTTGAGACTTATAAAGCAAACTGACCTAGTGGAGTTCCTCTTGTGTGAAGGAGAAGAGTGGACGTAGAAGGATTACACCACATTCGAACCACTATAAACCTCTATGTGTTTATTGTTTTACTTGCTGCATACTGCATATATCTTTTATATATATCTTGTTCATTCTGCTAAAAGATTTATGTTAAAATCATAATTGTAAAAATAAAACTGTTTTTTAAAAGAAACTCTATCTTTGATTTCTGTTGCATATTGTGATATACCGAGATAGTAAGTTGAATTAGCATACTGCCAGCTTACAGAATCGAGAGAGTTGTTGCGTTCTCTGTAGAATCAGCAACCTGCTCACAAAATAGTTTTAAAACACAAAATTATGATAGAGGTTCATTCACCCCCTCTCTGATCCTCTGACCACTTGGGACCAACAATATATATAAATTATACGAGTTTGACATTTAAACCACTAAACCAATTTTCCGCCCACTTTTCACTAAATTTTGACACCTGACTTGTGTGTGACATCAAGTTTCCAGCAACCCCACCAAATAATCAATGATTTTGTGCATAAACCACCAATTTTTTTCTTTTGACACCAATGTATATAAACTATACGGATTTGACACTTAAATTACCATCAAACTCATTTTCTCATCAACTTTTCACCGGATTTTTAGCACATGACTTATGTGTCATATCGGATCATAAATCTCATTGGATCTTCACTTAAATAAATCATAATAATGGTGAAACGATGTTCATAAATCCAATAACAAATTAAGGAAAAACATACAATAGCCAGTCAACAGATCATATTTTTCTCGAGCATGCCACACCATATTGTACAACCAAATTGAAATTTCAAATTGCATAAACGATAAGATTTTGTGTGAGAGAATTAACAACAATAAATAACCAAGTTTGCAAGTTTTGCAACTCAACAATAATGAAAGAGATAATTTGATGCAGAAACATAATTCAAACATTTGATGAAACATAAATCTATTTTTTTACATAACTACAATGAACCTGTTTGTAATATAAATTGTTACATCATCTGAATTAAAGGGTATGCAAATATGCTATATTCGACAACTCTAGTAATAAATAACTTCTTTTTAAACTAAAGGGGTCTACCAACACGCAAATACAAATGCTCTTTTTTGTACACAACTTTATATTATGAAACATAAAATATTTTAAAAAGGAAAATCTGCTATATTCTAGTCAAAGAAATAATAAATACGTAGTGTCAAACTAAAAGTTATATGAGAACAAATAGCAATCTATGTTTAAAACATGGTTGGAGACACACAATCTGATAAAGAACAATTACTATATCTTATCTTTGCGAAAAGTCTGAGAAATGTACAAATATTATCTCCAAATATTTACAAAAAACCAATTCAAATCCATTAACATTGGTTCACATACACTATTTCATATCATTTCAAAACAGATTACAAAAATTTAGATATGCCCTAGTTATTCTTCATTGTAGACATTGTTAAAGTGAAATGAACAATAATTACCATAACACTATTATGCCCACTGACATCAATTACCCATGAACATCAATTAAACAATTAAAAACTGGAAACTCGAATAACAACAAAGAGCAGATTATGCAACACTTCAAATATACATCGAAGAAGCTAATAAAAGTACCATGGGAGAGACTTATAGTGTTTGAGCAGCTTTAACCTTAAAATCTTCAAAAAATAAACCTTGTTACTTTTCTTAAACCTTTCAACAGATTCAAAAATTAAAATATAGCACATCTCAAATTCAAATAAACAAAGCCCATATGGGTTTCATAAACTTACTATGTTCAGCGGTCTAAAACTCCGAATCTTCAGAAAATGCAAATCGAATCAGAAAATGCCGTTGGAGGGTAAGTTGTTCCATCTAAGGTGTGTTGCGCATATATTGAATCTTGTTGTTCAAGATGGTCTTTCTAAGATCAGATACATTATTGAAGATGTCAAAGATAGTGTGCGGTTCATTAATCAGTCTAAGTCTAGGTTGAGGAAATTTGCTGACATTGTGCATCATTTAGGGATTCTTGTGAAAAAGTTGATCATTGATTATCCTACTGTTGTGAGAAAACTAACACCACACAAGTGTACGTATCATGACAAATAATATAGTGGATTGAAAAGTCCGGATATCGAACCCACATGCAAAATAATAACTATCTATTCTTAAGTACTAGATTCTTACAACTTATGATCTTATCCAGCGAATCCAATTTTTGAAAGTAATTGTTTAAACTACGGAAAGCAAGAAAATAGTGAACGCAATTATGCAAAGAAGATTTAAACGAAGATTTATCAAGATAAGCAAATCTAGGATTTTATCACCCCCTATGTGTTTTAACTCCCCCTTACTCTTTTCTCAAGTAAGATTCAATTCTCGATTCCTAACTTGAGATGGTAATATAATCATACCCCCATTTCCACGTGATGCATGAATCTAATGTTATGAACAATTTACTGTATTCCTACGCAATTAAATTCATAACAAAACGTTAAACATAAATCCCAAATATGGCTTCCTAAGGTGAAATCTATAAAGACCCTAGAAAGAAAAACTCTAGCTACTCATTGTCATTAAAACAAAGAAGTTCATAAAGAAACGAAGAAAAAACTATGCTTGAATTGTTGCCGATCTTCTCTCATTTGCTTGATCATCTTGCTTTCTCTTGTGGGGTAAAAGTTATCTTTTTCTAGGTCTTGACACGGTTTATACATATACCAAGAGGAAGAGGAATCCTAAATTCATTGGAAGTATAAAAATCACACCTGTTTAACAACGTGCGAGACGAGCACTGTGGTATCCAAATCAATACCGTAGTACTGAGATAGCGTGCTTGAATCTTCTGGAGGTCAATACCGCAGTATCAGGATTTGGATACCGCGGTACTAAAATGCAAAACTCAGTCTTTTGGTTCAACACTTCGGGTACCGCGGTATTGGATTTGGAAACCACGGTACGGACCATTTTTCTTTTGTTTTCTTTCTTTTTCGTACTCTTTATCTCCATCACGTCGTTTTCTCCTCTTGTACCTATAACAACCAATATTTTGCAGTTACGATTCATTTTTTTACCAAGATAACATGATAAACGTGCTTACGACCATGTATATTGAGTGTATTTTACACACTCAACACACCCCCAAACTTAGATATTTGTGCATCCTCGTACAAAGACAATCTCACGACATCAAAGACACAACAAACAATCCAACAAAGCATAAACAAACTTAAATTCCAAGGCTATATACATATCTAGTCTCAACCTAAAACACTTAGCAAGAATTGCACTCAACACAAATGTTTCCCTTCCAAATTACTAAAGAACTCAACATCAAATCCTATTTCACTAGCACATCCCGACTTCTCAAACATCAAGAGGAATCAACCAATTCACTACACTGTGGGTTTTTTTAATTAACTTAGAGAATCAAGCGTCACAATAACCAATTTTTCATTATAATTATCATAAGCACATTGGCACATTTATTCTGAACTTTCTCTTTTTTTCTATGAATATCTCGTTTGTTGAATATAATGCAATCCACTGGGCTTTCTAATTGGTCCATATAGCGAACTTTAAACTAATGGCTCTGATAAGTGTCATTTTTCATGTATTTTTGCATATGTTTATGTATTCATTTGAATATATTTAGATACGTTTTAATGGTGATTTATGATATTATATTGTATAAGTTGCATTTGACGGGTTTGTGCTTAGTTTCATGATTTTAATGAGAAAAGTGCAAGTTTTAAGTGTAATTGATGACCAAGGAAGGAAGAATAGAAATACGAGATCGCGTGGAAGAGTTGGTGGCGTACGATCTAGTCGTGCCATATAGCACGACCGATCACTAGTATCAGTGAGTGCTCAATGATGGGGCACGATCATGCCCCACAACACGGTCAGCTCCGTGAAAATATCAGTGACCTCTTGGTAAGGCATGGTCAACCGTACCGTGTAGCACGACCATGCCCGGGTGTTGGTCCCAAGTGGTGTCCGAGATTCGAAGGGGGAGTGAATGAACCTTGGTCAATTTTGAAAATCTGTTTAAAACTTACTATACTGCAAGTTACTTGAACTTGCAGCGCCAGTCAGTTATTGCTTATAGCACTAGGATGCAGTGCTGCTCGCTGTAACTTAGAGTTTTATACGCAGCGGAAAAATAAAGGTTTTAAGACACAAGGCTGGTTTTCTCAAATATGATCCTTTTCAAAACGTTTTATGCTTATGACAGAGATAGATATAAAAGATAAAACGCAGATAAGAAAGCGATAAAACGTTCGAAGGTGGTGTAACCCTTCTACGTCCACTCTGTTAGGATGTATACTATAAGCTTAGCTTTTGTATGAACATCTTTTATGGAATGAGAATCACTTTGGCCATATGTTTGCATTTCATATTTGTTATATATGTTTATGCAATGTTCAATTAATTTATATTATAGATAACTTGGTGTGTGGTGCCACACAGAAGATCATGTTATCAGTTTCTTATAAATTATAAATAGTAGCTCACAACCAAGATGGATTTGGACAAATCATCGGAATGGTTGTAGTGTAGTTTGGTATTAGTCTGTCTTGACTATAAAACTACACTAGTACACTTTGTGTGTATTGAGCAGGACCATTTGAGGTTGTTCGTTTTATACTGACTATATAATAGAACAAGACCTCTGTTATTATGGATGTGCGTTCTCTTAATCCCTATATAATAACAGCCACGTATACACAATATTTGTTTCTTTAATTTGCCAATGAGTGAGATTTATTTATTAAATCAATAAACTCGGTGAATTGGGAAACATTATTGTCTATATGGTGTACTGTTGATTATAGAAGGAATCTGTGTCCTAATTATTTAGGATGATGATGTCCCCTTGAGGAGCTCATAAGGATTATCATGTAAACCCTGCAGGTGGATTTAATCCGACATGATAATAAAGTTGAGTGGTACTACTCTTGGAATTAGATGTTAATTAATTAAGTTGTCAGTAACTTATTTAATTAACGAACATTCGATATCTTAAACACAGGGAGATAAACGTGCACATAATAAGAAGGAGCCCATATTAAATATAGGATTGGGACGGTAGTTCAATAATAATTCTTTAGTGGACTGAATTATTATTGATGGGTTTAAGTTATGTGTTCGGGCTGAACACAGGATACTTAATCCCATCAGGAGGCCTAACCCAATTCCTCCTCTAGGTCCCTGGTGTAGCTTATATATAACCCTTTTCCATCAGCGCCTCAAACATACAGATCACAGAAAACACGTGATAGTGAGAGAGAGCAGAACTGAGATTTCTCGAAGGATCGTTGGCCACGCAATGTTTGAGAAAGACCGTAGGAATACATCAGAAGATCAAAGAGGTCTAGGGTTTTGAAAGATCAATCTTTGGCCCATTTTCTTCTAGATTGATAAAAAAGGTATAACTCTTTTATTCTGCTGCATTTGTTATATCTAGCATGGAACCCGATTAATTAATTGCATAGAACTGGTGATCCGTCGGTTCCAACACACTCTACTGCTACCTCGAGAGGAACTTCGTTGAGCAAGATTGATTTACAGGACACTCCTAACAATCTATCAACTTACAAAGTTAAACACCTACTAGAGTCCAGCATCCACACAACAACTGCAAACTCTATAGGCAAACCCACACAGGGTTTCACACTCCCACACAGGGAAGCTGCCTAAAACTTAGACAACTATACAAACAACAAGGATTTCTCCTATCAACTGTTTGACACCTAAAACAACCTAAGCACACAGCGACAAGGTTAGAAGAACAATAAATTTGGCGGCAAATCGTATGTACTTCAGCATTTAATGCAAGTCTGTGCTGTCAGAAGACGAAGAGGCATGGTCAGAGTCCACGTCTGCGCAAGTCATGATTATTTACGATTTGACCCCTCCGCCTCTTTCTAAGGACCGTAAGATCATTTTCAGCTCTTTAATCTCAACTGTCGATCTTACTACACGTCTTTTGATATTCCTTAAAACTTCATAACCTCTATTTTTCATATTCATACCGACTTCATCATAAAGAAAAATTGTCTTTCTTCGCAAAAATCCCTAAGTACCAAAAATCTCAAATCTCTCTCAAATCTTCATCCATGGCGGCTCGACAAACCATAGTCTTGGAAGGTCACTTGATCAACCAAGAACACGTTTTTGCCTCTGGTTGTACGACAACTCTGTCATCCGTTGGATTTTTGACGCACTTGAACGAACCTAGATTCTAGGGTTGTTAATCACAATCTACGCTGGATTCTCTGTAGAATCGGTACAAAGATTCTACGCCTTTGCCAGGACTTCGGAGGAGAGCAACTACATCTTGTTCAGGATGGATGCAGATGAAGAAGAAAAGTCTCTAACCATCAAAGACATAGCCACCACCTTCAGCATCTCATCTGGAGGCCTGACCCCAAGTCAGCTTGCGACGTATGGGGAAAACAACGCTCAAGAGATGTGGAATCTCTTTAGAGTTAAAGATGCAGGGGCAGAGATCAAGAGAAGCGCCCCGAAGAAAGTCTTCAAACCAGAGTTTGAATTGCTCCATGATATCTGTGCATACACCATTGAAGGGAAGACATGGAGTTATGACAAATGCACAGATCTTCGGTTCCGGATCATGTCTGTCATCATGGTTGGAGAAAAGGTGAACCGGGCAAGGTTCATCTTGAAGAGAATATGAGAGGAAGCAGAGAAGAGCACACTAAGGAGAAGCTATGGAATCACCATTTGTTCTCTGCTCTGCAAACTAGGCCTTCAACTTGCAGTTCCCATCCTCATTCCTGTTGGGAAGTATCTTAGAGAGAAGAATAAGGGTAAGACCCAACCGAAGACAGTTGCTGCTGGGGTTGCACGGAAGACAACCAAAGACAAAAAAAATGCAACCCTGACACTGCAGGATGAAGTTACAGGCAGCGGGGGTGAAGATGATAATGATGATGATGAAAATCCTCTTCCCGTCATCAAGAGGACACCAAGGAGGGCAGATCCTAAACCTGAGTCCTTGTCCTCAGATGATGATGTACCCCTAGCCAAGAGGGCCCCATGCAGTAAAAAGAAGGCTACTGCAACTACTAATTCCCAACTCTCTACTACAAGTTTGTCAGTAGATACTGTTATGGATGAGTCACATCTGCAAAGAATTCAGCCAGATGAAGAAGCTCGTATATAAGGGGCTGCTGATTTAGCCTCTTCGCACGACCCTGAAGCTGTTCAGTCTGTGCTCGATCCAACCTTTCTAGCTGCTAGAGACATGGAGTAGCAATACAGTCTCTAGAGGAAGATGAGACTGTCCAAGGGAGAAATCTTGATGCAATAGAGGAATTTCCTTTCTGTGGAGCAAGCAGTCCTCGAGTGGGCCAACTCAGATGATATTCTGGCACTCCTGCAACCTGAGTATGCAACAAAAGTGCAAGATTAATCAAGAAGCACTCAGGGAGCACTGGATAAAGGAAATGGTAAAGCTCATGCAGAATCTCACTCTACAGAGTTGCCGATGAAAGCAGCAATGGAAGATGCTCATATCTTCCTAGCCCCGGCTGTAGAGGCTGTAAGAAGAGGCGATGATGTTGCATTTGCGTAAGAGCAAATCAACACCTTGGGAGTGGAGTAGACTGAGGAAGCTATGCTACAATAGGCGCTGCAAGAAAGTGTCAATGAGATAAAGATGCAGCACACTCCTTGGAAGATGCAGGGAGAAGGAAGCACAAGTCGTCACAACTCAGACTCCCTTGCATTTGAGCAAATGGTTGAGGGCCTCTCCAATATTGTTACTCTTGATTCTCCAGAGGAGGAGGAGCCTCAACTGGTGGATTATGGCGATTCCCCGGTGCACACCATTCCTGATACTAATATAAACACTTAGGGGGAACCGACCACCATCATCAGAGATGTTATCTCTGACATTGCTGAGATTGCCGATGACGCAACCATAGAGGCGGTACTCGCTGTACTGAAAGAGACAGTAGTACAACAAGTAGCCACAATATCAGAAGCTGCAGAAGAAACATGAAGGGTGGAGGTTGAGATTCTTGCAGCAATTGAGCTTTTAGTATTGTATACAATGGAAGCTGCAAGAAACCAACAAGAGTTGCAAGAACCCACTCTTGCAGCAGAAACTGTCGAGGTTACAGGACCGGCCGAGGAGACGGGGTCCTTTCTGAAGACCTCAGGCGAGGCTGTTGTTCAGACAACACTCTCCGAGGATGAGAAGAACTCTGAAGGGACGACTGTTGAGACAGTACCCTTAGAGAATATTAGCAGAAAAGCTGAGGTAACCACTATATAACTAGAAACACCTCATGAGGAGGTTAATGCTACTGCTGCTGCACGCTCAAAAGAACCTTCCCAGGTTACAGCAACAGATGTTACTAAGAAAGCTGAGTATGCTAAATTCCAACGGAGGATGGCTGACCGCAACAGAGCCAAGTATGGAAACATTGGTGAAGTAGTAGCATAATCCGATGAGGAAGAAAATCCCACCTTAGGCTGCCCAAGTCCCTTATCAAGCCTTCATGAGGGTGAGGATGGAAGAGCTGAACCAGAGGCCCCAAGGCAGGATGCAGCACAGCCTTCAAGATCTTTAGTTCCTTATACTGCATCGGCTGCTGCCTCTCAAAGACGGAATATAGGCCCTACCCTTGATGAATCGATTGACAGGATAGTTGCTGCAGTTAGACACCTGTTTCATGCTCTTCAGGATCATGAGTCTAACATGTAGAACAACATGATGACTGGCACCAAGTTCCACGTTGAAACCATGTCCAGCTTCAAGAAAGATATTGAAGCACTGCCTGGGATGATCAAGCATACGCTGAATGACAATGCTCACAGGCTGTACATGGATAGGGTTAGAATGGAGGGAGAACTGAAGAAAGAAGTTGCAAGCACCCGAGCTGAAGTCAAACTCTGCAAGCGACATGCAGAAACATCAGAAAGGCTGCAAACTCACTCCATGGTGCTTCTGGAGACACTTTTGGACCACGTAGCCGATCAATCCAGAAGATCTAGAACCATCGACGATCGATTAGGGAACCTGGGGATGATTCTGATGAATGCATTTCCCCAGTATACCCAAGATTCCAAGGAGGCCCCAACACCTTCAAATAGACCGCGGTCTAAAGTGGTTTCAAATGCCCCTGCTCCGTCCCCGTCCAGACAGATACAAGAGCTCTAGGGACAATGAAGGTGAGGAAGAAGAAGATGACCAGCCTCTAAGCAGGAGGTGGAAGAGGTTTAGATCATCTGCTGCTGCTGACGCTCCTTCTCCAAAAAGATGGAGAAAACATGATGAAGGAGGAGCTGGTGGTGTAGCAGCTGCAAGCAGATCAGCAGTAGGCGCTGCATACAACAGTGCTGCAAGCAAAGATGCAGCACCTCTCTCTTCTCATCATATAAAGAGAGGGAGAGAAAGCCAGCAGCATGACTTAAGAAAGAGGGTGAGCAGAGCCGAGGCTGAAAGGCATTACAACGAGAAAATGGCTGCTCAAATGACGAAGAGAGCCAGAGCTGAAAAAGAAGAATATGTCTGGATGCAAAGGCTTGGAGTCATTGGTGAGAGAAGGATCTTTGACACAGACCTCTACCAATATCCCCCTCAAGAAATTCCATGTCTCGACACAGACAACATATCTGCTGAAGTTTCAGTGTTGATGGATCAAAGGTCCGATGGAGAAAACATGGCCTGGAGCTTGAACATCTTCAAAGCAATCAAGTTGGCTACAGATAGGAATCCATCTTTTGAAGCAATCACGTTGTACAAGAGATCCGAGTATCTTAGAAACTTCAGATTTCTGTGCAGAAAGGGCAAATTCAGTAGATTTCAAACCTGCCAAACTGCACTGAGAAGATATGAAGAGCTTACTAGGGATAGAGAGCTTGAAGTCCAAAATTACTACATAGACCAAGTGAAGCAAGGCTATATAGTGCCCTACTGTGAGGATTTTTGGCTGAGATGGATTCAGATCCCAAAGATTAAGGAGATACTTGAAGAATCCTATTAGGAGTCCATTCAAGACTGGTGGAAAAGATCAAGAAAAGGAGCAGAGCAAGAAGGAAGGACTGCTGATAGAAGACCAGATGGAACGTCTACAAGAAGGTCCCTATTTCAGCAATAATTTATATATGTAATCCAGGATTATAGTTTATTTCTTAAAGCTTATCATATATATAATCCTGTTGAAAAATGAGATAATGCATATAAAATCCTTCTTCATGAATGAAATAATGTAATGGTTTTGTTATCATAAAAAAAGAGGAAATTGTTGGGATTTCAGTATTTAGATTTTGATGAGACAAACCAAGAATGTAATAGGAAGTTTGAGTACCCCATTTTTCACAATGCTTAAGTGAAAATATAGACTAGGATTGAGTCTTTTTATAGAAAGATGGAAGTACACATGCATACAATGCTGTATTGAAGATTTCAGAACGAAGCTGTTGCAAGAAAGCAGATACAACAAGACTGCAAGAAGACAGTTACTGCATTACAGCAAAGTAAGTAAAAACGGCATGCAACATCGCTGTAAGAAAGAGTTACAGGAATACTACAAAAAGAAGATACAACAGTAATGTACGAAGATACTGCAAGAAGTTTTAAGCTACAGCAGCGAAGTAAAAGACAATCAGCTGCAAGCAGACCTAGGATACAGCGCGAAACTTACTACTCTATCAGTTTACAGTGCCAATGACAAACTGAAGAAGTATCCTGCAATCCGAGGAAGGATAAATGCAGTACGAGGAACGAAGATCCAATCAAGGATAAATAGAGCCGTTCTAGAGAAGATCAAAGTTGCAGACACGGAGCCAATGCCAAAACGCCACGTGGACTGACACGCCACAGAAAGCTGCGAGCCGCAACCATAGCATTAAATGCTCCAGAAAGAAAAGTCAAGTCGCATTAAATGCAAGCCATGTCTTTGATCAAGAACACTTTAATTCAAAATGAGAGATATCTCCTTCAACGGATATCTTCCCTACAAGTATAAATAGAAGGAGTGGTTGATTGAAGAAATTGCTGGACAAAGTCGAGAGAAAATTCACATATCATCCAAAGCTCTTCAAGCTTTCACATGTTCAGCCACTTAACCTTCTAGGAGCAGTTTACAATAATAAAATGAGCTCTCAGAGATCAAGACTGCTTCTCACCAGTTGAAGATTTATTTTCTTTTTAACCTTGTCGCTGTGTGCTTAAGTTGTTTTAGGAGTCAAACAGTTGATAGGAGAAATCCTTGCTGTTTGTATAGTTGTCTAAGTTTTAGGCAACTTTCCTGTGTGGGAGTGTGAAACCCTGTGTGGATTTGCCTTTAGAGTTTGCAGTTGTTGTGTGGACGCTGGACTCTATTAGGTGTTTAACTTTGTAAGTTGATAGATTGTTAGGAGTGTCCTGTAAATCAATCTTGCTTAACGAAGTTCCTGCTCGAGGTAACAGTAAAGTGGACGTAGAAGGGTTACACCACCTTCGAACCACTATAAACCATAAGTGTTTATCGCTTTCTTATTTGCGCTTTATCTTTTATATCTATCTCTATCATAAGCATAAAACGTTTTGAAAAGGATAATATTTGAGAAAACCAGCCTTATGTCTTAAAACCTTTATTTTTCCGCTGCGTATAAAACTCTAAGTTACAGCGAGCAGCACTGCATCCTAGTGTTGTAAGCAATAACTGACTAGCGCTGCAAGTTCAAGTAACTTGCAATACAATAAGTTTTAAACAGATTTTCAAAATCGACCAAGGTTCATTCACCCCCATCTGAACCTCGGACACCACTTGGGACCAACAAGTGGTATCAAAGCAAGTTGGGTTAAAAGCCAACTTGACTGGTCACCTACCCAAATCCATCTTTGTGTCGCTGTTTTCTCTGCATCCTATAATCTCATTCTTACAGCATATCATGGATTCCTCTAGTCACAAGTTACCCATGTTTTCCATAGAGGAATATGACGATTGGAAGATAAGAATGCAGGCACATCTTTCAGCGATGAATGATGAGATGTGGACGGTCATCACCGAAGGACCAATTATCCCTATGAAGTTGAACCTCATGCTCGGTAGAGAGATGGAAAAAGGAGCATAGCCACCACCCAACTTCCTGGTCAAACCAAGACAAGAATGGAACAATGAAGACAGGAAGAGAGCCAACCTAGAAAACGTGGCCAAGAATGCTCTATTCATCACCTTGGATAAAGACACATTCAACAAAGTCAAAACTTGTAGAACGTCCAAGGAAATTTGGGAAAAGTTGGAACAAATATGTGAGGGGACAGAGCTCACTAAGGATAATAAGATCTCCAATGCCACCCAACTATTTGAGCTCTTCAAGATGAAGAATGAAGAGACTCTTGAGCAAATAGATTTAAGATTCACATCATTTGTGAATGAACTAGAAGCTCTGGGCAAACACTACACTCAAAAGGAGAAGAACATAAAAGTGCTTAGAGCCCTACCAGCGGAGTGGGATAGTAAAACCACTACCATGAGAGTGTCCATGGATTTGAAATCCATGAGTACATTTGATCTGTTCTCTGACCTCAAAGCATTCGAGTACGATATCAACAGATGGAGAAAGGAGACAGAAGAATCAAGCTCCAAAGTTACAGCGCTAACTGCCAGAGGACCTAGAAATAAAGCAACCACCGGTTGCAACAAGCAATCAGAAGTTGCAGCAGAAGACGCTTAAGAAGATATGGCTCTTCTTCTAAAGAAATTTAGAAGATTCATGAAGAGCAACAACAGCAACAACAACACCAACCTCAATAAGAGAAATGACCTCAGAAGAAGTCATCCACCTCCTTAGGTATCCCCCTCTCCACGCTCAAATACGATTGACCTTGATTTGTGCTATAACTGTAGGAAGCTTAGACATTATGCCAGAAGCTGTCCACACCCAACGGTGCACAAATACCCAGAAGAAGAGAGAGAACAGAGGAAAGAAAAGAAAAGAGAGGACATGCATAAGCTTCGAGCTCTCATTGGAGAGATTGAAAAGGCCAAGGATACAGCAGTCTCAAAGGAGTTACTAAAAAATGCAGAATCCTCTGACAGCAACACTGAAACCTCATCTTCTGATGAAGAAGCACTGATATATCTAATGGCAAACAACTATGAGGACAATGATGAAGAAGAGGTAACCTATCAACCGCTGTCTATACCGGAAAAAAAAGAGCTGAACATGATCCACTCTCTAAAGAGGATGATGAGTGATTTTGAGCATATTAACTCAACTCATGAGGAGCTAAAAGTTGAGAATGAAAATCTAAGAATTGACAATGAGATCCTCAGAAGCAAAAATATTGATATTGCTAGAATGCTCGCTGTATGTGAGTCTGATAACTCAATGTGTAGTAAGCTATAAAAGGAGGTCTCAAGGCTAAGTCTGCTGGTCACTAAGCTAGAAATTGAGAAGGATAACTTGAAGTCCACGATCAGAATGTTTAGCAAATCAGCTAAGGACGCAAGGGAGTGCATAAGTCAAAGTAGAAGCCCATTTGAAAAATCGGGCATAGGTTACAACACTCACACCTCTCAGGATACAGCAAGTTCATCCAAGGCTATAAAATTTGTTCAAGCTGAAACTTCAATGGAGAATGAGTTACCCTGTAACTCAGAAAAGATCTTGAACAAACCAACACCGATGGATAAATGGAAGAAACCCCAATGCTCAGCTGTAGGAAGTAAGCCTGCATCTAAGAACTGGCTGCAGTAGAAGTTATCTGCTGTAAGTAGCAAGAAGATGTAGCAACCCACAAAGTTGCAGCATAAAAAGAGGTTTCCCACCTATACTAAGACTTATGTGTCTAAACCACAAAGATGATATACTCAAGGGAAGTGTGGTGGAAGACCGCATCACAAGGGTGTTGGTAACACACATTTAGTTTATGCACACACAACTTTTAAGCAGTTTAAAAACAAAACTGCATACATTCAGAGAACCAACAAATCTTACAACAAAATATTGATTATTAAGAAAGTATGGGTTCCCAAAGTAACTAACCCCAAAGAACCCGTACAGAAATGACTACCTAAATCTGCTTGAGTTTCTTGCAGGTTTCAGTGCCAGGTTGTAGTAGCTATGTATGGTACATAGACAGTGGCTGCTCAAGGCACATGACATGCAGTAAAGAAGTTCTGAAAGAATTCCAAGAAGGCATAGGACTAAAGGTCATCTTTGGAGATGATTCCAAAGACAGGACAAAAGGAAGTGGATGCCTAGTCAAAGGAAACATAAAGATCAAAAATGTATCCTATGTGAAAGGCCTCAGTTACAATCTTCTGAGCATCAGTCAATTTTGTGACAAAGGATACACAGTGGAATTCAACCTCAACAAGTTCTTAATCAAGGATAATACATCAAATGAAGTCAAGCTTACAGGAATAAGAAGATGAAACATATATCTTGCAGACTGGAACTCTTCTATTCATCCAACATGCTTCATTGTGAAAAGTCCACCAGAGTTGAGTGGCTGTGGCACAAGAGATTAAGCCACCTGAACTTCAAGACAATCAACAAGCTAGCAAGAAAAGGTCTTGTAAGAGGATTGCCGGATGTGGCATACAAAAAGGAAAATATATGTGGAGCTTGTTAGAAGGGAAAACAAGTGAAAAACTCGTTCAAGGACAAGTTGCAGAAGTCATCTCACAGGATTCTAGACCTTCTATATATGGACCTTTTTGGACCAGTAGAACCTATAAGCATAAGTGAGAAGAAGTACTCACTTGTGGTAGTAGATGACTACTCCAGATACACATGGACCATATTTCTTACTAAGAAATCAGAAACACAAAGCAAGCTACCTGACCTAATGAAAAAGATTCAAAACGAAAAGAGCCTGAGCATTGTGAAGATTAGATCAGACAGAGGAACTGAGTTCACAAACAAATTCATTGAGAAATTTTGTTCTGACAATGGTATTCGTCATGAATACTCTGCTGCTAGAACACCTCAACAGAATGGTGTAGCTGAAAGGAGGAATAGAACCCTCAATGAAGCAGCAAGGACAATGATAGTGGAGGTAGAGATACCCAAAAGATTTTGGGTTGAAGCAACCAACACTGCATGCTACAGAATAGATGTCTAATCAACAAGGATCTAGACAAAACCTCTTATGAAGTCTGGAATGGATATACACCAAATGTCACACATCTGCATATCTTTGGATGCAGGTGCTATATCCTCAACAATGGAAATGAGCATCTAAAAACCTTTGATGCAAAAGCAGACGAATGAGTATTCTTAGGATACTCTGCTGTAAGTAGAGCCTACAGAATCTTTAACAAGAGAACCTTATTGGTTGAAGAATCAATCCATGTGGTGTTTGATGAACCACATTGTGACACAAAAAAACTAGAAGAACCTGCTGAGGATACAACTCCAAGGAAAGAAAGTGATGTTTCATATGTTGAAGGAGTTTTGCATACAAGAAAAGACAAAAAAGAAGAAGCTGCACCTCAGGATGCAGCAGATGATCTTATAGCAGCATAACCTCCAATCCTACAGCAACATGAGGAGCAACCTAGACCTGTACATGTTTTTTAGCCTGACAGGATATGGCTGAGAAATCATCCTAGGGATCTTATCATTGGAGATCCATCCATAGGAGTAAGGACAAGAAGGTTCATTCCTCATGCAACAATGTTTTCATGCTTCATATCTAAAACAGAGCCTCAAAATGTTGAAGAAGCCCTACAAGATTGCAACTGGGTACAAGCCATGCAGGAAGAGTTAAATGGATTTGAAAGAAATCAAGTTTGGCAAACAGTTGCAAGACCAACTCATCAAGGAGTTATTGGAACAAAATGGGTCTTCAAGAACAAGCTAGATGAATCTGGACTCATTGTGAGGAACAAAGTAAGATTAGTTGCTAAAGGATATTTCCAGGAAGAAGGAATTAATTTTGATGAAACTTTTGCTCCAGTAGTAAGGCTGAAAGCTATAAGGATTTTTCTGGCATATGCAGCACACATGAATTTCAAAGTATATCAAATGGATGTGAAGAGTGCATTCCTTAATGGTATTCTTATAGATGAAGTATATGTAGAGCAACCTCCAGGTTTTGAAGATCAAGCAGAAGAAAAGGTGTTCAGGTTACACAAAGCCCTTTATGGACTCAAGCAAGCACCAAGAGCTTGGTATGACACCTTATCTCTCCATCTGCTTGAAAATGGTTTCAAAAAAGGAACAGTGGACAAAAATCTATTCAGGATACAAGATGGAGATAATATACTTCTTGTATAGATATATGTGGATGATATCATCTTTGGATCCTCCAAAAAAGAGTTATGTGAGAAGTTCTTCAATCTGATGCAATGGAAATTCGAGATGAGTATGATGGGAGAATTAAGTTTCTTTCTAGGACTGCAAGTAAAGCAGCTAGTTGCAGGAACCTTCATCAGCCAGGTCAAATACACAAATGAACTTATCAAGAAGTTTGGCATGAAGAATGGGTCAGCAACATCTGTTCCTATGTCTACATCCATAAGCCTTGACAAAGATGAAGATGGTAGAGATGTAGATATCACGAAATACAGATGACTAATAGGATTCTTGTTGTATCTTACAGCAAGCAGGCCAGACATCATGTTTGCAGTTGGAGTCTGTGCAAGATTCCAAGCAGCACTAAAGGAGTCACATCTTTTAGCTGTCAAAAGGATTATCAAGTATCTGAAAGGAACTCAGGAAGTAGGCCTATGGTATCCCAAGGAAGGAGGATTCAAGCTCAAAGGATACTCTGACTCAGATTATGCAGGCTGCAAGATTGACAGAAAGAGCACTAGTGGGACTTGTCAATTTCTGGGAAATAGACTTGTTTCATGGTTCTGCAGGAAGTAAACATCGATTGTAACATCTATAGCAGAAGCAGAATATGTTGCAGCAAGAAGTTGTTGTGCGCAAATTCTATGGATACAACAGCAACTAAGAGATTATGGGATTGAAGAAAAAGAGACTCCAATTCTCTGTGATAATACAAGTGCAATTGCAATTACCAATAATCCTGTATTTCACTCAAGAACAAAGTATATCGATATACGACATCACTTTATTAGAGATCACATGGAAAAGAAAGATGTCATGCTTAAGAAAGTTGATACGGATCTCCAGCTTGCAGATATATTCACTAAACCGCTAAGTGAATCGAGGTATTCTACGCTTAGAAACGAGTTGGGAATTCTGAAGTTATGAGTGAAGAAGAAAATGCAGAAGCCCAGGGGGAATATCTGCATGCTTTCAAGAAGCTGCAAGTATAATGTTGTAAGCTGCATCTGCAGACAGCGCTGGGCTCAAACAGCGCTGCATCTTTTATTCTTACAGCACAACAAGAAAATGGGAGAGTAAGCAACACTTGGTTACAACATTTATTTCAAAAGAGTATTTATACTCTGCAATCTCGTACCCATGCTGCTAAAACCTTAAAAGGACTATCACCGGGTGAACATGAATTTGAAGAGTTTTGGTTTTCTTGGAGTGTTTTCACCTCTTACTTCACTTGGAAGATTCCCAACACAATATAAATACTCAACATGATGAGAAGTAAAGAAGAAGGAGAGAACTTGGGAGAGATTCATAGAGAAAAACACAATAGTTTGAGAAGCATCGAGATGATTTGAAGAAGAATTCAAGAGATCGAAGAATCGCGAGATCATCATCTAATAGAGTTTTTAGTATTTTCTTCCTTTGTTGAATCTTAGTAGATATGATATTTTCAATCTTGTCTATGAGTTTGTTTATCATCATGTCTAGCTAATTTTCTAGGGTTTCTAGGGCTTGTTAGTAATTTGATTCGAATTTAGATGGATCTTTAATTTTAATTCAAAGTTCATGATCGTTTATCATATTTGTGTGTTTATGAGTTGATTGCTTGTTTGGTTATGTGACCAGTAATTGAGCATGTTTTAGTAATTAGATCAAAATTCGGGAGATGAGATTTAATTATGGAAGAATAAACACATGACACATAAAAAGACTTAGATCGGGAGATTAAGGGATTTATGTGATGGGAAATCAATCCTAGGTACTTTTGGGAGTTGTTATGTTTCAATCAGATTGAGTAGGGATACCTCTGGTGGCATAATAATCAACCGGTTAACTGACTCGGGAGAGCTGTTAATTCGACATATGTGATTGCTCATATAGGATGATTGATTGATGAACTTGAATTGATTAAAGTGATGTTTTTTTATGAGAATTAGATGAAAGCATGTCCTAGAACCTATCTTAGATATCTGTTATTCTTGAGTGAATTTATCTGCGTAGTTACTTTTCTATTGAATTAATCTGCAATCGGTGTGATTTGATTTTCCTAGATAAAGTTGAAAATAGAATTTGAGTAATTAGTTAGTGCCTAGATAGCTAGTCTCTATGGGATCGACCTTGCTCACCACTTCTACACCCTACACCGTACACTTACGGGAGTAGCTAAAAGAAATTAGTGAACATGCTCCCAAAATGGATGACTTTAAGGCATTAGGTGTACAACACCCCAAGGGCTTACTTGTTCAAACCAAAAAGGCTTCAAATCACACTTTCTCAACTAGAGATTTTTCACATATCAATCTTTCTATCGTTAACGTTCAACGCTACTCAAATGACCCATGTAACAAACTTTCAATCAAGAATCCCAAGCCAGTTGGCTTTAGGTTGTTATGCATAAAGATACCCCTAAGGATTTATTTATTCGAGTCACCTAAGCAACAAAATTGTGCCTTTAATCATAGCCGAACCTTACTCAATACAAAACAAAAGCAACAACATTTCATACTTTTATTTATTCATTTCGTAACAACTTGACATGCTAAGTTTTAGATCAATTCAACCCACAAGTGTAACAAACTAGTCTCAACCCTCAATGCTCAATAATCAAAATAGCTAACGACATAAAATCCAATGCATAAGTCGTAAAGTAAAGCAAAAGGGTCCATGTTCGTCGAATCATGAAATCAAAGCTAAGCACTTCATATTATGAATCTCAAAGCATATAACAGAAGGAAGCCGAAGTAATAAAGACTCAACAACAAAGCAATAAAGACTCGACAATGATAACAAAACAAGAAAATAAAAACAAGAAAATCCCACCCCCAAACTTAAATGTGATATTGCCCTCAATGTCATTAGGACGAAGTTTTGAGGATAGAATACACCTGATCAAGTGTTGTGTGATGAGGTGTCTCTTACTGTATCGTCACTCTGCTGTTCCTCTTCGTTTGGTGCCTCTTGTGGTGAGGGTGAGCGAACACGTCTCTGTCTTGGACGAGATACCGAAAAGAATTCCGGTGGAATCGATTAATTTCTACATACGCTCATCGTGGTCTTGAGTGCATTCAGAATCCATTTGAAGAAGGTCGCCATAGCATTATGTATGTCGGACTGTGTCTCGTGTAGTTCGCTGATCTCCTATGACAATTGTGTCAATGTGGTCACTTTCTCAGGTCGTCGCCTCCTTTGTGGACGTGCACTAGCGGCGCCGCCGTCCATTTACCGAATGACTACAACGTTGATTGGATTCTTGATTTGGACAACAATGTTAGGATCTAGGGTCGGGACACTCTTACTAGTGCATAATCCCGTGATAAGTGCAGGGAACAAGTTCGACTTGTGGAATCCCTGATAGACTCTATAAGTCGTGCCCGGATGATTTTGGCAACCAGAATTCACTTCTCTTTCATGATGTAGTAGATAAGGGCGCATCGTTTAAACGTCACGTTCGTCAGGGCTGAAGTCGGTATAAGATGATGGCAAACAAAATAGAGCCAAATCTTTACTTCGCATTTGAATTCCGATTTAGGAATCGTCCACCAGAGCACCTCATCTCTTGTTTTCCAAACCGGCTTATTGCGGCATAGGAATTCTCCGACTTCTTTGAGATTCACCTTCTCTTTCATCTCATCCCAATCCGATTGGTGAGCGTGGTCCCCCGAGAGCTCGTAGTATCGGTGAATGTACTTATCACCAAAATCCACCTCAACACCTCAGATGATTGACATCGGGGGGCGCTCATTGGCCCTGTGAGTGTATTTCACCGTTGGGATGTTGTGGTTTGCATGAAATTCGAGCACAAATGAGAAGTTGTACTCTGTTGGTTTCTCACAAAGTACGAACCATTTGCGCTATTTGATTTGGGCAATGATTTCATCGTATTCACCGGGAAATAGGTCGAATCCTCACTCCGGGAGGACTGTTTTCACCCTCTGCTTGTAATACTCTTCCTCGGCTATGTCGGTGAAGAATATCGCAGTGCCGCTAGGAGGACGGTAGCTTTGCCCTTACCCTTAGCACCGGCACCTTAGGATGATCCGGCACCCTCGACTCTTGGTTTTTTTCTCGGAGCCATGAAGAAAAAAAAATTTGCCAAGCTTGGTTGAGGCAATTTATCAAACACCTTGTGGGTGTGAATGACAACTAGGTGTTTTTGTGATTGTGCTCTTGAAAATCCTCCCCAATCTAGAAATCAAACAGAAGTGAGAGCAAATAGATGAGAAATTATATAGAGAGGTGAAGTATATGGAAGGGATTGGAGTGGTGATATGAGGAGATGAGAGCAAAGTATATGGGAAAGAAGGGTGGGGGGAGGCAAAAGAGTTGGGATTCTTGAATTTAGCATTTAAAGGGTTGGGTACCGCGGTACCCATTAGTTGATATTGTGGTACTAGGCTTCAGAGATTTTGGGTACCGCGATATATATCCATGGGCGATACCGCTGTACTGGGCTCTAGGCCAATGTCCTTCGTAAACCTGCTTTCTGATATCGCGGTATCCGGATCGGGTACCACGGTACTGAGCTCTAGGGGAATTTCCTTCAGAAACCTATATTCAGATACTGCGGTATGCGGATTGGATACCACGGTATCGGTTTCCAGCCTTCTCATACCTGCAAAAATACATTAACTTGATTAAGTATGCGTATGTGAGGACTCGAAAAACAATCTAAAAAATATAAAAAAAACACAAAAACTTGAAAAGAAAAAAAAAAGAAAACTTGGGTTGCCTCCCAAGAAGCGCTAAGTTTACAATCTTCAGCTAGACTTTTTGTCGAATTTTCTAAGTCAGTGCGATCGAAGTTGGGTGGCGCTCCACGTCGCCACCATAATAGTGCTTCAATTGTTGCCCATTAACTTTAAAAATCCTTCCCGATTTGTTGTCCATTAACTCCATGGCTCCATGCGGATACACATCGAGCCACTTGATGATCTCTTTTTTTATTACCTTTTTCCTGATGGGGTTTAATCTCCTTTGCTGCTTAATTGCCGAATTGTGCCCTTCCTCAAAGATGATCTTGTGCATGCAAAATGTTGGACTTATGCCTCGAATTTCTGAAATAGTCCATCCAATTACGAGCTCGTGCTCACGAAGTACCTCTAATAATCTTTGTTCCTGCAAAGAATTCAAAGAAGCAGAAATTATTATCGGAAGAGTATCATTAACACCAAGATAGACATATTTCAAGTGAGAAGGGAGCTCTTTGAGCTCAAGTTTCGGTGGCTCCTCCACTGATGGTTGGACTGCACTTTTGGGCTTTAGAGGTGCCTCAAAGCTTTCAAATTTTAGCCGAGGTTTCGATTTCATCGAATCTAGGTAGGTTGCTTGATCTTCAATTTCCTCATCCATAGACTCTTCACTTGCATAAAGAGATGCTACCAAGGGATCCAACAAAAGAGTATCATCAAATAACGAGTCAATATCATCAATAGTAAATACTTCATGTGAATCACTTTGATGCTTAGAGCTTTGGTACAAATTGAAAGTAGTTTTCTAATCTCCTAAAGACATGGTTAATTCCCCTTTTGTCACATCTATCAAAGTTCCCCCCGTGGCTAAAAATGGTCTCCCTAAAATGAGAGGAACCTCCTTATCCTCTTCCATATCAAGCACTACAAAATCTGCAGGAAATATAAACTCATTAACCTTCACAAGAACGTCTTCTATAATTCCCTTAGGATAAGAAAGAGATATATCCGCCAACTGAAGAGTCATAGATGTAAGCTTAATTTTTCCTAACCCTAAGCTTTTATAGACAGACAAAGGCATGAGATTTATACTAGCCCCTAAATAAATAAGTGCCATTTGAAAATGTTTATCCCAAATAGTGAACTTTCTAGATCCCTAAGCTTAGGTGGAAGCGGACGAGTAAGAATTGAGCTACACTGTTCAGTTAATGCTACCATCTGAAATTCACATAGTATTCATCTCTTTGACAAAATATCTTTCAAGAATTTAACCCAACTAGGCATTTATTCTAAAACTTGAGTAAAAGGGATATTAATATGCAATTCATTCAACTTTTTCATAAAATTTTGATATGAAGCATCAAGTTTAGCCTTTTTTAAATGTTGGGGAAAAGGTACCTATGGGGAAGGCTTAGGACTAGGCGCCCATCAAGTTAGATGGTTCTGCTTGCACTTCTCTCTCAACTTCATCTACTTCCATTTTATCTTTACCCTTGTTTGTGTTCCTTTTTCGAGGGACCTCCTCTAACTACTTCTCATTCCTCAGGCTAACGGCTTGACATTGTTTGTTCTTCCTAGGATCTTCTATATTAGATGGTAGAGATCCCGGTGGCTTGTTGCTTCTTTCTGCAGCGATCTGGCCTATTTGATTTTCCAAATTTCGGAAGGAGGCTTGTGTCGTCACGATGAATTGCGCTAACACCGAACCTAAATCTTCAACTGAAATTGGTGCCACTGTATTCGATGGTTGGGATCCTTGTTGTTGTTGAAATCCCTATTGTGGATGTGGCTGATACTATCCTTACTGTGGACGTGGCTGAAACTGACCTGGCGGCCTATAGTAATTATGTCCCTGCTTGTTCCATATGAACCTCTGTTGGAACTGACGATTTCCACTGTTCACATAATTCACGGCTGCTGGTTCGGTGATGCACTCATTGGCGTATTGATTTCCAGCACAAATCTCACAGCAAACTCTAGTAGTTGTTGGAGTGTATACAGCTCGAACTTGTTGTATTCGAGACCCCTCCTATAGCTTTTGCAAAATCAGCTTATTCTGTTCTGCAAAGTGCTTTGCGAGAAGTTGATTTTGCTGATTTAGTTGTGTCATCTGCGCTTGCTTAGCTATCATCTGATCGACCTCCAACATCCCAGGAACCTTTGTTGTGCCACTTGTGTTTTGGCTAGAGAGCTTTGCATGTCGGTTCCTTGAGAGATTGTCTAGTAAAACTGTAGCGTTCAGAATACTGAGGCCCAAAAAATATCCATACGCAGCAACATCGAGCACAGTTTAAGCATTTTCTTTCAGCCTTGTGTAAAACAATTGCATCTGATGCCATTACTCTACTCCATGATTTAGGCTTCTTCTCAACAGCATCTTGTAACGTTCCCACACTTCGTATAACTCTTCTCCATCATTCTACAGGAAGGTGTGAATTTGGTTCCGAATTTTTTCTTCCTTCACAGATGAACTAAAAGTGGTCATAAAGAGTTGCGCGAGCTGATTCCATGTAGTGATGGAATGGGGCTCCAATGATGTAAGCCAAAGATGAGTCTGACCTTGTAGAGAATGTTTGAACAAGTAGAGCTGGAGTGCTTTAGAAGAGACCCCGTTTTGCTTATGAGAGTCGCATATTACTAGAAAATTCACCAGATGGGTGTATAGATCCTCGCCGGCTAGTCCACTGAATAACCCGTTGTTTGCCAGCATCGTCAGTAACCTTGCCTTGATTTCGAAATTGTTGGTATCGATGGGTGGATAAAGGATGCTTGATCAGAATCCGTCCATAGTTGGGACATAAAAATCCTAGATGGGTCGGGTGTTGTTATTCACTGGTGGAGCAGGTGGAACCGGCGAAGGTGGATCATTATTCAGCCTGTTCAGCTCGTTGTTATTTTCTTGATGATCCATTCTTTGGTTCTCAATCTGATTTCTTCTGGCTCGCCTGTGTGTTTGCTTAATCTCCAGATCAAACAACACTCAGTTTTGTACGTCTCTTCTTCGTATAAACTGTACCTCCTATCTGAAATTCAATAAAACAATAGCTGGAGTAAGAAAAGTTGGTTAAATCTAATATTAAGAAAAACTAGATAGTTAATTATAATTCCCTGACAACGGCGCCAAAAACTTGTTGTGCAAAAACTAACACCACGCAAGTACACGTATCGTGACAAGTAATATAGTGGATTGAAAAGTCCGGATATTGAACCCACAGGAAAAATAATAACTATCTATTCTTAAGTACTAGATTCTTACAACTTATGATCCTATCTAACGAATCCAATTTTTGAAAGTTAATTGTTTAAACTACAAAAAACAAGAAAATTGTGAATGCAATTACGTAAAGAAGAATTAAACGAAGATTTATCAAGATAAACAAACCTAGGATTTTATCTCCCCTATGTGTTTTAATTCCCCCTTACTCTTTTCTCATGCAAGGTTCAATTTCCGATTCCTAACCTGAGATGCTAACCCTGTTTCATGCACTTAATCAACAACAAGTAGAAGAAAGAATCGTAAATTAAACTTGCATTAGAATCAAAATATGGGGTTTGTAATTCAACACATAGGGTTTGAATAAAAACCCTAGAAAGAAAAACTCTAGCTACTCATTGTCATAAAAATAAAGAAGTTCATAAAGAAACGAATGAAAAACTATGCTTGAATTGTTGCCGATCTTCTCTCCTTCACTTGATCGTCTTGCTTTCTCTTGTGGGGTAAAAGTTTTCTTTTACTAGGTCTTGACATGGTTTATACAGATACCAAGAGGAAGAGGAGTCCTAAATTCGTTGGAAGCACGAAAATCGTACCTTTTTAACAACCTGCGAAACGAGTACCGCGGTATTGAGATAGCGTGCTTGAATCTTCTGGAGGTCAATACCGTAGTATCGGGATTTAGATACCATGGTACTGAAATATAGAACTTAGTCTTTTGGTTCTCCACTTCGGGTACCGCGCTATTGGATTTGAATACCATGGTACTAACCCGTTTTTCTTCCGTTTTCTTCCTTTTTTGCACTATTTGTCTCCATCACGCCGTTTTCTCCTCTTATACGTATAACAACCAATATTTTGCAGTTATGATTCATTTTTTTGACCAAGATAACACGATAAACTTGCTTACGACCATGTATATTGAGTGTATTTTACATAGTCAACACCTACTCGTTGGAATTCTACATATGAAATGTTGGTTCAAGCTTTTAAAGTGAAAGATGCATTCCCTATATTTGCACAAAGAGAGGTTTCATACACATCAAGTCCTTGCACAGAAGATTGGGATAAAGTGTAAAGGTTGTAATTGACATTTTAGAGGTGTTTTATGAAACTACTCATGTGATATCTGGAACTAATTATCCCTACTTCTAATGTCTTGCTGTCATCTGGAAATGTCTTCCTTGCTGTCATCTGGAGAGTCAAACATATGTTGAATGAGAAAGAAAAACATGTTGATGAGTTTGTTAGAGTCATGGTTAAAAAGATGAAGCAAAAATTTGACAAATATTGGGGAGAGTGCAATCTTTTGATGGCCGTTGGAGCAATACTTGATCCTAGATTCAAAATGAGGTTGGTTGAATTTGCTTTCAACAAAATATATAATGAGTTTGATGCACATGCTAATTTGTTGAAGGTTCGAGATGCATTATATGCTTTATTCTATGAGTATGTTTCACTTAATCAAATGAGGGCTTGAAAAGGTAGTTATTCCATTTCAGATGGATGTTCTATTACTACAAACTCCACATCTAAAGGAAGAGTGGTGTCTTTTGGTTTGTCTATGTTTCATGAGTATTTGAACACTGTTGAAGTTGATGCTCCCGTGAAGTCGGAGTTGGACATTTCCTTGGAGAAATGGGTTTTTAGATGCCAAGATGGGGAGTCGGGAGTGGCCTCTGAATTTGATGTTTTAGCTTGGTGGAAATCTCAAGAATTGAAGTTCAATGTCTTGTCTAAATTAGCTCGTGATGTTTTAGCTATTCCTATTAGCATAGTAGCATCAGAGGCTACATTTAGTGCAAGAACCCGAATCTTAGATCCTTATCGTGCTAGAATATCTTTTGATATGGTTCAAGTTTTGATTTCTGGAGCACTGTTATATACGTGTATTGACCATTCTCGTTAGTTTATATTTCCTGTAAAAAGAATATTGTGTGTGGGACAGTAAAGTTTCCATGAAAGCCAATAAACAAAGAGTAGGAAGCAAATTTGAATATGGGCCTCATTATGAGTAATGGAAACTGAGCATTTCAGAACTTTCCAGGTGGATTCTAGTGCATGCACTTGGCAACTAAGCATTGCACATTCAACTTAAAATAGCATTAATATATGAAACTTTGGGGACAATTCATTTTTTCTTAATCTAAATAGTGTATATGGTTCATAAAGGAATAAATAAATGATCGAGTTTCTTGCTCATCATTTCTTTGTCATCAATTCCCATGCATAATTACAAATGATCAAAGTTAACAAGTATATTCAAAGGATTCATTAGGTGACAGATACACATAAAGTTAGTATAAAAGAAAGATTAATTAAAAAAAGTATTGGTTTTAAATTTGGTAGCCTTGGTACAAAATCTCAACTTAATTAGCCAGTGCTTATCTGCATTTAACTATAGTCTATAAATATATATTTATGTAACTATACAAATATATGTTGGATGTAAGATAAATCTGAATTCAATATACACAACATTCAATGTATTTGCACTCCCAGAAATATAGACAATTACTAAAAAAAAATTGTTTCACTAAAAAGCAATAAAAATGGAAAGCCTTTTTACTTTTTTATCAAAAAGAAAAAAAATATCTAAATCCAAATACCTAAAATTGATATCTTGATTTATTAGATTCAACATTATTTTTTTGGTAGGGGTACACTTCTGATTTTTTTGGGCTAGGGACCACAATAAAATAAATAGCCAAAAGAAAATAAAAGAATATACATATATATATATATATATATATATATATATATATATATATATATATATATTCCTGAAACCCAACCAGCCACCAAGCATAAACCAAGGAAGTTTTTGGATTTGTTTATGATTTATACATTTGTTCTCTCAAGCTGTCGGCATATTAGTAGGCCAATGTGCAACCCTTGATTGATAATTAGATAATGTTCTTTCAACTCATTTTCAAGATTTAGGAAATTAAATATGCCACACACACACATACACACTAGAGGTGTGACAATCTTAACCCTTCGATCATTTCTAACAACACATCAAAACCCTTCATTTCTTTAGCTCTCACATGGTGGCATGTGGTGGTGGATAGCATCAAAAGAGTGTTTTGGAGTGTTGTTGAAAGATCCAAATTGATTATTATATAAGTCAACATCTCTTACTATGACATCAATTGGTCACTATAAGAGAGCACGTTTATATATAGTTCCGGTGATAGAAACTATCACATTTAATTTATAGTAATTCTTTTTTTTTTTTAATATAAGAAAGTGCTCAAAATACCACAATTTATAGTTAAAGTCAAATGTATTTCCATATCAAGTCAAAAATAATGGCACACTTATTGATATACACAATTTTTGTGTAAGCTTATGTTAATAGGGTTACACGAAAATAAGTTAATTTTCGTGTAATCCCAAATTAATTTTTTTTTTTACACGAAAATTGTGTATGTTGGTGAGTTAGCCATCAATTTTGACCGACAAAATCCATACAACTGTCACTTCACATCTGGTGACATGTGACTTTTCTAACTTTAAAGTACAAAAATTGTGGTATTTAGGGATAAATCCTTATATTTTATGGTAAAAGGGAAAGAAATTTATACTTAATAATATTGAAAATAAAATATAAAACATTTGTGGTATATAGAAGAGGTACAAGCAATAGCCCTACGAAAGAGAGTGATGTTTTAGTACAAGGCTACTTGTTGGCTAAGTAGTATGCCCCTAGGAGTAGGATCTTACTATTTTAATGTTTTTTTTCCTTGAAAATATGAATGAAAAATATTAATTTCTCCATCCAATAGTTTCACTAGCTCATTCTCCTTTTTTATTTTTTTATTTTTTTTTAGGATTGTAAAATACAAGCTCTATTTTAATTGTATCCGTTATTGATAAAATATATGAAATAGTATTGTGCCTCCTAAGTATTTGAGGCTTGATTGCGGTAGTCGAATTCTCAAGTAAGCATCAAACTGAATATTTGTTGTTTAAGTTTGTAGTCATATAATGATTTCTATACATAATATAAGCGTTTGGTTATAAATTCCCTCTAATTCTATTCTTGATTAATGACTTGTGTGAATTTTCTCAAGATATTTTATTTGGATTTGATATTGTTTTCTTTTCTTGCTCATTAATTAGTAGGAATATAGTAATAGAATTAGACCAACATAAAACTTTCCTTCATATCCCAAATTTTGAAATCGTACTAGGTTGCAATTAAAGCTTTCATTAATTATCTATAAAACTCTTGCAGGTAGCAAATCTAAAATATAATAATGCTGATATGGTCCTTGTATCAGGGAATGAAGAATGTGGCTGAAAAGTTTGATAAGGTATTACAAGTATTTATTAACCATAAATTGGCATTAATGCCAATTTTCTTGATGAACCAAAAGATATCAACATATAATTTTCTAAATAAGAAAAAAAACAAACACAAAAGGAAAAAGAAGAAGAAAAAATGACTATAGACAATGAGCATTATGAAGGTTTGTTGAAAAAGATAAAGAAAATCTTAACAGTAAACTAGCATTTAATTAAGCAGATAAAGTCATAATTATTTCAAGAGAATAGAGGCTCACATGATAATCATCATCATGGAAAGGTTAATTTCATTAGAATTTTGATTTCTGATAATCTTGTGACGTAATTTTATAAATCTAATTCCATAAGACAACTGAACCTATAACTTATAATCCATAAAACAAAAAAAAAAAAAAAAAAAACTTATAAAAATGAGTAGGTAGGTAGATAATATTTTACAAACTAAAATATGTGGGCTAGATTGTCTCATATAAGTTTTTATCATGATTTAAATTTGAATGTACTGTCATTGTTATTAATTGTTTATCATGTTACAAAATTTCAAGAGCCGATGACTTAATTACTCAATTCATAATTTAAAAAGGTTATTTGAATTTATTTTGATGAATAAAATACAGAAATTCGATCATATACTCTCATTTGATAAATGAGAGTTGGACCTTTTCAAGCTCGATAAGTAATAAACTCAAGTTAAATTTTTAGATCCCAACTCTTGTGTAATTAATTAGCTTAAATTTTATTCAAGTTTGATAGACAATTGTATGATTTTTTTTTACTTTTATTCAAGTTTGAGTTTTATTCAGTGTTCTAAAGTTCGCTAGGCGCCAGTCGGGCGCCAAGCTGGCACCTAGCGCCTAGGACGCCTAGGCGGCCCTACTAAAATAAATCAATTTAATAATAAAATTTTAAAAAAATACACACCTTAGTAATTGAAACAACATATTAATCTATTAAATCATTTTAAAGTTTAACAAAACAACCAAAATTAAAATATAACATCCAAACTTCAAACTTTCATAGTCTCAAACTCTCATACATTATCAAATAAGTGAATAACAATACATAATATAACTATATAAGTGGAAGAAAGTTCTAATTCATAACTATATTATGAGAAGAACAGACTCAGGAGAGCAAAAAACATGATTTAGAAGAAATTTTGAATTAGAGTTTTTTTTTCAACATTAAACTATGTCGTTTTGAGATTTGAGAAAAATGAAAAAAAAAAATCATTCAATGCGGCTGTGCGGTGCCTAGGCGGCCTAGGCGGTGAAAACGCGCCAATTATGCGCCCGGACGATTTTCTCAACGAATTAATCGAATTCAGTTCGGGCTTGGGGCGCATAGCGCCTGGGCGGCGCCTAGGACGCATTTTAGAACACTGGTTTTATTTATCGACAAACGGATAAAATAACTCACGTTATCTCATGCTTCCCATTCTTATGTTAATCTTTCTATTTGAAATGAGACGTGAGTCGTTGGATCACGTCGATGCTCTTCTAAATCTCGTTTGTAATGATCTAAATCATCACAATAATATTTGCATTATAAATAAAATGGTCCTAGTGACTAATATCTAATCATGAGGGCAGATAATAATGTTAATTGCAATACTATTTCTTGAATTTCGTCCAAATAATTTGCGCTACGAACTTCACCCAATCTATTTAGTGCAAATCAAATCCATAGAATTGATAAGATTGTACAATATGTCAACGAGGAGAAACGCTTTTTTTATTTTTAACTTTTCTTTTCTTCTTTTTTTGAAGAATAAGTTATAGACTAGTAATAGGGTAATAATTATTTATTTCAGTTCTATTTTTCAAAGTTAAAGATAAATGATAATAACAATGAGTGTCAAATAAAAAAGGTTACAAAATTATTAGGATGCAACCCATTTTCATCATGTCACTAATGTTTTTTTTTTAATCAATTAGTGATACAAATGTTTAATTAGTGTCGATTATATTGACAAATTAAATTATTTATTATCATATTTTTAATTAAGCATAATTAAGATTATGAGACATTAACAAAATATGACCTATGTCAAAAATATATTTTTATAATAAATGCGTTACTATAAAGAGGATAAGAAAACAAAATGTTAACATATATGGTTAAAAATATATTTTTGTAATAAATTTGTCATCATAAAACGGACAAGAAAATAAAAAGTTAACATATATAGTTAAGTATTGGAGTACATTATCCGTAATCCATATATACATGATTGAAACTAATCACTTTATAAATGTGCGACATTTTAACAATTATCAAGATATATCCATCATGGATAGATAATAGATCAATTAATAAATCTCACGTATGTTTAAAATAAAAAGTGAGCACGCAAAAAAAGGGTAATTGGTTTCTTTTAATGCAAAAAATATCTCATATTATATTCATAATAAATCCTAATTATTGAATATAAGTGAGGTAAGGAAAGGGATATATTTGGCAAAAGAAGATCTTGAACAAAAGTTGAAGAGGAAAAAAAGAGAGTGAAAAAGAGAGAAACGATAGAAGTAAAGTTGATAGTTAAAAGGAAGGTTTGACAGAAGGGCCATACCTCGTCTGATCCGTCCTCTCTTTTGGCCCCACACTTTATATATATATATATGCAATTATGCATACACTGATATACATACATGAGAGAGAGAGAGAGAGAGAGAGAGAGAGAGAGAGAGAGAGAGAGGGTATACTGATGAACAAGACTCAGACCGAGGAGTAGTATACTGATGTCTGAACCCTTTCCGATTTTCTGCTATAAAAGGTTAGAGAATCCCTTTCTCTTTCTTTCCCTAATCAATTTTTCTTTATTGCTCTCTTTCTCACTTTTCAAGAACATCTCTCTCTAGAACTCCTTCCTTTGCGACCCCTACATTGACAAAACTGCTCCTCATGCTTACTTTTGTCAACTCTCTCCATATATAGGTACAAATCGTGGCCCTCCATATTTATGAACATCGTTGAAATGTGACTTTCCTAGTATTTTTTAACTGCTTTAACATTTTCCCTTCTTTTCCACAGGTTCATTCTGATTTTATTTTTTCTGCTCCATTGGATTCGAAGCATCATAAAAAGATTGCATCTTTGAGTCTAAACTCCTCATTTGATTTGGTAAGTTCTTCAGATCTGAATTATTGCAAGAACTGAGGTCCATTCCATTCAATTTGCAGAAAGGGTGTTGAGTTTAAGAGATTCTTGTTTCCTTTGTGGTTCATAAGTTTTTATTCAGATCTAAAATCCCTTAAAAAAAAAGATTCATTCAAGCTTTGAATTCTTGCAATGGAATTTAAACTCTAGGCCTTAATTGGCTCAAGATTAATCCCAGATAAACAAATTCTGCTCTTTAATTGTTTGAACAATGTGGCAGTTGTTTTGAGCAATTCTTATCCATTTCAGTAAGATTGATGTTACTATTTTCCATGTATGTGTGTTCAAGTTTTGTAGCTGAGATGATGGTGTTGCTCAATTTAAAATTCTGAAATATTTTGCTGTCTTTATACTGTAGAGTGTAATAAACAAGCTTCTTTCAAGAATGCACGGATTTTCGGCTTATATGAGATTGAATGATGGTAGAAATGGATCTTCCAGGAGGTACTTCTTTATTTGATCCATTGGCTATCACATTGAGGAATCCATCAACTTCATCATCTGTGTTCTTTTCTGCGAATCAATCGCCCTTCTCTCCAAAATCGGGAGATTGTTTTGTGGGCAATGCAGGCAATGGCACCACTGTAAATATGGACACAGATTCAGAATCTTTAGTTAGCTTTAGATTCACTTTAGCAGATGCAAATCCTAGCACTTCCAGTGATCCCCGGAAGTTGGAGAACGCTTCTTCTTCGACAGGGATATATAACAGTGCCTTGTCGAGCTACGGTGTTCATCATTCGAATGATCATTCGAGGCATAAGGGTGGCAAGGGGAAAAAGATAGAAAGGTTAATGGAAATCTCGGCCCCTTCAGCTTCTTCGTTTTCTTGTAACAGATTGAGAAGCTGTGATGTGTACATAGGTTTTCATGGGCGTAAGCCGTTGTTGCTTAGGTTTGCGAATTGGCTTAGAGCTGAGTTGGAGGTTCAAGGTTTGAGTTGTTTTGTAACGGACAGAGCCAGGTGTCGAAACTCACGTAAGCATAGCATTGTTGAGAAAGCCATGGATGCTACTACCTTTGGAGTGGTTATATTGACCCGAAAGTCGTTCAGAAACCCTTACACCATTGAAGAGCTGAAGTTCTTCTCTAGCAAGAAGAATCTGGTTCCTGTGTACTTTGACTTGGGCCCGGATGACTGCCTTGTCAGGGATATAATTGAGAAACGAGGCGAGATTTGGGAGAAACACGGTGGTGAGCTTTGGCTGCTCTATGGAGGACTCGAGAAGGAATGGAGAGATGCTGTGAGTGCACTTTCTTGTGTCGATGATTGGAAATTAGAAGCTCACGATGGTCGATGGAGGGATTGCATATTGAGGGGCGTCACTCTCTTGGCGCTGAGGTTGGGAAGGAGAAGCGTTGTGGATAGATTAACCAAGTGGAGAGAGAAGGCTGAGAGAGAAGAGTTCCCTTTCCCTCGTAACGAGAGTTTCGTTGGTAGGAGAAAGGAATTGTCTGAGCTCGAATTCATGCTTTTCGGTGATGTTAGTGGCGATGCAGAAAGAGACTACTTTGAACTCAAGACTAGAACGAGGCGAAAGAACTTGACAATTGGCTATTCGATGGATGAAAAGCACAGAAACAGGCTAAGTGAGAGTAGTGGTAAGAGGAAGGGGAAAGAGCCAGTTGTATGGAAGGAGTCAGAGAAAGAAATCGAGCTTACACCAAAGTCTAAGAGCAGTGGGAAGCATGGCAAGAGAAGAAGATCGACAAAAGTTGTGTATGGAAAGGGAATTTCATGTGTATCAGGCGAGGCTGGCATTGGAAAAACAGAGCTGCTTTTAGAGTTTGCTTACCGATTCCATCAGAGGTATAAAATGGTTCTATGGATTGGAGGCGAAAGCAGATACATTCGACAGAATTATCTCAACTTGTGGTCCTTCTTAGAGATCGACGTTGGGGTCGAGAGCTGTACAGAAAAGGGTCGAACAAAGAGCTTTGAAGAACAAGAGGAAGCAGCTGTAGCCAGAGTTCGTAAAGAGCTCATGCGAAACATTCCATTTTTAGTAATAATCGACAACTTGGAGAGCGAAAAGGACTGGTGGGACCACAAGCTCGTGATGGATCTGCTGCCCCGTTTTGGCGGGGAAACACACGTCATCATATCCACCCGTCTCTCCCGCGTTATGAATCTCGACCCTTTGAGACTCTCTTTCCTATCAGGAGTCGAGGCAATGACTTTAATGCAGGGAGGAGTGAAAGATCAATCGATTACAGAAATTGACTCTTTAAGGGCCATTGAAGAGAAACTCGGAAGGCTAACCCTAGGCCTTGCAATAGTCGGAGCAATTCTTTCCGAGCTTCCAATAAACCCAACGAGGCTTTTAGATACCATAAACAGAATGCCCTCAAGAGACATAACATGGAATGGGCGCGAGAATCACTCGTTGAGAAGGAACACGTTTCTCTTACAACTTTTCGAGGTTTGCTTCTCAATATTCGACCATGCAGACGGGCCCGCAAGCTTGGCAACAAGAATGGTTCTTGCAAGCGGCTGGTTCGCACCGGCCCCAGTCCCCATACACATCTTAGCAGTGTCTGCTCACAGAATACCCGAGAAAAAGCACGGTAGGAAGCTATGGAAAAAGATAATGTATTCCTTAACCTGCGGGTTCACATCATCATACGCTCGAAGATCAGAAGCAGAAGCATCTTCCATACTGGTGAGATTCAAGATAGCAAGAAATACTACAAAAGAAGGCTTCATCCAGTTCAACAATCTAGTGAAGCTCTACGCTCGTAAACGAGGCATCACCGGAGTAGCACAGGCGATGGTGCAGGCAGTGATAAGCCGCGGCTCTGTATCCGACCACTCGGAGCACATATGGGGGGCGTGTTTTCTCCTCCTAGGGTTCGGAAAGGACCCGGTAGTGGTGGACCTCAAAGTATCGGAGCTCGTATATCTAGTGAAAGAAGTGGCGTTGCCTCTTGCTATAAGGACGTTCATAATCTTCTCTCGTTGCAGCGCTGCTCTAGAGCTGCTTCGTCTCTGTACAGAGGCGTTGGAGGCGGCAGATCAAGCGTTTGTAACCCCAGTCGAGAAATGGTTGGATAAATCACTGTGTTGGAAACCGATACCAACGAACGCGCAGTTGAATCCGTATCTTTGGCAAGAACTGGCGTTGACGAGAGCAACGATTTTGGAAGTGAGGGCAAAGCTAATGGGGAGAGGGGGACAGTTTGATATAGGGGATGATCTGATTAGGAAGGCTATCTTCATTAGGACTTCAATATGTGGCGAACATCATCCTCATACTATCTCTGCTCAACAGACACTTACCAAACTCACCAGATTAAGTGCTAGTCTTCAGAATAATACTTCATTATAGAATTTTTTATTTTTTATTTTTAAGAAATGATTTTAGCAGAGTTTACTATAGAGTTATAGCAGGAAATTTTGAATAAGGTGGTTTACATATCTGACAAATTTTTTGATACAAATCTTCAGTTTAGTTCAAGAAAATGCCCATCTGATTTTATTATGAGCAATTCTTGCATTGTTGCTGCTGTGTGGATAAAATGTAATTCTTCTTTGCTGGGCTATTTTAGATATATGTTCTTTTTACAATTGGTTTTATATATCTTTACTAGTTGCTCCTCAATAGTCATTTTCTTATTAACATATGATATGTTCTGCATTGCCATGTTGGGAGATTTGGGAAATCAAAATTCAATTGTTCTTTTATCTCATTGCTTATGAAATGTGTGTGATCGCTAATCAGAGTAAGGTGACACGCAACAAAGATCAATATCTAGGATAATACAAATATGGTTTAGGGTTAATTACATAATAAAACACCTATTTTAAATTGATTTCCATTTACGGCATATTCTTTAAACTATAACATTATAAATCACCAAATTTGAAATCATATCAACTGGATGTACATGTTCGGCTTCCAATTATTGACATGAAGCTCGAAATTTGTGTCACTTTGGTCATTTTGTCAATCGTCGAAAAATATTATTCCATCCACTAACTCCCATAACACTAAATCTCCAAATTTTAACAAAAATACATAAAACTTATTTCAAAATACTCATTTTTCAAAGCTCATTTTCAAATTCTAAACCAACTCAAATGATTCGCTATAAATCATAAGAAAAATCAAGTGTAAAACTCTATTTCTTGATATTGAATTTGTGCTTGCATCCTCCAGAATTACTAGAGGTTTCAATCCACGTTTATTGGGCAACATTTTTCCATAACTAATTACGTTTTCGTTGATATTTGGTTGTTCGATTATTTTGTTTCTTTCGCCGTCTACACACTTGATTTTTGGAATGGGTATTTTATATATATATATATATATTGTGAAATCGAGTACTAGGTTTTGAAATGAGCTTGGAACTGAACTTTGAAATCGAGGCGATAATGATGTTTTCTTGCGAGTTAGGTGGCGATCAATGGTTCCACAAATTTCGGGTTCTATCAGCAATTAGAGCCTGAAATGTCCATTGATGTATCGAGTTCATATAAATTTAAAAGTGATAATTTGTGGTGTTAACATTCAAAAATCATGTTGTAAATGAAAATAAATCAAAAGTGATAATTTGTTATGTAATTCGGGAAAAGAAAAAAACTTAATTTTAAGATAATTCAACCGAAATCGAGCTCAATATATAATATTAGGCTTAAAACGTTGGGCGTATGTTGAATTTTTTATTTTACTCTTAATATTTTATTTATTTATTTTTAAATAAGTAATCATATATTGAAAAAAAGAAAAGAAAAAGAGATCGTACAAAGGAAAATAAAAAGAACTTAAGTGTAGGCCTCATTAAAACCCTAACATGACAAAACCTAGTGGGAAAAAAATATATCATGAAAAATGAGTACCAAGAAATCTAAATTGATACTGTCCAAATGCATCCAAAAAGAAATAATAATTCAGGCAAACAGATGCAGATTCCACCACTGAACTTGGAAAACAAGAGACATTCTTTAAGAGGAGGGTTAGGACACTGAGTTGTAGTCTTATTCTTGTCAACTTTTTCATCAGCAAGTATATCTGACCATCGACCCACAGAAACAATGGACATATTGTTGGTCAAAAAGTAACACTACGCAAGTGCACGTATCGTAACAAGTAATATAGTGGACTGAAAAGTCCGGATGTCGAACCCATAGGGAAAATAATAACTATCTACTCCTAAGTACTAGACTTGCGTAACCTACGATCTTATCTAGCGAATTCAAATTGATGTTGGATTATTATTACTACTAAGATTAAACTACGGAATCAAGAAAGCAAAGAAACTTCAAGAAACAAGATTATTGATCAAGATAAACAACCCTAGGATTTTATCTCCCCCTATGTGTTTTTATTCCCCTCTTATTCTTTTCTCATGCAAGATTCAATTATCGGTTCTTAACCTGAGATGCTAATATAATCATACCCCGTTTTCACGTGATGCATGAATCTAATGCTATGAACAATTTACTGTATTCCTACGCAATTAAATTCATAACAAAGCATTAAGCTTAAATCCCAATTTTTGGCTTCCTAAGGTGAAATCTATATTCCTACGATTTCACATGCAAAATTAAACACTAAGATTGTTTAACCCTCCTCGAAGGATCTTCTACCACAGTTCTAATTACCAAACCGATTTTCCAATACGAATTTGATAATAACATAAAGATACACAAATTGATCAGGTTTATGCACTTAATTAAATCAAGCAGAAGAAAGAATCATAAATTGAACTTGCAATCGAATTAAATTAAGAGGTTCATAAAATAACACATAGGGTTTGAATAAAACCCTAGAAATAAAAGGTCTAGCCTCTCATCATCTCAACAATATTCATCAACTAATCAAAACAAGGAAATAAGAAAAACTATGCTTGGATTTCGATTCGCCGAATCGTCACTTCGTCTTGATCGTCTTCTCTTGCTTTCCGGGGTGAATGATCATGTGAATGAATCCTCCCAATCTTCATAAATAGATTATGTATAGATACCAAGAGAAAGAAAGATCTTTTTCCACGTAGAAAGCATAAAAATCGCCTTTTTCTAACAACCTGCAATACGGGTACCGCGGTATCGGAATCGGATACTGCGGTACCGGAGTCAGCCATCGCGTCCATCAGCTAGGTCGATACCAGGGTACCGAGATCGGGTACCGTGGTCCCGGAGTCCAGTATGCACCAATTTCTTCCTTCATTTGGATATCGCGGTATCCAATTTCGATACCGCGGTCCTGGCCTTTTTCTCATGTTTTCTCTCGTTTTTCATGCTTTTTCTGTTTATCCTTGTATTTCTTCCCTTTGTACCTACAATAACCCATATAATACACTTAACGCTTAGTTTTCCATAGGCATAACACATTAATCGTACTCAAAATATGTGTATCGAGTGTATTTCACACTCTCAACACACCCCTAAACTTAAACATTTGTGCGTCCTCGCACAAGGCAATCTCATGACTCAAATCAAACAGCAACCAAATCAATAAGCAAACCAAACTCCAAATTCCCACGGCTATTTCCACATCGAATCTCAACTCAAGACACTTAACAAAAATTGCACTCAACATAAATATTCCCCTCCAATTTACTAAGAACCTAGCCTCCAATCCCGCATTACTAACACATCTCAACTCTCAAACATCGAAAGAAATTAATTAATCCGTCACACCGTGGGGTTTTTCACTAGCTTAGACCATCAAAAGCCATTTTCCTTTTATTATAAACACATCGACGCATTCGGCACTTTCCTTCTTTTTATCTCTTTTTTTTTCTATGAATATCTCGTCGTCGAGTACGTGTAATCCCTTGAGCTTTCTAATTAGTCCATGTAGTGAGCTTTCAACCAATGACTCCCAAACCAGATGGCTTTAGGGCATTAGGTGTAGAATACCCCACAGGTCTACTTGCTCGAACCAAAAAGGCCTCGAATCACACTTCCTCAACTAGAAAATTTTCACAATTTAATTTATTTGTTTAATATCAACGATCTATACCACTCAAGTGACCCATGTAATGAACTTTCAATCAACAATCCCAAGCCAGTTGGCTTTAGGTTGCTAGGCATAAAGATGCCCCTGAGGATTTACTTATTCGAATCACTTGAGCAACAAAATTGCAACTTCCAACTGAAACCGAACTTAGCCAACATAAAGCAAAAATAATTTGACAATGCTAAGCTATCGATCAATTCAACCCACATGTGCAACAAACTAATCTCAATCCTCAATGCTCAATCATCAAAATAGTTAACAATACGAAATCCAACGCATAAGTCGTAAAGTAAAGCAAATGGGCTCATATTCATCGAATCATGCAATAAAGCTAAGCACTTCATAAAATGAATCTCAATATAGTCATAACAACAGAAATTCAAAATTTGTAGACATAAAACACTAAAGACTCAAAAAAACGCACACTCACATAGAACAAGCACATAAACACGCTATACGGATACAGAAGCAAATCCCCACCCCCAAACTTAAATATGACATTGCCCTCAATGTCATTAGAACGAAGTTCAAGGATAGAATACACCTGATCAAGTATCATGCGGCTGGGTATTGTTGCTTTGATGCAGTCTCGGAGCCATGAAGCCAACGAACAGTTGAAGCAGTATATCGAACACCTTGCGAGCGAGAGTGGAAACTGAGTGGTGTGGTGATGGTGTTCTTGAAAGTCCTACCCGAAAAAAAACTCGGTACCGCGGTATCGAGATTGGATACCGCGGTCCCGACTTCCAGTGTGTTCAGTTTGTTTGCTCGTCAGTTGGATACCGCTGTCCCGAGAATGGGTACCGCGGTATCGGTCTCCAGCCTACCGATTCCTGCAAAATTTGATCGACTCAATTAACTATGTGCATGTGTGGACTCGAAAAAACTAAAGCGACACAAAAAAAAGAAAATGAAAAAGAAAAAGAAAAAGAAAACTTGGGTTGCCTCCCAAGAAGCGCTAAGTTTATAGTCTTCAGCCGGACTTCCCAAAGTCTTTAAACTCAGGTGATCGAGTTTGGGTGACTTTCCATAGTGCCACCGTCATAATACTTCAGTCGTTGCTCATTGACCTTAAAGCTTCTCCCCAATTCGCTGTCCATTATCTCCACGATTCCTTGTGAACACATCTCATGGAGGATCTTGTCATCATGCCATCGCTTAGTCTTTTCCTTATAGAAGTTGTTGCTCTCAAGTGTCGATGGTTCCTCCACTGATGGTTTGGACGCACTTTTGGGCTTTATCGGTACCTCCCAACTTTCAAATTTCAGCTGAGGTCTCGACCTCGTCGAATCTGGATGAGTTGTTTTCTCTTCACTTTTCTCATCCACAAGCTCTTTACCTGCCACAAATGGTGCTACCAAAGGGTATAACCAAGGAGTATCATCAAATGATAAGTCAATATCATCAATCGAAAATACTTCATGTGATTCACTTTGATGATTAAGGCTTTGGTATACGTTAAAAGTGATTTTTTGATCTCCTAAAGACATTGTTAATTCCCCTTTTGTAACATCTATCATAGTACCCCCCGTAGCTAAGAATGGTCTCCCTAAAATCAGAGGGACCTCCTTGTCTTCTTCCATATCAAGCACTACAAAATCTGCAGGAAATATGAATTCTTTTACCTTTACAAGAACATCTTCTACAATCCCCCTAGGATAAGAAAAAGATCTATCCGCTAATTGAAGTGTTACAGAGGTGGGCTTAATCTTTCCTATTCCTAAACTCTTGTAGACAGATAAAGGCATCAGATTAATACTAGCCCCCAAATCAATTAGTGCTCTACTAAAATGTTTGTCTCCAATGGTGATAGGGATCGTGAACTTCCCGGGGTCCTTAAGCTTGGGTGGAAGGGGCCGAGAAAGAATAGAACTACACTGCTCAGTTAATGCCACCATTTCATAATCACCTAGTTTTCTTCTTTTAGACAAAATATCTTTCAAGAATTTTACCCAACTAGGCATTTGTTCTAAAGCTTGAGTAAAGGGTATGTTAATGTGCAATTCACTCAACTTCTTCAAAAACTTTTGATATGAGGCATCAAGTTTAGCTTTTTTCAAACGTTGGGGAAACGGTACCTGTGGGGAAGGCGTAGGAGCCACTTCCCCTTTTTCCCTATGCTCGGCCGTCAAGTTAGACATGGCCTCTTGATTTTCTTTATGAACTTCTTCCCTGTCCTCTTTCTCCTTTCCTTTTTTCGAGCTTTCCTTCCGAGGGATGTCTTCTAATTGCTTTCCGTTCCTCAGACTGACTGCTTGGCATTGTTCATTCTGCTTTGGATTTTCAGTGTTTGATGGTAATGCCCCAGGCGGTCTATTGTTCAATTCCACCGAAATTTGACCCACTTGAGACTCCAAATTTCGTAGAGAAGGTTGAGTCGTGGTCATGAATTGAGCCATCATGGCACTCAAATCCTCAATGGCCTTGAATGCTCCACCCACTGATTGTTGTGTTTCTTGTTGGTTGTGAGATCCCTGTTGAGGCCGTGGCTGAAATTGTCCTTGTGGTCTAGGTTGGTATTGCCCTTGTGGCCTGAAATAGTTTTGATTCTGCTGGTTCCCTGGAAATCGTTGCTGAAACTGTCGATTACCATCATTCACATAATTCACAGGAGCTGGCTCAACTATGCACTCATTAGTGTAGTGGTTTCCAGCACATATCTCACAACAGATTGAAGTAGCTGTGGGAATATGCACAACTTGGACTTGCTGTGTTTGAGATCCTGACTCCAATCGTCGTAGAATTTGTTGAATCTGCTGAGCTAATTGTGCCATTTGTGCTTGCACAGCTGTGATGTGGTCTACCTCTAACATTCCTGGAACCTTGACAGTTCCACTTGTGTTTCGGCTAAGAAGCTTGGCATGTCGGTTCCTCGAAAGATTGTCCAACAGAACCGTAGCATTGGGTATGCTAAGACCCAAAAAATTTCCATAAGCTGCTGCATCGAGCACAGTTTGAGCATTCTCCTTCAGCCCTGTATAGAACAGTTGCATCTGACGCCATTGTTCTACTCCATGATTTGGGCATCTTCTCAATAACATCTTATATCGTTCCCATGCTTCATATAACTCTTCTCCATCATTCTGCAAGAAGGTGTGAATTTGATTCCGAATCTTCTCTTCCTTAGCAGGTGAACTAAAAGTAGTCATAAAGAGTTGTGCGAGCTGATTCCATGTAGTGATGAAATGGGGCTCCAATGAAGAAAGCCATAGGCGAGCTTGACCTTGCAGAGAGTGTTTGAATAAGCGGAGCTGAAGTGCTTCAGAAGAAACTCCGTTTTGCTTGTGAGAATCGCATATTTCCAGAAAATTCACCAGATGAGAGTATGGATCTTCACTAGCTAGCCCACTAAACAACCCGTTATTTGCTAGCATCGTCAGTAACCCTGCCTTGATTTCAAAGTTGTTGGCATCAATGGGTGGATAACGGATGCTCGGTCGAAATCCTTCCATAGTTGGGACATAGAAATCCTGGATGGGACGGGTGTTGTTATCCCTTGGTTGAGCATCTGGACGAATAGGAGCTAGTGGGGGTGGATCGTTTGGGGGTGGATCGTTATTGTAGCACCCCGGATCAAAATGAGCATAATTGAATAATTAAATATTTGAACCCCGACTTAATAATTATGTGCGTATGTTTTGACCGTTTAATTTAGTACGTGCGTTTCAGATACTTGGCTAACGCCGGTTTTAGTTTTAGATGGATATATTTTTCGTGACATGGAACCTAGAATACGATTTTACCAAGAGATTTGTATCGAAAATACGAGAAAATAGAAACAAACTAGAGGTCAATCGGAGACCCGTAGTTCAACGGACGAAGGAAATGGTAAAATTTTGATAAAGGGTAAAAATAAAAATAATATTTTAATGAAAGGTAAATTAAGATATTTTTGGTAAATGGTAACTTTTCAACGGTAAAAAGGTAATTCCAAAAATCTATAAATAGGAGCTCACAATTTTCAAAACTTATACGTTTTCAAAGCCGACGACCCGAACGACGCTCGCGACGCGATCACGTAAGTTCTCTTTCTTTTCTTTTCTTTTACGTTTTTAATTTCCGCCGTCGCCGGAGCGCCGCCGCCGGACCACCGTCACCACCACCGGAGCCACCGTGCCGCCACCGCCGCTGCCGTGGCCGGTGGCTGGAAAATATAACCTAGGCTCAGATTGTAGCCCTCGACGAGACGAGTCTAGGACAGCTTCCGGAATTCCAATCCGATGTCTCGTTCGCCGGGAAATGGCGAAAAACCGTCTCCAAAGCCCAAACCCTAGTTCATGACCACTTTTTCTCTCTCCCGTTTCTCTCTCGTTTCTCGGTGGTTTTGGTTCCTTTCTTTTTCTGGGGCAAGTTAAGGTGTTGGGGAAGGTTTTGGGTCGGTTTGGGGGTGGTGAACGGCGCCGGAAAGGTGCCGGCCGGAGTTGGAAAGGTTGGGGTTGGTTTTGTATGCGTGATGACGAAGGGTTTTCGCGGCTGTTTTTCCGGCATTGTTCATGCCGGAATCCGTTGAGGGATGGCCGGAGGTAGTAGCCTGCGGTGCGGGCGTTTTGGCGGAAAAGGTGGCCGGAGCACAGGGCGGCGCCACCGCAGCAGGTGGCGCTGGGAAGGGGGCTGCTCGAGCAGCTGTTCCCAGGCGAGCTGGGCGCGCGGGCGCCGGGTGTCGGGAGCGAACGCGCGCGCGCGCGCGCGAGCGACGGGGGCGCGGTGCGCGCGCCGGGAGCCGCCTTGCGCGCCGTGTGCGCACCGGCAAGCGTTTCCACACGTCGTTCCGTTTCGGATGTTTTCATCGAGTCGTCGGGAGTCGGGGGTCCTGGTCAAAGTCAACCCTTGACCAAAATTACCAAAATACCCTTCGATATTAAAACGCTCCGTTCGAGCTCGATTCAACTCCGATCGAGCTCATTCTTTTTCCGTAGCGACCCTAATCCTTTCCTCTATCATTCAGTTGCTGAACTGATCTTTTCTCCCTTGTTTCTTCAACCTCAACTTCTCGATTTATCGATCCGTCTCGTCTCTATCGAACGACTCTTCTCTGCGGCTGTCTTTATACATTTTAAATATAAGTTTTAACGTATTAAGGATCTAAGAATCACCGTAACTTGTGTAGGCTATCGGTTGGATTGAGAATCGGGATCTTATAAGCTATCCATTGGGTTGGTATCAGTTGGAGTGGGAATCAAGATACCAAGTCTTTGATACTAGCGACTCACGTGGTAACCACCGAACAAGGTGGGGGTAACCTCTTAACCTTTATCTGTTTACAGTTTTCCCTATTTATGAGCATGATTGAGGATTACTAAATGTTGTGATTATTTGATGTAAGTGGGGGTAAACTCTAAACCCTAATAACTCTATGAAATGTGAAGTCATATGCTTTGAGATAAATGTGGAAATTATATGATGTGTGTGGGGGTAACTTCTAAACCTTAATGACTCTATGTCTTCTGTACTTAACGCATGATGATGATAACAAACATATGCATGTAAACTGGATGTTATTAGAATTCTATTGATCGTTATGAATTGGTTGAAGCTTATGTGTCTTGGGTGTGCTGTGTTTGTATTCTGTGTTTATTTTACGATAGTGTGGTAGGGTTGGGCTCAGTGTCCAGTGGGCTCAGTGTCCATTGGGCTGCGTGTCCATTAGTGAGTCGTCGGGGTGTCCTTTGGGTTTCGTGTCCATTGGGCTGCGTGTCTAGTTTTGAGTCGAGAGTCCTTTGGGCTTCGTGTCCATTGGGCTGCGAGTCTTTTTGTGAGTCATGGGTTGTGTGTCCGTTTATAAATCGAGTTATGTGTTTTTTATAATATGTGATGTGTTTAACTGCTGATTTGTTATATCTGTTTGATACGTGATCGGCTTAATAAATATTAAAACATGGAAATTATCACCACGAGTGTATTCAACGCACTCACCCCCCACCTGTACTCACACTACAGGAGAAGAAGAGAATCTTGACGCGTAGAGAGAGGGGTGCCCTATCAGCTGAGTCCATCTTCCGGTTTTACCATTTTTAAAGATATGTTGCTCAATTGTAAAAGAAAACTGTATTTCTCCTTCTTTGTAAAAGATCCTGATGTTTTTCCGCTGCATATGGTTTCAAACTTTCTCTTATCGGTGGTAACCGATGTTTTAAGAGTACCGCTTCTTATCCTCTTTTGTTTCTTTCTATTTTATATCATGTACGCCTCTTTCCCCTTTCTCTCTTAACGCCCAAAGAGGAAAAACTCTGATATTTTTAACGAAAGATTTTGGGGCGTTACAGTTATTGGGATCGTTATTCACCCTATGCAGCTCGTTGTTGTTTTCTTGGTTTTCCATCCTTTGATTCTCAATCCGGTTTCTTCTAACTTGTCTGAGTGTTCTTTCGATCTCAGGATCAAATGGCACTCGACTTTGTGCGTCTCTCCTTCGCATAAACAGATCCGTCAACCTGAAAATCGAAATAAAAACAAAAGTTAGAGTAAGAAAAGTCACTTAAGTCTAATATCAAGAAAATATAGACAAATAATTAAATTCACCGGCAACGACACCAAAAACTTGTTGGTCAAAAAGTAACACTACGCAAGTGCACGTATCGTAACAAGTAATATAGTGGACTGAAAAGTCCGGATGTCAAACCCACAGGGAAAATAATAACTATCTACTCCTAAGTACTAGACTTGCGTAACCTACGATCTTATCTAGCGAATTCAAATTGATGTTGGATTATTATTACTACTAAGATTAAACTACGAAATCAAGAAAGCAAAGAAACTTCAAATAACAAGATTATTGATCAAGATAAACAACCCTAGGATTTTATCTCCCCCTATGTGTTTTTATTCCCCTCTTATTCTTTTCTCATGCAAGATTCAATTATCGGTTCTTAACCTGAGATGCTAATATAATCATACCCCGTTTTCACGTGATGCATGAATCTAATGCTATGAAAAATTTACTGTATTCCTACGCAATTAAATTCATAACAAAGCATTAAGCTTAAATCCCAATTTTTGGCTTCCTAAGGTGAAATCTATATTCCTACGATTTCACATGCAGAATTAAACACTAAGATTGTTTAACCCTCCTCGAAGGATCTTCTACTACAGTTCTAATTACCAAACCGATTTTCCAATACGCATTTGATAATAACATAAAGATACACAAATTGATCAGGTTTATGCACTTAATTAAATCAAGCAGAAGAAAGAATCATAAATTGAACTTGCAATCGAATTAAATTAAGAGGTTCATAAAATAACACATAGGGTTTGAATAAAACCCTAGAAATAAAAGGTCTAGCCTCTCATCATCTCAACAATATTCATCAACTAATCAAAACAAGGAAATAAGAAAAACTATGCTTGGATTTCGATTCGCCGAATCGTCACTTCGTCTTGATCGTCTTCTCTTGCTTTCCGGGGTGAATGATCATGTGAATGAATCCTCCCAATCTTCATAAATAGATTATGTATAGATACCAAGAGAAAGAAAGATCTTTTCCACGTAGAAAGCATAAAAATCGCATTTTTCTAACAACCTGCAATACGGGTACCGCGGTATCGGAATCGGATACCGCGGTACCGGAGTCAGCCATCGCGTCCATCAACTAGGTCGATACCAGGGTACCGAGATTGGGTACCGCGGTCCCGTAGTCCAGTATGCACCAATTTCTTCCTTCATTTGGATACCGCGGTATCCAATTTCGATACCGCGGTCCTGGCCTTTTTCTCATGTTTTCTCTCGTTTTTCATGCTTTTTCTGTTTATCCTTGTATTTCTTCCCTTTGTACCTACAATAACCCATATAATACACTTAACGCATAGTTTTCCATAGGCATAACACATTAATCGTACTCAAAATATGTGTATCGAGTGTATTTCACACTCTCAACACATATATATATCATTCTAAGCGGTTAGTCCCGACCCTAATCACAAAATCCCGTTTAGGGATCTGATTGGACGAATATCTTTCCTAAGGGATTCAACAATAGAATCCTGTGCAACACTTGCTTGCCTCCATCAACACCTGGAATGTCTCCTTAACTCTATCAACACCATGCAATACCTCATTTTGTCCTTAGACACTTGCCTCTCCTACATCAAAAGAGGGATCCTCTTCATTGACAACAAACACACCAAAGACATTGGTGTAGAATGCATGGTGGAAGACTCGGGAAATAAAAGTACAATAACCCGGCCTCTCCATCATGACATTGCCCATCAATCCATCTTGTTTCCAGTTCCTGTCTTATCTTCCAATCTATAAATAATCCAAAGCCATGGTAGACCATGGCAGAGCTTTGAGACAATTTAATTCTTCGGTACTCAGATTAGCCATAACGATGATAACCCCACAAGAAAAACCCTCAGATGGGTTGTGCAAGAGGAGAGAAAATAGAGCGTTTTCGCATCTTCCTTGCTCTTGTATTCATTGAGTCATATTTTACTTATTTATAAATATACTTTTAGCATTTTATGTTTTTAAAATATGTTTGTAGGGATTTACTCTATTTTACAAACATTATTCAAATATCAAGTCTATTTGAACCTATTTAATTATCCATCTACTCGAACTTGAGCTTTAAAATCAAAAGCTCAATCAAATTGGAATGAACCAAACCTAGAATTTAGTTATCAAATTTGAGCTCAAACTCACAATACTCAACTCAACTCGAGAGTTCGAGCTTGAGCATTTGAGTGCCGAACGCAACTCCACTCTTTTTCTATATCCCATAAATGGCTTTATTACTTTAACAAATTTTTTTTTTCCAATTCTAAATTTCAAGAAAATCCTGATATTTTTGAATACATTTCTGACTCACACGATTGTAAAAATGCCTCTCATACTTAAGAGCAATATTAGAATATCATGTTTTCTTATTTTTTTTAATACGATGTTATTGACTCCATCTAAAGACATGATTGATATGAAGAAATAGAATTAAGCATTAAAGAAATCAACTCAAGTATGGAATGGTATAGGAAAAAAAAAGTTGCTCTCATGTGCATCAGGTGCATGGATCTATCGGGTCAATTCAGATATGTGCTTCCTTATTATTTTTTTAGTGTGACCTTTATGTATGTTAGTGTGACCTCTATGTTATATTAGTATGATTTTTATGTACAAATATCATAATCATTATGTAATACTTTAACTTAAAAAAAGAACAATTTCGTCACAATTTGTACATACATACCTTTATGTGATATTACTCATACATTTATATGATATTACTTATAACTTTATATCAATATAGTCATATCTGTATGTAATATATAAAAGTATGTTGGAAAACTGGATGATATAAGTGGTGGGTGGCCCCACTTTGACCAATAGTTAAGTGACTATAAGTTAATCTTTTCAAGGATTGGATGCTAACAGGTTAATTTACGTTTGGAGTAGATAATCGAAGCATGTTGAATCGCTCAAAATCAATTTTTGGTGAGTGAAAAATTTATCACTAAAGATGGCCACTTGAAATGGGAATGTGAATGTCATGAGTGTGAGAAGAGAGTTTAACTATCCCAGATAGGAAGATGGATCTTGAAAATGCAAGTATTAAAGAAGTCATGTGTAAATGCTTAGTAATTAATACACTCTTGGAGTGGTTGTCTTGTGCAACACACACATGAGCGGGGCTCAGCTCAAAGCTACCTTCTCAAGAGACGAAATAGTTTTATTTTTGGGAGATGATATGCACAATTTAGTGAGCACTATCTTGGGCGTATCTCATCTTAAGGAAAAAGGGATTTTTTCAACTCGACTTGCTATTACCAAATCATTGATATAGAGTACGCTTTCTATAAGTCATCTTTTTGTTTATTGTTTGTTTGTTTTCATTGTGTTTTACAGGTTTTAGTCCATTTTTGAGTGCGCATATATACCAACAATTTTAAGACGAGATATAGTTGACCATGTTGGACAATGAGAACAACAACAATGAGGTTCCTCCAGTTGTCACCACTATTGCAACCTACAATACAACAATATGTCATGTTGCTCTGCTTACTGCTTAAAAACCCAACAAATTTACAAATGAAAATTTCAAACGTTGGTAGCAAAGTATGTTGTTCTACCTAACCACCGTCGGTGTGGCAATGTACCTGAAGTAAGACCCTCTAGTCGTGGCTGAAGGTGATAGAACATGGAAGCACATACGACCCTTGATATTAAGATGCACAACGACTTCCTGTGTAAAAATTATATCCTTAACAGGATGACTGACTCACTGTATAGTGTGTACGTAGGCTGCAAGATGACCATTTAGCTATATGATACTCTAGAGTTTGCAGTATCTTCGTACACTATTGCTGTAACTTTTCTTGCAGTATGCTGTAACTTTTTCTTGCAGCGATGTTGCATGCCATTCTTTCTTACTTTGCTGCAATGCTACAACTGCTTTCTTGCAGCAGCTACTTGCGCCCTTTCGGAGGAATTCAGCATACGCAGCTTCCTCAGTAACCTCTGCTGCTGTAACTTGGATAGGTTCTTTTGAGCTTGCAGCAGCAGCAACATCAACCTCCTCATGAGGTGTCTCTAGCTGCTTAGCGGTTACCTCAGCTTCTCTTCGAACATCCTCTAAGGGTACTGTCTCAACAACCGCCCTTTTAGAGGTCTTCTCATCCTCAGAGAGTGTTGTCTGAACAACAGACTCGCTTGAGGTCTTCAACAAGGACCCCATCTCCTCGGCCGGTTCTGTATCCTCAACAGTCTCTGCTGCAAGAATGGGTTTTTGCAGCTCCTGTTGGTTTCTTACAACAGTTACTTGCTTTCTGAGTTCTTCTTTCAGAACAACTTTCTCACAACCTGCTAACTATTTTTCCAGTATCCTATCTCTTTTTTACTAAAGATACTTCTTCTAGCTTGTTGTTCCCTACAACATGCTGATCCTCAGAAGTGTTCTTACTTCTTCTGAGGTTGGTTTTCCTTGTATCTTGGAAAACCATTACATGATCTTTCCTTCAGCATCGATAAGCTTGTGATCATGTAATGTGAAAACTAGGTATCAATACCTTAAGCAAACTGTTCTTCTCTTATTGTGTTATTTGTGTTTTGTCTTATCAAGATAACTACTGAAATATCCCAACAAAGTACTTACAATTATATAATAAGTATGATGATTTAGTCCATATGATAATTTAGCTTACATGTTTTAGTTATTATATGATCATGTTTAGAATTTCATATAGGAGTCAAGTACGTATTGAATGAAGTAAGATTAATATATATATATATATGCTTGAATAATGTATATAAAATCTTGTTAATATATGTAGATCGATTTATTTGACTTAGGTTACTAACTGGTTATTCTTAGGTTAAGATAACCTATATATAAGATACACATGAGTATGTTATACGACATAATAGACTAAACAACTAAATGTGTCGATCGTAGTTTAAGACAATTTGTGAATCCGTAAGCTATCCTCGTGCAATCAACTTACATGTGGGTAACTTCTACTCTTTACTATGTGTTGATACTTGAATTAATAAGTTATGTATGAAAATCTACGGCTAAAACCCGTAGCTATAACCAGTATGTAACTTTCATACTGGGCGACGACCATGAGAGCGAGACTGTCTGGTCAATAAAAGCAAGGTCTAAAGTGACTCCCACATGCTTTTATGTTACAGTATGGTCTAGGGTGAGCGTGCCCGAAGGACATGTAGTATGTACTTAATAGTTTAATTGCTACAATGTATTAGACAGTAAAGTTATCCTGCTGAGATCCCTCTCTGGAGGTGTCTTATGATGTTGCTTTTAATATTTTTAGGCTCGGCAGATGATGATATGGATGTGTATCAAGTTGGATTGACTTCTCACTATCCATTTAGGGTTTTTTTTACTAGAATAATTTTTTCTTTTGAGAACAATATTATGTTTAAATATGTAAAGTATGATAAGCAATGGTCCTAGACTTATATCCTGTTATAATATATATGATTTGTTGCGTTAATTCATGTAGGTGTTTGTTTGAATATTTTACCTAGAAATTACATGAACTAGACTTGGTTTATAGTTGGATATATATGTACATATGTTATGTTTTTAAACAAACAAAAAAATATAGCTCCTGTGTCTTCATTTTAGTCTTTCGCTGTATATTAGAAAGAAATTATGATATATATCTTTTTTTCTAAGTAAGTAAGGGGTGACGACCTATTTCCAATTAAAGGGAATTGGGCGTCATACTTATGAATTGTGGAAATGATGTAAATCATTGTATAAATACCTCAAAGTGTGAGGGTGTTTGGCTAAACTGGAGGTACCACCTCCTAAGCAAGTTAAAATCGATCCAAAGACGATCGATCGTATTTTTGTAGGATATACTCTTAATAGTAGTGCATATCGTTTTATAATCCACAAGTCAGAAGTACCTAGGGGGAACAATTATAGAATCAAGGAATGCAATATTCTTTGAAAACGTGTATCTTTATAAAGAAAGGATATAAATGAGCTCAATGAATAAAAGAGTTCTAGATCAAGCTATAAATATTTTTAGTTCTATAGAAGAGGAACCTTGATGTAGCAAATGAATTAAAATAGCTAAAAGCTTTGCTCCTGATTTCATCACGTATATGTTGGATGATGAACCGAGGTGGATCAAAGAAGCTCTATCGAGTCCTAATGCTCTACTTTGGAGAGAAACAATCAATAGTGAGATCGATTCCATCATGCAAAACAACACGTGGGAGTTAGTTGATTTTTCTCTCGGTTGTAAGCCCTTAGGCTATCCTTAAAATGAAGTATAAAGCTAAAGGGAGTATAGACAAGTATAAGACTCGTCTAATGGATAAAGGATTTAAGCAAAAAGAAGTAAATGACTTCTTCGACACCTACTTACCTGTGATGAGATTTACGTCGATATGTGTGCTTTTAGTGATTGTTGCATTGCACTATCTTGAAATACACCAAATGTATGTAAAAATTATGTTCTTAAATGGTGAGGTAGAAGAAGAAATCTATATGGATCAACCCGAAAAGTTCATCACAACTGGACAACAAAAAAAGATGTATAAACTTGTTTGGTTCTTATATGGACTAAATCAAATGCCTAAGCAATGACACATGAAATTTCACAACACTATGTTGTCAAATGACTTCAAAATCAACGTGTGACAAATGTGTCTATATTAAGGACACACTCAAGACTTATGTCATTATGTGTCTTTACATGAATGACATGTTGATCATGGGTAGCAACCATGAAGTCATAGTTGAAATAAAACTTCGACATAAAAAAAATGGGTGTGGCTGACGTGGTTCTTGGAATCAAAATCCTTAAGACATCTGAGGGGTTAACACTAACGCGATCTGACTATGTTGAGAAAGTTCTTAGAATATTCAATGCTTATGATGATTCACCTGCCAAAACACCTTTACAACTCAACATACACTTGAGTAAGAACCAAGGTGAGCCAGTAGCTCAAATCGAATATGTAAGATTTATAGGAAGCTTAATGTACATAACGAATTGTATAAGACCTGATCTTACGTGCTCAGTGAACAAGTTGAATAGGTTCACGAGCAATCCAAGCTATAAGCATTGGAAAGCTCTCATGAGAGTCTTGAGATACTTGAAGTATACTCTCAACTTTGGTTTGCATTACATGAAGTACCCCGCTGTAGTTGAGGTATATCGTGATGTGAATTGAATTTTTGACACGAAAGATTTCTTCTCCATAAGTGGATATGTTTTCACTATAGGTGGTGCAGCCATGTTATAGAAATAGATAATAAAATGTGTATAGCTCGTTCCACCATGAAATCTAACTTTATAACTTTGGATAAGGCCGAAAATGAAGTCGAATGACTTCGTAACTTTCTTAAAGACATTCCATGTTGGAGTAAGCCAGTACTGATCGTAATGGTATATTGTGATATCTAAGCTACCATAGGTAGGGAGATGAATAATATGTATAATGGTAAGTAGAGATATATACATCAATGACACAATATCGTGAGACAATTAATTTTGACCAGCGTGATATCAATCGACTACTTGAAGTCAAAAGAAAATTTAGCTGATCTTTTGATGAAATTATTAAATCGAGATCAAATGAACAAGTTGCTTAAGGAATGAGATTAAAATCCACAACTTGAAAACTTTCTAAGTGGAAACCCAACCATGGAGATTGGAGATCCCAAGAATATGGCTCAATTGGAGACCTAAGCTATGAAAGTTGATTGAAAACCCTTGGAAAATGTAAACTCTTCCCTAGAAATCAAACCAAGTGTCAAGCCTGCAAATGTGGTGAGGTTAAGTCTTATGACTTTTAATGATTCCTAAACACCTCGAGGAGGTGGAGTGTAACAGGACACTCTAAGGATATCACCTATATAAGTGAGAAGTGGTAGCCGCTTCTAATGAACACTTATAAACAAAAAACGTGTCCATTGCCGAAAAGGAAAAAAATGTGAGAATAAAGGTGTTGAGGCTTTGTTGTGTGAGCGTTGTTGGCTAGGTGTACACGAAGGTGGAGTAGTCAAGACGTAGTGTCCACTAAGCCATTGGTGCACTCGATGACGTTCACTATGGAAGGTTCAATGACAAAAACCACATATCCTTATGCAACATGGTATCTTAATGACTGAGCTATGCGTCTGCATTCATGTATTAATTTCCACTCATGTGGGGGATTGTTAGAAAATTGGTTGATATAAGTGGTGGGTGGAACCACTTTGACCAATAGTTAAGTGGCTATAACTTAATCATTTCAAGGATTTGATGCCAATAGATTAATCTAAGTTTGGAGTAGATAATCGAGATATGTTCAATCACTCAAAATCAATTTTTGGTGAGTGAGAAATTAATCGGTAAAGATGGTCACTTGAAATGAGAATGTGAAGGTCTTGAGTGTGTGAAAAGAGCTTAACTATCTCACATAGGAAGATGGACCTTGAAAATGCAAATATTAAAGAAGTCATATGTAAAGGCTTAGTAATTAATACACTCTTGGAGTGGTATGCTCGTACAACACACACGTGCGCACGCATAACTTGGCTCAGCATGGCTTGACTCGGATCAGACCGGATCAGACCTCGGCCGTGGGCCTTGATCCTTAGCAATTAAACTGTGGGCTGGATATATATAGATGAGACCTGAGTTTTACCTGGCCCATTTAATTTTTTTGTACCGAGAATGCTGCCCTGGGTGACGGGTTACTGCATGCATTGCTTGGTGTCGAGGATACAATGCTGGGGATGGGTTGGGGCTGGGTGCCGAGGATGAAGCGTCAATTGCAGCAAACATTTTTTGTTGGTATTTCAAAATTTTGAATGAACTGTTAACTTGCATTAAAAGACTCGTTTATGGGTTGTTAATTCCCATCAATTTTCAGATATAACCCTCATATTGTTGACCTATATATAGGGGTAGTCCTGCATTGTTTTGAAACACTTGGAAACCATACACCACATGAAAACTTGCGTAGCTTTTCTATTTGTATCAAACTCAGTTCTTTTATACCTAAAGTTTGGAGCTCTCGTGAATTGTGGTGCTACCTTCTCAAGAGACGAAGTCATTTTATCTTTGGGAGCCGATATGTATGATCCAATGAGCACTACCCTATGCATATCTCGTCTTAAGGAAATAGGGCTTTCCTCGACTCGACTTGCTACTGTCGTATCATTGTAATAGAGTAGGCTATTTTTTTGTTTTCGTTGTGTTTTACAGGTCTGGCCCATTGTTAAGTTCACATATACCAACAAAGTACAACTAACATAACTACAAGGTATGACTACATAACTAAAAAATATGACTAACATAACTAAAATGTATAAATGTATTCACATTTTTCCAAAATAATGTTAAAGTACAACTAACAAAACTAAAATGTTAGTCATAAGTAAATTAATACTAATAATCTAATTAACCATTTATTACTACTAATTGATAATATATCGTTTGCCAAAAATAACAAGAGCATTTTTTTACCCATTTTAAATTTCCATTTTAGGGAATTTTATTTATTATTTTTCACATAGCACGTATTTAAAAAAATAAAAGGGTTAGTGTGGCCCTGAAGTACACGGTGCCCCCAATTTAGACCATAACACCTTTAAATAATATGATTAATACCTTTACACATAATAAATAATACCTTAAGCAATATATTTCTCTAAAACATATATTTCATTTATACAAATAATACATTATAAGTAAGCAACTAATACCTTATGAATATACAACTAATATATTTACTAAAACATATATTTCAGTTATACAAATGATATTTTATGAGTAAACAACTAATACCTTATGAATATATACAACTAATACATTTCACTAAAATAAGTAAAACTGCATGTTATACCTTATGAGTATACAACTAATATTTTATTAGTATACAACTAATATCTCCCGAAGATATATAAGTTTTTATGTTAAAAAAAAGATTGGAGGGAATGACAGACATATGTAGGTAAAAAATAGGACTTGTGGGGTGGGGTAGGATGGGTACATGGATGAAGCCATGATTTATGCATGGAGGGAGACAAACTTTCTTAAAACCCAAATTATGAAAATTGAATATAAATATTTAATACCAATGCTTATTTTTATCATATTATATATCTATTATAATCGGAATACTTAATAATTGATTTAAAATATTTAAAGATAAAGTACCTTATATTGAGAACAATTCATATCAAAGTCTACAGTTTTAAGTGGCATGTCATTACAATAGAATCAATAAAAATCAAAGAAAAAATATTACAATTTCATATTTGCAAATTTACCACGAGATAACCATAAAATGTTAAAAATATTACAAAATTAGAGCAATATAAAAGATAATGTTCACTAATCTTATTAAGATTAGGCATTTTAAGTTGTACTCGTTGCTTCTTCGTACCATCAAACTCATCAATATCAAAATTTTCAACAATTTATTTCTCGATGTAGATTATTAGTAATGAGCTAGCTAAAAAGTTGTATTCCATTTTGTTTTGCAATCTTGTCTTAACAATCTTCATAAATGAAAATGCACGCTCCGTTGTTGCAATAGAAACCAGAAGATTCAAAGTAAATCTAACTAGTCTATCAACAAGGTAGTAATTCATTGTCTTACCAATCTTAGACAACAATTGACACAACTATGGAAGTGTTGATACATTTTGATAGAGCTCATTGCGCCAGATAATAATTTAAAAAATGTTCTAATTGATACTTCATATACAATTTCCCTTGACTACTAAAATCATCAAAATAAAACTTCTCCATTAGTACATAAATATTATTAATTTTGAAAGATTTGTATCAATCTCTCGAATCAAAAGCTGAGCTGGGCCCAAGTAGTTCAATTGTATCATCCTTAAATCGAGTTTTCATCTCCAAAAGTGTAGAATCTGGTATTTCCATAAATATATCTAATCGTTAAAGATGCCTCAAAGTAACTGGACTACCTTTAAGAACCTGACCTCTACCTAAAAAATATTGAATATTCATTTATGTGATAATTATGCCATACTTCTCGCAGAAACTCTTCATTTCATCAAGCAACTGATCAAATCCATTGTGTTTTTATCTCCAAATAAGTTCTTTAGTGTTAAGAACCGTATTCATTTCATTGATAATATCTTGATTTTTGCATTGTAAAATCCCACAATCTAGTAGCCAATCATCAAATGCAAATGATGTCATTATGTCATATGCTTCATTGGCCGTGGCTTTAAAAGATAAATTATTTTTCTCATTATGGATTACTTTTAAAACAAAAAGGATGGACTTGAACATATTGTGTACACTGTGAAGAGACATTAGATGAGAGCCCCATCATGTATCTCCTGGACGTTTCACACTCAATTTGATTTTTTCCTTTCCTAGTGTCAAGTTCATTTGTGGAAGTTAATATTGCAACTTGGATTACCTGAGTAATTTGTAATTGATCATGGCACTTGGAAGAAGAATTCACCAAATTCACAATAATAGTCACATGTGAAAAAAAATGCTCAACTGATGTTAACACTTTTAGCAACTGCTAATAAAACCAATTGTAGTCGATGAGCAAAACAACAGACATAATATGCATATGGACACTCCTTCAAAGAGAAAGCTTGTAAACAGTTCCACTCCTCTCGCATAGTACTAGCACCATAAGAAGGGATTGCTTTTGATGAGACCTTTGTACCTGTAGCAAGGCTTGAGGCAATAAAAATATTCTTAGCCTATGTTGCACATTAGAATTTCAATGTTTATCAAATGGATGTCAAAAGTGCATTTTTGAATGGTCTCTTATCTAAAGCAGTCTACGTGGAACAACCTCCAGGATTCGAAAATAAACCTGAAGAGAAAGTTTATAGACTGCAAAAAGCTTTATATGGATTAAAGCAAGCACTGAGAGCATAGTATGACACACTATCCTTATATCTTTTGGAGAATGGATTTTACAAAGGAACAATGGACAAAACTCTCTTCAAAATACAGGATGGCGATAAGATTCTGCTTGTTCAGATATACATGGATGATATTATCTCTGGATCAAAAAACAAAGATCTCTGTGAAAATTCTCAACCCTCATGCAGAAGAAGTTCGAGATGAGCATGATGAGAGAATTAAGTTTCTTTCTTGGTTTGCAAGTTAAGCAATTATACAATGATATTTTCATCAATAAAGTCAAGTATACCAAGGAACTAATCAAGAAGTTTGGAATAGAGAATGAATCATCAGTAAGCATTCCAATGGCCATGTCAATCAGTCTGAACAAAGATGAGAGTGGAAAAGATGTGGACATAACAAGATACAAGAGACTCATTGGCTCCCTATTGTATCTTATAGCAAGCAGACCAGATATTGTGTTTGTAGTAGGAGTATGTACAAGATTCGAAACAACACCGAAAGAATCACATCTTGCACTTGTAAAAAGAATTATCAAGTACCTGAAAGACACTCAAGATGTTGGCTTATGGTATCCCAAAGGAGGATTCAGCTTAAGGGATATTCGGATTCTGATTTTGCGGGATGTAAGATTGATAGAAAGACTACGAGTGGTAATTGTCAATTTCTTAGAGAAAGCCTAGTTTCTTAGTTCTGTAAGAAACAAACGTCCATAGCAACTTCTACAGCAGAAGTAGAATATATTGTCGCAGGAAGTTGTTGTGCTCAGATTTTATGGATAAAACAACTTAAAAATTATGAGATTAAAAAAAGAGAAACTCCAATTCTGTGTGATAATACAAGTGCTATTGCTATGACATACAATCTAGTCTTTCACTCTAAAACAAAGCATATTGATGTCAGACATCACTTTATAAGAGATCATGTGGAGAAGAAAGACATAGTGCTCGAAAAAGGTCATACAGATTTGTTGCTGGCAGATATTTTCACAAACCCCTATGTGAATCAAGGTTTTCTATACTTAGAAGTGAGATTGGAATCATCAAATTATGAATCTTGGAAGGAGATATGTTTCTCAATAATAGATGTATGAAATAAGAGGGAATACTGTTTCTACAGTATTCAAGCATACAATAATCAAGAATACAATATTTGATGTTGCAGTAATTAAGGATATAGCAGTTCAGGATACAACAGTTATTGAAACAACATTTAAGAGTCTAGCAACATTGTATCAGGAACAATAGCCTTAAACGTTAATCATTTGAGCGATAAATAGATGTCTCGCATTTAATGTAAAATCCGTTTTTTAGAAGCTTAACAGGCGTGCGTTTTTTTAACCCCAGAAGTTTGGTATATCGCAAAAGAGCCAATCCGTCTTTTTATCTCAACCGTCAGATTTCACACCTCATTCACAAGTTATTTAATCGTGACCGTTGATCAAAAAATATCTCATATTTGAATCAAAACTGCTCATCATCACCCTCATTCAACCACATATCTCTTAAAGAAACTAAGCAAACCTATTACTTTCAGATATCTCTAACTTTTCTTTCAGATCTCTCAATTTCATCAATGGCAAGTGGAAGAGAAACCGTCGTTCTGGAAGGTCGCCTAGTTAACCAAGCAACATTGCTCGGGGAAGAAAACATCTTTGATTGAGATGCTATTTCAAAAATCTGGAGTTGTGTTGGGAAAAACGACGTCTCTGACCTTTTCACCACCTGGTATAGTGGGATGTCGGTACCGGCTGTACAAAGGTTTTATGCCTTTGTGAGGCTCTCCGATGACACGAAGAACATCATCTTCAAGATGGATGCTGATGGTAAGGAGCACATATTGACGGTGAAGGAAATTACTTCCACCTTCGATATCTCCATCAAGGGCCTACTGTAGCACCCCGGATCAAAATGAGCATAATTGAATAAATAAATATTTGAACCCCGACTTAATCATTATGTGCGTATGTTTTAACTGTTTAATTTAGTAAGTGCGTTTCAGATGCTTGGCTAACGCCGGTTTTAGATTTAGATGGGTATATTTTTCGTGACATGGAACCTAGAATATGATTTTACCAAGAGATTCATATCGGAAATACGAGAAAACAGAAACAAACTAGCGGTTAATCGGAGACCCGTAGTTCAACTAGCGAAGGAAAGGGTAAAGTTTTGATAAAAGGTAAAAATAAAAATAATATTATAATGAAAGGTAAATTGAGATATTTTTGGTAAATAGTAACTTTTCAACGGTGAAAAGGTAAATTCCAAAATCTATAAATAGGGGCTCATAACTTTCAAAACTTATACGTTTTCAAAGCCGACGACCCGAGCGACGCTCGCGACGCGAACACGTAAGTTCTCTTTCTTTTCTTTTCCTTTACGTTTTTATTTTCCGCCGCCGCCGGAGCGCCGCCGCCGCTGTCGCCGCCGCCGGCCAGCAGTGGTGCTGGTGGTGGTGTGTCGGGTGACGGGTGCGCGCCGGGTTGTGCGTCGGGTCGGGCGTCGGGTGCGCGCCGGGTTGTGCGTCGGGTGTGCGTCGGGATGTGCGTCGGGTCGGGCGTCGGGTGCGCGCCGGGATGTGCGTCGGGTGCGCGTCGGGTGCGTGCCGAGTGCCGGGTGTGCGCCGGGTGCCGGGTGTGCGCCGGGTGCCGGGTGTGCGCCGGGTGCCGAGTGCGCGCGGGTGCGAGCGCCGGGGGTCCAGCGTGCGCAGGCGACGGGGACCGGGTGGCTGAGGAAACTCGGCAGCTGCCGGGTGATGCGCGAGCTGTCGGGTTGGCTTTCGCCCGACGCCGGGTGCTCACGGGCCCCGGAGCACGTAATGCCGTATTTTCGATCCACCGTATCCTTAACAAACGTTTTTCCGCCAGGACCCTTTACAGCTTTAACTATATTGTATTTAAGACCTAAGAAAAACACCGTAATTTGTAGGCTACTGTGGACTAAGCTTGAGGTGTTGAGTTGTCGGACGTACTGTCCTAGCTACTCACGCGGTAACCACTATACGAGGTGGGGGTAATTTCTAACTCTGGATCTGTTTACAGCTTTCCCTATTTGTGAAATATGATTGGGAATCTAAGTGCTGTGTTTATACTTGCTGTGCCATATTATATCTGTGAAAGGGCCGAGGTCCTCCGATCATGCATTCTGTTCGTCCCCTGCTATTTTCTACTACTCAGTGGAGGTGTCGTGAGCCTCTTTAAATGCACTAACGGTGAGATACCGTTACATAGGGTAAGACGGGGGAATCCCGCACCTATACGTCCCTTGCAATTTCTAATATCTGCTTTGCATATATCTGTGCTGTGACAACGTGACTGTAAGTTAGCTTTTCGGTATTTAAATTCTGTCAGGAGTCTTATGAGGTGGATGTTATCCCCACTGAGTGTATTCAACGCACTCACCCCTTAATCTGTACTCACACTACAGGAGATGAAGAAGCTGGTGAACCCTAGACGGAGGGAGATAGTGCTAGCTGTTGGTTTTTCTGATAAATGGTCTAGTTAAAACATTTCCGAACACGTTTTCAAACAGTTTATGATCTGTATATATCTTTGGGTTCTTATGAGGATGGGAGATCCTGATGTGTAGCTTCCGCTGAATATGATGTATATTATCGGTGAGAGACCGAATGATATCGGCCGAGGCCGGAGGTTGTTGTGAGATGGTTTATTATCGCCCCTTATCTCTTTCTTCTGTTGTCCCTTGCTTAACTCTTTCTGTATGTGTTATGCGTCCCTTGCTTTTCTATCTTCACGCCCGGGTAAAACTCTGATATTTTTAACGAAAGATTTTGGGGCGTGACAGGTGGTATCAGAGCGGTTCTAATGATGAGAACTTGCTCGAACTGGTTTTAAAATGAGAAAAAAACGTGATTTGGAAAGTGTGATTTGGAAATGAGGAAAAGGTTTTTAGAGCGAGTTTTAAAGTGGGAAAAATGTGATTTTGAAAGTGTGTTTGCAAAATGTGATCGGGTTTTCAGAAAAGTGTAAGATAGGCACTAGTCTCCCTCTATAGGTGACTCTCCCTAAACATAAGACTTACGGAATAAGAGTGTCTACTTGTTATGTGTCCTTTGGTTTGCAAGATATAAACTGTTAAGGTTTGATGAAGTGTTTATCTATTTGCATTTCTCATTTATACGATATAAACTGTATAAGTTTGACAGGGTGTTACTGATATTGTTCCACGATAAAAAGATCTTTTGAAAACCTCTTGATGTCACTATACTCGACACACTGCACTGAGTCACCGCCACAAAGCCGCTGACTGCAGCAGCGTGAGCTAGTGTGCGAGTATGACCATTCGCAGGAGTTGATGTCGTGTGACAGACAGTTGAATCTACCATGGGCCCTTGTTTATAACAGGGTGTACCAATGAGTGGGTTTTCTCAGTTCGTGGTTACGATATGTAGCACCGCTGTCAATACTCGAGGTCTATGAAGACCATGTGGGGAAGTTGATGACGTGTTTCATGATGTATTCATGTGAATGGCGTATACAGGCTGGATATACGCTATCCTACATAATGAGATCATGGAGTGTTTATAAACGAATGACGGAGAATTTATTGAGATTATAAAAGATCTATGGAATAAAGTTGTCGGTGCTATGTTACCTGTTGTTTGGTTATCTTTTGTTATTGTCTGTTGTTATATACATTGTTGAGTTGCGAGGGGTAGATTATAAGAGTTAATTTTCGTATGACGTCTTTAGAACGATATGGATGCCGTGAGAGGAGACTTGGTGACCGCACTAAGAAGCTTGACCCGAAATTTCGAAACCACACAAGCTGCATCTCCATCGTTGTTAGGAAACGATGCGAGCCCAATCCTTGTACAGTTCCGACGTTTCGATCCCCCGACCTTCGATGGAACAGGGGAACCAATCAAAGCGGACGAGTGGCTAAAGTCGTTGGATCGACTCTTTGGACTTTTGGCATTCACCGAAGAGCAGAAGATCTCCTGTGCTGTGTTACAACTCACTGGAGAAGCCAGCCACTGGTGGAAGTTATACGAAAGGACTATGGCACCCGAACATAGGAGTGCAATGTCTTGGGGAGTCTTTAAAGAAGTGATTAGACAAGATTTTCTACCTCAGTCATACCGTGACCAAAAGGAAGCAGAGTTTATACAGATTCATCAGGGAAATGCTTCCGTGGAAGAGTACGAGAAAAGATTTAACCGACTGAGTAGGTATGCGCCCCATCTGGTAGACACGAATGCCAAAAGGGTCAGATGCTTTAAAAAGGGTCTTCACTTGGAGATCAGCTCTGTCCTGGCTAGTCAGGGTGACATGCCTTATGCCGCAGTGGTTGAGAGAGCTAAAGAGATTGCTTCTCGTCACCACTTAGATATGGCTCCATCCAAGAAAGCGGAAATAGTGATAGGAAAGAGGAAATTGACCGGTCTAAGTCAAGACTTCGATCAGCACAAGGTCCCACGGACTAGTAATGCTCCGCTTCTTTCTACACCCAAGTTAGGGAACTCATGTTTCAGGTGCGGAAAACCTGGACATGTTGTGAGAGACTGTCTGAAATTTAGAAATCCATCAGCTTCAACATTGAGACCAAGGTCAGGGGGAATTCGGAGATGCTACAGATGCAGAGGGCCAGGACACATCTCAACTAACTGTCCGAGGTCTCGAAATTCACCGCTAGATACACGAAATTGCTACCGGTGTGGAGAACCGGGACATATTATGGCTAATTGTCAGAGGTTCAAAAGCTCAACAGCTGCAACACAAAGGCCAAGGTTAGAAGCAGGCCAGGCACGAACATTCGCCCGCCCTCCCTAGCTCAGAGACTACCAAGAGATAGACTAAGGATGATGGACTTTTAGTTTATATATGTAATAGTTAGATAGTAGCTCGTACCTTGGAGTAGCGCCCGTAAACCTTTTGTATAATGTACGAGCGGTTCATCTTTTGCTCATGCATACAAGATACCAGTTCGACTTTTGTTAAGCGATGGAATCTACGTTTTCTTCTCTCCTCGTATTTCTTGTTTAATTTCTTTATCTATAGTGCTGATATGACGATGGATCTGTTGAAGCATGTTGACGGTAGGATAGTCGCTGAAACTTTAGAAGTTAGTATCCCCTCGAGGAAGACGGTAAAGACAAAACACTTGTACCGTCGTCTTAAGATTGCCTTCGAGGATAGGACGCTTCAAGCAGATCTCCACGCTCTGGAGATGAAAGACTTCGATGTGATTTTGGGAATGGACTGGCTAGAGTCCAACCACGCGGTAATCAAGTGCCGTGAGAGGGAGATAACCTTCCAAGCACCGGGAGAGCCGGAGTTTACCTTCCACGGGACACGAGTTAAGGTCGACTCAAGGATTGTCTCGGCCATGAAAGCAACCCAGATGTTGAGTAAATGAGAATGCGAAGCATGGTTGGTTAATATGGTAAACTCCAAGAAGAAGCCAATTGCTATCGAGGAGGTACCGGTGATAAAAGAATTCACAAATGTATTTCCAGAGGACTTACCAGGTCCTCCACCGGATCGACAAGTAACCTTCTAGATAGATCTCATCCCCGGATCAGCACCGGAGCCAAATGCTCCTTATCGGATGGCGCCGAAAGAATTGCAGGAATTGAAGGTTCAGCTTCAGGAGCTGTTAGATAAGGACTTCATCAGACCGAGTGTGTCGCCCTGGGGAGCACCGGTACTGTTCGTGAAGAAGAAGGATGGTAGCCTCCGGATGTGTATTGACTACTGAGAGCTGAACAAGAAAACAATAAAGAACAAGTATCCACTGCCTCAGATTGAAGATCTCTTCGATCAATTAAGAGGTGCTAGTGTGTTCTCGAAAATTGACTTAAGATCGGGATATCACCAGATGAAAGTCAAAGACGCTGATATATCCAAGACAGCATACAGAACGAGATATGGCCCCTACGAGTTTGTAGAAATGCCATTCGGGTTGAGTAATGCTCCGGCTGTCTTCATGGATTTAATGAATCGCATCTTCCATCCTTATCTTGACCTTTTTGTCATAGTGTTCATTGATGATATTCTCATCTATTCGTGCGACAGAGCGCACCATGAACAACATCTTAGAATCGCACTGGAAGTACTAAGGAAAGAAAAACTTTATGATAAATTTAAGAAGTGCGAATTCTGGATGGACAAAAATTGGCTTTCTGGGCCACATTGTTTCTGCGGAAGGGGTTGAGGTGGATCCTGAAAAAGTGGCAACTGTTAGCAATGGGGAGACTCCAACGAATGTAAAGGAAGTTCGGAGTTTCATCGGCCTAGCTGGATATTATCGAAGATTTATAGAAGGGTTCTCGAGGATCGCCACTCCGATGACACGCTTGACCAGAAAAGATGTGAGGTTTCAGTGGAATGAGCGGTGCGAGCGAAGTTTCCAGGAACTAAAGAAAAGACTGACAGAAGCACCAGTCTTAGTAGTTCCAGATATGTCCAAGGAATTCGTAATCTACAGCGACGCGTCCAAAGAAGGTTTGGGGTGTATATTGATGCAGGAAGGAAAAGTGGTGGCATATGCATCAGGCCAGCTGAAGGTCCACGAACAGATTTATCCGACTCATGATCTAGAACTAGCAGCAGTGGTACACGCCCTAAAGATCTGGAGACATTATCTCTATGGCGTGAAGTGTGCAATCTACACTGACCACAAAAGCCTGAAGTACTTCTTCGAACAGAAGGAGCTCAACATGAGACAAAGGAAATGGCTAGAGTTGGTAAAAGATTACGATATCACAATCCACCATCATCTCGGAAAGGTAAACGTGGTGGCTGACGCCCTTAGCAGGAAAGGGAAATGAGTAGTAACATCGATGATCACCAATCAACACCAACTAGTCGAGGAGATGTCGAAACTTAATTTGGAGATACTCTCGCCACCGATCAATATTAAATCCTGAATGGCAGCGTTATTTGTAACACCCACGCCGCGGGACCGAATTGTGGAGGCTCAGAAGAAGGATAAGTTTCTAAAGAAGATGAAAGCTCTGATGGATAAGGGAATTGCTGAAGACTTTTCTTTGGCTATGGATGGAGCTCTAATCTTCAGAGGAAGGTTATGCGTGCCTAAGAACAAGGAATTAAAAGAGGAAATACTCAAATAAGCGCATTGCACACCTATAGCTGCACACCCAGGAGGTACAAAGATGTACCGAGACTTGAGGGCGAATTTCTGGTGGAGCAAACAGTAGAAGTAATAAAGAAGATTCGGGACCGGATACGAGTGGCCCAAGATCGACAGAAATCGTATGCAGATAAGAGACGAAGAGAGCTGAGATTTGAAGTTGGGGACAAAGTTTTCCTCAAAGTATCTCCCACTAAAGGAGTTCACCGTTTTGGAAAGAAGGGAAAACTGAAACCAAGGTACGTGGGACCGTTCGAAATCTTGGATCAAGTTGGGGAGGTCGCGTACCGACCAGCTCTACCACCGGACTTTGCTGGGGTGCACAATGTCTTCCATGTGTCTATGCTACGGAAATATATTTTTGATCCAAATCATATAATCGATCGTGAAAGCACCGAACTGGAAAAGGATTTGACATATGAGAAAGTCCTAGCCATCTTGGACAGAAAGAAACGACAATTTAGGAACCGAGAGATGGCTATAGTGAAGGTCCAGAGGAGCCGTCACGGAAGGGAAGAGGTAACCTGGGAGTTGGAGGACGAGATTTTGAGGAAGTACCCCGACATACCGATCCTAGGTATACGTTTGTTTATCTTTCTAAGTACGTGCTCAATTTCGAGGACGAAATTATTTTAAGGGGTAAGGGATGTAGCACCCCGGATCAAAATGAGCATAATTGAATAAATAAATATTTGAACCCCGACTTAATCATTATGTGCGTATGTTTTAACTGTTTAATTTAGTAAGTGCGTTTCAGATGCTTGGCTAACGCCGGTTTTAGATTTAGATGGGTATATTTTTCGTGACATGGAACCTAGAATATGATTTTACCAAGAGATTCATATCGGAAATACGAGAAAACAGAAACAAACTAGCGGTTAATCGGAGACCCGTAGTTCAACTAGCGAAGGAAAGGGTAAAGTTTTGATAAAAGGTAAAAATAAAAATAATATTATAATGAAAGGTAAATTGAGATATTTTTGGTAAATAGTAACTTTTCAACGGTGAAAAGGTAAATTCCAAAATCTATAAATAGGGGCTCATAACTTTCAAAACTTATACGTTTTCAAAGCCGACAACCCGAGCGACGCTCGCGACGCGAACACGTAAGTTCTCTTTCTTTTCTTTTCCTTTACGTTTTTATTTTCCGCCGCCGCCGGAGTGCCGCCGGAGAGCCGCCGGAGCGCCGCCGCCGCCGCCGCCGTCGCCGCCGCCGGCCAGCAGTGGTGCTGGTGGTGGTGTGTCGGGTGACGGGTGCGCGCCGGGTTGTGCGTCGGGTCGGGCGTCGGGTGCGCCCCGGGTTGTGCGTCGGGTCGGGCGTCGGGTGCGCGCCGGGTTGTGCGTCGGGTGTGCGTCGGGATGTGCGTCGGGTCGGGCGTCGGGTGCGCGCCGGGATGTGCGTCGGGTGCGCGTCGGGTGCGTGCCGAGTGCCGGGTGTGCGCCGGGTGCCGAGTGCGCGCGGGTGCGAGCGCTGGGGGTCCAGCGTGCGCGGGCGACGGGGACCGGGTGGCTGAGGAAACTCGGCAGCTGCCGGGTGATGCGCGAGCTGTCGGGTTGGCTTTCGCCCGACGCCGGGTGCTCACGGGCCCCGGAGCACGTAATGCCGTATTTTCGATCCGCCGTATCCTTAACAAACGTTTTTCCGCCAGGACCCTTTACAGCTTTAACTATATTGTATTTAAGACCTAAGAAAAACACCGTAATTTGTAGGCTACTGTGGACTAAGCTTGAGGTGTTGAGTTGTCGGACGTACTGTCCTAGCTACTCACGCGGTAACCACTATACGAGGTGGGGGTAATTTCTAACTCTGGATCTGTTTACAGCTTTCCCTATTTGTGAAATATGATTGGGAATCTAAGTGCTGTGTTTATACTTGCTGTGCCATATTATATCTGTGAAAGGGCCGAGGTCCTCCGATCATGCATTCTGTTCGTCCCCTGCTATTTTCTACTACTCAGTGGAGGTGTCGTGAGCCTCTTTAAATGCACTAACGGTGAGATACCGTTACATAGGGTAAGACGGGGGAATCCCGCACCTATACGTCCCTTGCAATTTCTAATATCTGCTTTGCATATATCTGTGCTGTGACAACGTGACTGTAAGTTAGCTTTTCGGTATTTAAATTCTGTCAGGAGTCTTATGAGGTGGATGTTATCCCCACTGAGTGTATTCAACGCACTCACCCCTTAATCTGTACTCACACTACAGGAGATGAAGAAGCTGGTGAACCCTAGACGGAGGGAGATAGTGCTAGCTGTTGGTTTTTCTGATAAATGGTCTAGTTAAAACATTTCCGAACACGTTTTCAAACAGTTTATGATCTGTATATATCTTTGGGTTCTTATGAGGATGGGAGATCCTGATGTGTAGCTTCCGCTGAATATGATGTATATTATCGGTGAGAGACCGAATGATATCGGCCGAGGCCGGAGGTTGTTGTGAGATGGTTTATTATCGCCCCTTATCTCTTTCTTCTGTTGTCCCTTGCTTAACTCTTTCTGTATGTGTTATGCGTCCCTTGCTTTTCTATCTTCACGCCCGGGTAAAACTCTGATATTTTTAACGAAAGATTTTGGGGCGTGACACCTACAACCATCGGAGCTTGAAAAGTATGGCTTTGAGTTCATAGAGGAGATGTGAAATCTATTCAAACAGTATTTCATCTCAAAATCAATAAAGAAAAGTTTTAAGAAGAATAAACTGAAGCCTGAATACGAGTTTCTTCATGACATCTACACGTATTCCATTGAAGGCAGATGTGGAAGATTTGATAGATGTACTTAACTCCGATTAAGGTTAATGATTTCCATTATGAAAGGAGTGACAGTCAACTAGAACAGGTTCATTTTGCGGAGAATCTGGGAAGAGACCTCTAAGAAAACTTTAAGAAAGAATTTCAGAATCACCATCACTTTCATTCTCTACAAGTTGGGAATTGAAGTAGAAAAAGCCATACATATCCCTCCTGGATGGTACTTGGGTGTGAAGAAATGCTTATTCAGAAAGAAAGCTATGGTGAATACACAACAACCAAAGAGATAGGAAGTCACTGCAACAAGCAAGATTGCAGAAAGTGACTCAGAAAAGGAAGCTGCTGCAGAACACAACAGTGATGCTGAGAAAGAAGTTGCTGAACCCTCATCCTCAAATGGCAATGATGATGAAGATGATGATGATATGCCTCTTTTGAAGAAGAAGAGAGAGTATGTCTTGCCAATGAGTAAGATGATATATGCTGATCTTGCTAGGATCACCAACTCCGATGAGGTTCAGTCTGTTGAAGCAGATACAAGTACTAGTTAGGATGTTGATGATGACCAGGAAGCAGAACATGAAGCTTATCAGGCTACTGATCAGGAAATAGATGACAGTCTTGCCCTTGTGCCAGTACCACAAGTCAAACACCTCATCCTGCTGGGTAGGAAGGAGATGAGGAAGAAGAAGAAGCAATTGTTTTCTAAGAAAATGAGAGAGCTTGGAAGTAGAAAACAGAAAAGGCAATCGAATGAGTAGCAAGCGCTGGTGGTCAGAAGAGATGATGAAGAACAAATCACCTAGATCGAAGCTTGGGTTGATTATGAGAAGACCATCAGTGACATCGACTCAAACATGACTTACAACCTCTTATCTGAATCCGTTGAGTCGATCAATGACAACTTCTTCAAAATCTATGAACTCTGGAGAAAGATGCACCTTTTTAGAGGTAAAGAGTTGCTTGCATGGAAAGACTGTCCTTAATTGGGTTGAGCTTTCAAAATCTGATGACATGTTGTCTCTACTGCAGCCAGAGTTTTCAGAATCCTGTAGGAAAGCTAAGCTTCTGGAGATCATTGAGAAGTAGGAAACTTTGAGGAAGTATAAAACCGCTAAAGGGAAGAATCCCTTTGATGAAATATAAGGGTAAACAGTCGATGAAAGTGGGTAGGACAACACATTGATGAACCCCACCGCCGAGACTATAAGGAACCCAACAGGACTTGAGCTAACTGAAGCCAATTAGCTCACCTCGTTGTTGAGCAAGCTAACCAACTGATGTTGCAGTTGGATTTGTAAGCGAGTGTTGCTAAACCGATTAGACAAACTCCTTGCAAGCTGCAATCAGGAGAAGGAAGCAGTGTTGCTAAAGGACATGATTCTCCCACCTTCCACAAGATGGTTGCAACACTGTCCCCCATTGTAAGTCTTGATGTAATGGAGATCGATGAGCAAGAGTTGGTTGATTATGAAGATTCCTCGGAGTACATGGAGTTAGCATCTGAGGGGGAACCTTCAGAAAAGATTCAAGGAGTCCTTGATAGCTTGAAGGAAGAAATCACCGATGAAGCAACCACAGAGGAAATTGCTGAGGCAAGACTACCTGTACTAGCTCGATAGCAGTATAGAATGTTGAAAGTGAATAGGATGCAGTAGATGCTGATGTTGCAATCCTTGCAGTAATTGCTGAAGAGATCATCAATATAGTCCAAGCTGAAATAGAAAGATCAGAGGATGATCACTTCTTGGTGGAATTACAGCATATCATTGAGAGCACATATGTTGATGCTCAGAACCTAGACAGATGCTGCCACTAGAGTTGTTGAAGTAATCAAGGATGCTGAAGATGAGAATGTTGTTGAGACAACTTCTCCTAAGCAGACCTCGGGCGCAGTTACTGCTGAGGTAATATTGGCGGAGGATTTAGAAGGGAATGATGAGGAAGAGATAGCACCTCGAGGAGGAAATGATGATCTAATTGCTACTCCGGAACAAGATCTCGAGAATGATGGAGGAGATTTCTCAGACGATGATGAAGATCTTGGAGGTGATAGTTGTTAGGATATTTTTGACTAAGTTTTGATGAGACAATGTAATATTAGATGAAACTTTTGAGTACCCATTTTCCACATTTTATAAGTGGACTAAGGTTTGATGATTTTAATATTCTTAGATATAACTTCTAAATTATATAGATCAGAAAAGATAGAGACAGTTGATCCTTAGCAGGTTTCGGGGTTCTTAAAGAGACTTGAAGACTGCCCTTGTGAATGGAGGATAGAAAGTTGAAGGAATCTGGACCAGTAAGCAGATAATACAGAAAACAGGAAGCTGACTGCAGGTTTCGAGAACAGAAAGCTGTTCTGGAATAGGAAGCTGATGCAGATCAAAAAAGCTGGCACAAAGTAGTAAACATCCACTGTAGCCTTTGCAGGAAGCTGTAAATATACCAGACATATTCAATGCAGTACGAGGAATACATTGATATCACACGAAGAATGGCTCTTGTCAAGGATCCGTTAGATAGAGGCTTGTACCAAGCCAATAAGGAGATGCCGCCTAGATCTGTGGCTCTGCAAGCACTGTAGCAGAAGTATGGCACAACTAATGCGGGTCAGAGAAATGATAAGAATCAATAGCCGTATTTTTCAGACGTATTAATTACAAAGATTTGAAGATCACTTTTTGACATGACATGGACAATGCCTTTCTTCAATGGGCATTTTTCCAACTGATATAAATAGAAGAGTGGAGTGACTGTGAAGACTACTGGACAACAGAACAACTGAGCTACCAACTATTCTCAAGATTTTTCAAGCTCTCATATTTCTCAAGCTTTCAAAGTTCAGTCACTCAACCTTCGAAACAGTTTATCTTTCAAGTGTTCGAGCTCTCAAGTTCAAGACTAACTTCACCGCAATAGTTGAAGAAACTTTTTATCCTTTTAACCATTTTTGTTGTGTGTGCTAGGTTGTTTTAGTTTGGTGTAACTTAGTTGATAGGATTGAGATCCTTGCTAAGTATATAGTCTTGTGTAGGCTATTTGCCCTGTGTGGTGGGATTGTGTACCCTATGTGGGTTGTGGTCTATGAATCTAAGATTCTGTAGGTATAACTTGTTAGGAAGAGGTTTGTAAAGTTGAGACTTGTAAATCGAACTGACCTAACGAAGTTTCTCTTTTGGGAAGGAGTAGAGTGGTCGTAGAAGGATTACACCACCTTCGAACCACTATAAGCCATAAGTGTTTACTTGTTTTTATCTTTGTGCTTTGCATTGATATACTTGTTGCATAAATCACAAGCATTTTGCTAAAACCCTTTATCAAACAACATACTTGCGAAAGAAAACATTTTCCAAAACAGAAGCTCTATCGAATATTTTCCACTGCATACTGTGATACTGAGTCAGGAACCTAGATCAGTATTCTGCCAAGTTTTTGAATCGAGTCAAGTTACTGCATTCTTCCTTGAATCAGTAACTTGTTCACCAAAGTTTTAAAAAAGTTACAAAAATCAATAGAGGTTCATTCACCCCCCTCTAAACCTCTGACCACTTGGGACCAACAATAGTCCACCTGGTTCACCATTCCGGATAGTGGAACCTACTGATGCTATAAGAAGACGTATGCATCAGTATGCTAAAGAAGCAGCATAATAACAAGATCATAGTGAGAGTCAAGCTCTGGTTCCTTACATTCAAAAACCAGCAGAACCAACCCAAGCAGAAACCTTGACTCTTACTGATGCACATGAGCAATCCCTCCAGAGGATTATGGATGTTGTACAAGGACTCATTCGGGCGTTGCAGATGCATGAAGTAAACATGACCAACAACATTCATATGTGCGACAGGTCACATTCCTCGTCGATGGAAAATCTGAGAAGAGAGCTATCTGAGCTTCCTTCCAGAATTCAGAACAGACTCAATGCTGAATGGAAAGCACAACATCATGAGTGGAAAATAGTTGAAAGAGCACAACAAGCTGCTAGTGAAGCAAGAGATAACTCCATCGATGAAATCAAAAGCACTCTTACTGAACAACATCTCTTGCTCAACTCTTTTCAAGAAAATGCAACAATACAAGCTCGTCCATCTCAAAGCACAAATGATAGCTCCAAACATGTGTCTACTGAATCAGCATCTCCACAGTCTACCCCAATTGATAATGACAAAAAGGGGGAAAATAAGAGAAAATCAGATAAAGAGTTGAATGTTTCAGTGGAAGAAGTCATGAAGGACTTGGAGGAAGAAGAAGAGGATGAAGAGCATTTGGCCAGGAAGATCAGATTCTAGACACGGCCAAAGTCCTCAATCCAAAAAAAGAAGAACGATAAACATGAAGGAGGTATAGGTGTTAGGGCTGCTGCATCTAAAGCAGCAAGCAACACTGTATCTCATCAAGTAGAAAGAACAATTGTTGCACCAACTCAGAGAAGAAGTAATAGACAACAGCAGCAGCAGCAGGACAACAAACAATAACAACAACCTATCTAGAAGAGCAGACCCTTTGAGTGTAGCTGTTGTCAGAAGGCAGGATGAAGAAATATGAAGATAGCTGAAAGAAGTTGAAGAAAAGAGAAGAAGAGATATGGAAGATTGGATGCCAAGGCTAGGTGTGATTGGAGAAAAGAAAACAGATCTTGCTAAGAAAATTGATGAAGCTCTATATTCATATCCACTTCAAGATGTTCCCTACTTTGATCCAGATCATAGTTCCGCTGAAGTATCTGTTTTATTGGATCAAAGACCCTTAAAAGAAAGCATTGCATGGGATTTGAAGAGTTTTGACAAGGTGATTCTACCGAATCACAGAAATTCAACATTTGAAGAGATAACTCTCTATAAAAGGTCAGAATTCTTAAGATATTTTAGACACCTGTGTTAACTAAATTGCTTCGCTAGATATGTTACATGTCTTGTGGCTTTGGAAAGATATGAATAGCTAGCAAGGGATGGAGAGCTGGAAAATCAGAAAGAGTTGATAAAGAAAATCAAGCAAGGAGCACATATTTCATTCTGTGAAGACTTTTGACTACGGTGGATTCAGATTCCTGACATCAAGAAGAAGCTTGAAGAGACTTATCAAGAGTCTATTATCAATTTGTGAAAGGGAACGAAGTTCGAGAAGAGAAACCACCAAAAGATGATTCAGTAAGAAGAAAACTCTTTGGAAGAAAACATTTCTGAGGAAGTAATAGCTTACTACCATTTCTATAAACATCTATCTGTAAGCACTTCTTATAACTTGTATTTTACTTCTCTAATATATTCAAGTTACTGATACTGGAACATATTCACTTCGCGCTCTTCGATTCGATATAGGACATCATGCTAGATTTACTTGTCTAAAAATATGAGCTATGAAGATATGATGCTAGCTCACTCGAATCATTATATGAAAAATCCAAGTATCTATAATGTATGAATGTATATGCTATATAACACTCTAAATTCTTGCAATGAACTGCATAATGTAATGGTTTTGTCATTATAAAAAAAGGGAAAAATTGTTAAGATATTTCTGTTTAGATTTTGATGAGACAAACAGTAATGTAATAGGGATTTGGAGTACCCCATTTTTCCATGATGTTTATATGAAAACTTAGTTTTGTTTCTTAAGTTTCAATCTGAGTTGAAGATTGGAGTAGCGTGGAATTCAGCAAGAAGGAAGTTACTGATAGTAGGAATCAACAAGGAGTCCCTATCGGATACTGCATTCAAAAAACAGTAATATAACAAGCAGCAATACAATAAGCAGTAAGAAGAATTGGTAACAGAAAGCTAGCACGAAACAGAAAGGTGACATGACATTCTCAACAGAAAGCAGGAAGAGACAACACGTATTATTATGTAGTACGAGGAATATTACTGCTATACGAGAATTCATCGTGTCAAAATAGCCAGTAGAAAGAAGTGATCGAGCTGTACATATAGACCGTGTCATGCCGACACATGGACCGACAACCTGAAATAAACCAGACGTCGAGGATCGTCTGTAGCGCCCCGGATCAAAATGAGCATAATTGATTAATTAAATATTTAACGTATGACTTAATAAGTATGAGCGTTTACTTTGACTGTTTAATTAATTACGTGTGTTTTAGATACGTGTCTAATGTGTGTTTCGGATCGATATTTTTCTTCGACATGGTATATAGAATATTTTATACCATTAGATGTGTCTTGGAAAGACGAGAAGATAGAAACGAACTAGGGGTCAATCGGAGACCCGTAGCTCAAACGGCGACGAAAAGGGCAAATCACGGAGTTTAGGTCGGAAAATCGGAAGATATTTCCGATGAATAGTAATAAGGGAAAAGTCAACCGATGAATAGTGATTGAGATATTTTGGATGAATAGTAACTTCTCAAAATCTATAAATAGGGCCTCCCCCAATTCATTTTTCACCGTTTTCTCGAGCGAGCTGAACGAGCCGAGCGCGACGAAAACACGTAAGTTCTCTCTCCTCCCTCCTCTCCCTCTCTCCTCTCTTTTCTGCCTCCGGCGCGCCACTGCCGGAGCGTCCGCCGGCGCCGGCGCCGGTGGTGGCCGGAAAATCTGTAAGTTGTCGGTTTCAGTTGATTTTCACACACAACGTTCGTCTCGACGAGACGAATTTAGAACAGGTCTCAGAATTCAACTCCGACTTCTCGTTCGCCGGAAAACAGCGAAAAACCAAAGCAAAACCCTAACCCTAACCCTTGATCACCCTTTCTCTCTCCTCTGAGTTTTCTCTCTCCACCGCGCCGGAGACCTGGGAAGGAGCTGGCCGAGAAAACTCGACCAGCCTAGTCGAGCCACGCACGCCTGCCGAGAAATCTCGGCCCTTGCCGAGTGGAGCTGACCCGCTGCCGAGAAAACTCGGTAGCTGCCGAGACGAGGATGCCGAGCTGCCGAGACCATCGGGTGCCGTGCGCGCCCGTCGTGTTCCGACGTGCACGCGACGCCGTGTTCTCGATCCGAACCCCGTTTTTTCCACCGTACGTCAACATCGAGTCGTCGCTGACGAGATGTTGTTGACCGAGGGTCGTGGGCCCGGTCAAAGTCAACTCTTTGACCAAAATTACCTTTATACCCCTCAATCTGAAAATGCTCCGTTCGAGCTCGTTTCAACTCCGATCGAGCTCATTCTTTTTCCGTCGTGACCCAAATGAAATCCTCTATTAGATCAGCCTTTGAAACAGATCTGACCCTCTCGTTTCTTGGACTCCGATCTTTAGATCTCTAGATCCGACACGCCTTTAACGAACGTTTTTCCGCCGGGAGTTTTTATAGCTTTATTTATACGTTTTTAAGGATCTAAGAACACCGTAATGTATGTAGTCTATCAGTTGGATTGAACATCGAGATACGGGATTTGAGACACGAGTTTTGAGACTCGAGCTTTGAGATATCCGATCTCTGGTACTCGCTACTCACGTGGTAACCACCGAACGAGGTGGGGGTAACTTCTGAACCCTAATAACTCTATTTATTTAATGTTTTCCATATTTGATATATGAACTGTTGAACTCTACGTGCTGTTATTATTTGCTATGATTACTATGTACATGCATACATTATGAATATGATATATGTGGACGGAAGTCCAAAATCATGTTAAGATGGACTGGTGACCCATAAAAGCACCATATGTTAAGATGGACTGGTGGCCCATAAAAGCACCATACGTTAGGGATGAACTGGTTGCCCGTAAAAAGCACTAGCAGAACGGAGGTCCATGATCTCGTTTTGGGATGGACTGGTGGCCCGTAAAAAGCACCAACGGAACGAAGGTCTATGATCTCGTTCTGGATGGACTGGTGGCCCGTAAAAAGCACCAATGGACTGGTGGCCCATAAAAGCACCATATGTTAGATGAGTACTCTTAGAGTTATGTGTCCGTATTTTATGTGCAATGCATTATATGTGCTATGTCTAATTGTTGAACTATTATATATATTGGATTTGTGTATCTGCTTAATAATATTAGAAACTTGGAGATTATTTCCACGAGTGTATTCAACGCATTCACCCCCCACCTGTACTCACACTACAGGAAATGAAGAGACTCAGGATGCGTAGAGAGAGGGATGCCTTATCAGCTGTGTCTTATTCCGGTTGTGTCTTTTAAAATATCAGTTGGTCATTTGTAAAATTTAAACTGTTCATTTTCTTTGTAAAGGATCCTGATGTATTTTTATATTTGTAAAATCGCCCCTTATCTCTTCCAAACGATTTCTGTTTTAATTTCATGCACGTCTTTTCCCCTTCTTTCTTCACGCCCAATAGAAAACTCTGATATTTTATGAAAAGAAAACGGGGCGTGACAGATGGTATCAGAGCCTAGTTCTACCCTTTCTAGGACTTTGCTCGAACTTGTTTGATAAAGTGAAAACGAGAAAAATGTGTTTTGAAAACGAGAAAATCTTTTCGAAAAGAAATGGATAAGCACCATCCTCTCTCTATATGTGTCTCTCTCTGAAAATGGACTGGATATAAAGAGTGTTTATCTGTTATATGTTATCTTGTTTGCATGACACATACGGTTTAGGTTTGATGAAGTGTTAAGGATATACGGTTTAGGTTTGATGGGGTGTTAATAATATTGTGCCACGATAAAAAGATCTTTTAAAAACCACTGGATGCCCCGGATCAAAATGAGCATAATTGATTAATTAAATATTTAACGTATGACTTAATAAGTATGAGCGTTTACTTTGACTGTTTAATTAATTACGTGTGTTTCAGATACGTGTCTAATGTGTGTTTCGGATCGATATTTTTCTTCGACATGGTATATAGAATATTTTTATACCATTAGATATGTCTTGGAAAGACGAGAAGATAGAAATGAACTAGGGGTCAATCGGAGACCCGTAGCTCAAACGACGACGAAAAGGGCAAATCACGGAGTTTCGGTCGGAAAATCGGAGGATATTTCCGATGAATAGTAACGAGGGAAAAGTCAACCGATGAATAGTGATTGAGATATTTTGGATGAATAGTAACTTCTCAAAATCTATAAATAGGGCCTCCCCCAATTCATTTTTCATCGTTTTCTCGAGCGAGCCAAACGAGCCGAGCGCGACAAAAACACGTAAGTTCTCCCTCCTCCCTCCTCTCCCTCTCTCCTCTCTTTTCTGCCTCCGGCGCGCCGCTGCCGGAGCGTCCGCCGGTGCGGCGGCGGTGCCGCCGGTGGTGGCCGGAAAATCTGTAAGTTGTCGGTTTCGGCCGATTTTCGCACATAACGTTCGTCTCGACGAGACGAATCTAGAACAAGTCTCGGAATTCAATTCCGACTTCTCGTTCGCCGGAAAACAGCGAAAAACCAAAGCAAAACCCTAACCCTAACCCTTGTTCACCCTTTCTCTCTCCTCTGAGTTTTCTCTCTCCACCGCACCGGAGACCTAGGAAGGAGCTGGCCGAGAAAACTCGACCAACCTAGTCGAACCACGCACGCCTGCCGAGAAATCTCGGCCCTTGTCGAGTGGAGCTGACCCGCTGCCGAGACTCGGATGCCGAGCTGCCGAGACCGTCGGGTGCCGCGCGCGCCCGTACGCGCCCGTGTGCGCCTGTCGGGTTCCTACGTGCACGTGACGCCGTGTTGTCGATCCGAACCCTGTTTTTTCCGCTGTACGTCAATATCGAGTCGTCGCCAACGAGATGTCATTGACCGAGGGTCGTGGGCCCGGTCAAAGTCAACCCTTGACCAAAATTACCATTTTATCCCTAAACCTAAAATACTCCGTTTGAGCTCGTTTTAACTCCGTTTGAGCTCATTCTTTTTGCGTTGCGATCCTTATTTCATTTCCTAACATCTCAGCCATTTGGGTTGAACTTTCAGCCTTGTCTCCAAAATTCCAATCTTTAGATCGTTCGAGCCGTCGCGTCGTTAACGAAAGTTCTTTCATCGGTAACATTACAGCTTTAATTATACGTTATTAAGGATCTAAAAAATGATATAACATTTGTAGGCTACTTGTTGGACTAAGCTTTGAGGTACTGGGTTATCAGACTTACTGTTCTAGCTACTCACGTGGTAACCACCGAACAAGGTGGGGGTAATTTCTAACTCTTTATCTGTTTACTGTTTTCCCTATTTATGAAGCATGATTGAGGAATACTAAATGCTGTGAATTTACATGCTATGCCATACTATATACTGTGAAAGAACTTCGGTTCACATTGCATGTTCGGAGAGACCTACGGGACTGTAAAAAATCGTCTCCCTCCCTTCTACTACTCTATTGATGTTTGGTGGCCCTCATGAAATGCACCAGCGGTATTGAGACCGTTTTATAGGGTAAGACGGGCTGATCCCGCACCTATCCTTCTTACCATTTCTAATATCTGCTATGCATTTTACATGCTGTGATTGAATGTTACTTTCCTGTACGATATAACTATTGCATGTTATAAGATGCGGACTTTATCCCCACGAGTGTATTCAACGCACTCACCCCCTTATTCTGTACTCACACTACAGGAGCTGATGAACATGTTGAACCCTAGAAGGAGAGAGGTGGTGCTGTTCCTGAACTTTTGTTTCTAAGATGTTATCGCACTAACAGTTTCAAAACAATGTTTTATTTAAATCACGTTTTGTAATAATATTTGATGTGTTTCAGATGTGAGATCCTGATGGTTTATTTTGCTGCTTTGTTATGTTGTATATATATCGGTATGGAGACCGAATATTGTCGGTAGTGAGACCGACTGTTGATATGTGAATGATCCATATCATCCCTTACCTCTTTCTTCTGTCGTCTCTAATCCCCTTTTTCTATCGTCTTTTGCTATTTCTTCTTCACGCCCATTGGAAAACTCTGATATTTTATGAAAAGAAAACGGGGCGTGACATCGTCGCATTTAATGAACTATAAAATAAGACAGAAACTTTTCCCTAATTTTCTAGAATCATTTAATGCAAGAGCAGAGAAGATCAATGAAGATCAAGGTAATTCAAATTCAAATGAAGTATGTCTCTCTTCAATTGACACATTTCCTACAACTATATATAGAGGAAGAAACTACTGGAATACTGATTTTCGAATTCTCTCTAGCAAGAACATTCTCTCAAGTATTCAGTCATTCAACCTCACTATGAAGTAGCCATGTCCTCGAGTGTTTCAAGAACTTCAGAGTTATCAAGGTTGACTTTGAAGCACCAGTTGAAGACCCCATATACTTTTAACCTTTGTGTTGTGTGCTAGGTTGTTTATCGGTGTCCTCAATGGGAAGGATTTAGATCCTCATTGAGTGTTAGTCTTATTTGTGTTAAGGCTCTAACTCTGAGTGAGTTAGCAGTACCCTGTATGGGTTAGCCTAAGGATTCTTGTGATTCCTATAGGTGATAGCTTGCTAGGTGTTAGATTGTTAAGATAAGTCTTGTAAATCAATCTTACCTAATGAAGTTCCTCCTCAAAGAAGTAGAGTGGATGTAGAACGAATACACCACCTTCGAACCACTATAAACCTGTTCGTGTGCTTTTATTACTTTATCATATTTGTGCTACTTTATATATTTGTTCATTCTGCATAACGAAGTTTGAGAAAATCCTATTTCGAAATGAAAACATTTTTCAAAAAGAATTTATCTCTGTATTTTTCTACTGCATACAGGAGTCTGAAACAGTAAGCTGAAACAACATTATGCCCAGCTTACTGATATTGTATCATTTGCTATTTTGTGAAGTAGAATTCAACATCAATAGTTCATAAAAATTTGTAAAAGAAAAATTTGATTGAGGTTCATTCACCCGTCCCTCTGAACCACTTGGGACCAACACTCACTAATAAAATCATCTTTATCCACATATCTTAACACAATGGCCATTTGCTCCCTTTTTGACTCATCTCGAGATTCATCTTCAATAATGCAATACCTGACATCACCAATTTTTTCTTTGATGTATCTTTGAATTCTACTCGCATAAAGTGACAAAATCTCTTTTTGAATTTGAGGTGAAGAATAAGAAGCATCACCAGGAGCTTTTCCAAGATAATTGAACTCACCTCATCATTATAAGAAGCTGTATGACTTATAATTTCTAAGAAATTTCAACAATTATCTGAATCTGGACATACAACACGAGCTCTAAAAACTATATCTTAAAATGTACATAATTTTGAACATCAATAGAAATAGAAACTTTAAGTCTCAAACAATTTTTCTCAACTATCTCAGAGGATTATGATTCTCTCAATATGTTGCAGTGAATTCATTAGATCATGAGACTGTTTCACATCTATCTTTGTGATAAATTTGGACATTTGCCTTCATGAATAAAAAAAGAGCAATTTTTACAGTTACTTTCTTCCAAGCTTGAAATCCATCCACATTAAATGCATTAGCCTATGCAACTTCGTCACTTTTGTTGTAGCACCCCAGACAAAAAACTAAGCATAATTGATTAATTAAATATTAAACCCTTAATTCAATTATTATGTGTGTTAATTTTGAATGTTTAATTTAATTATGTGCGTTTCAGATACGTGTTTAACGCCGGTTTTAGATGGATATAATTTCTAGACATAGAACATAGAATATATTTATACCATTAGATGTGTAACGAAAAAACAAGAAGATAGAAATGAACTAGAGGTCAATCGGAGACCCGTAGCTCAAATGGCGAAGAAAAGGGCAAACCATGAAGTTTTGGAAAATCCGAAGATATTTACGGTGAATAGTAACTTAGATATTTTCAAAATCTATAAATAAGGGCTCATTCGATTCACTTTTCACCATTTTTACGAACGAGCCTAAAGCAACGAAAACATGTATGTCTCTCCTCCATTCTCTTCTTTGTTTTTTGTCTCCGGCGGGTGGTGCGACTGCCGTCGGTGGCCGGAAAATTTCAAAGTTATCGGTTTCGGTTGATTTTCAAACATAACGTAGGTCTCTTCAAGATGAGTCTAGGACGGTTTCCGGAATTCCAATCCGATGTCTCGTTCGTCAGGAAATGGTGAAAAACTGTCTCCAAACCCTAAACCCTAGTTTATCACCCTTTCTCTCTCCTCTGATTTCTCTCTTTCTTTCTCGCTGGAGCATGCACCGAAGAGGCTGTCGGAGGTGTGGGGAAGCCGCTGGAGGGGCAGCACCGGAGCTGAAATGGGTGGTAGAAAGGTGGTGGTTGCAAGGTGTTTTGTGTGTTTTATTGAAGTTTGGGGACAGTTTTTTGGGTACTGTTCATGCCGGAATCCGGTGAAGGGTGGCCGGAGGTGGTGGTCACTGGAGCAGGGTTTCCCGCAGTAGGTGGCGGCGCCGCCACCGCAGTTGGCGGCTACTGGAAGTTGGCTGAAAGTTAGGCGCGTAGGGCGCTGGGCGCGCACGCCGGGAGGGGCTGGGCATGTGACGCCGGGTGCGTAGTCGTGCGCGGTCGTACGCACGTCTGGACACAGGCTCATGTGCACTGGGCAGGCGACGGGAGCCGTGCGTGCGTGCGGAGCTAGCGACAGGTAGACGTGTGTGTGCGTGAGCGAGCGACGGGTGCGTTGCGCGTGCGGTGCCGAGTCCGTAGTGCGAATCTCGTTTTTTTTCATTGTACGTTATCATCGAGTCGTCGGCAATGTGATGTCATCGATCGGGAGTTGGGGGTCCCGGTCAAAGTCAACCTTTTGACCAAAATTACCAAAATACCCCTCAATCTTAAAACGCTTCGTTTGAGCTCGTTTCAACTCCGATTGAGCTCATGTTTTTTCTGTTGCGACCCAAATCTCGCCCTCTTTCATCTCAGCCTTATAAACTGATATTTCCATCTGGTTTCTTCAACCTCAATCTTTAGGTCTTCTGTTCCGACTCGTCTCCAACGATCGTATCTTATCCGATATCGTCTAAACTTTTAATTATACATGTTTAGGATCTAAGAAATGTTATAACTTGTGTAGGCTATCAGTTGGAAGGAGCTTGTGATACTTGATATTTGATACTCGCTACTCACGTGGTAACCACCGAATAAGGTGGGGTAACTTCTAATCCTTAATAATTATATGTTTTTGTATTTAACACATAATAATAATAAATGAACACATGCTTATGAACTAGATAATAAATGAATTGTTGAACCTTATGTGCTGTGATTACATGCTATGATTAATATGTTTATGCATGGTTTATGATGATGTTGTGAAAGAACGAAAGTCCATGTTTATATGAAGAGACAAAGGTCCACATTTGTTATGAATGGACGAAGGTCTATTTTCATATTACGGGAGAATATGTGACCCGTATATAAGTCGGGGAGTACCCGCACTTGGGGTCAATGAGGAATACCCCCTCGCTGCATATATGAGTTCTATGGTAATTGGGTTCCGTAAAATAAGGCGGGAAGTACCCGCACCTGGGGTCAACGGGGAGTACCCACCCTCGCTGCAGATATGAGTTCTATGGGACCGAGTGTGTCCGTTAAGGATCCGAACTATGTGCTGTGCAATCTATATGTGGTGTTTAATTATCGAACTTGTTTATGTTTGATTTGTAATAACTATTTAATAATTGTTAAAATTATGGAAAGTATCCCCACGAGTGTATTCAACGCACTCACCCTTATTCTATACTCACACTATAGGAGATGAAGAGAAGCATGATGCGTAGAGAGAGGGGTGTCTTATCAACTTTGTCTTTTTTTCGGTATTATCTTTTAAAAGTATATTGATCATTTGTAAAACTAAACTGTTCATCTTCTTTGTAAAGGATCCTGATGTTTTTTCGCTGCTATGTTAAATGTTTTTATTTTGGCTAGACGCCGAGGATTTGTATTTGTAAAGTTGTCTCCTATCTGTTTTCAAAGATTTCCTTTTTATATCATGCATGTTTTTTACCCTTCTTTCTTCACACCCGCAAAGAAAACTCTGATAAATTTTAAGAAAGAAAAGGGGCGTGACATTTGTGTACCCATCGGGATGTGCAGATAACTTGATAAAAAGTAAACACGGAAGATAATTTGGAACATTTTTTGTAGGTGAATATTACAACTAATAAGGAATTTTTTTTATATCAAGCTAGTAAAAACTTTTTATGGTGCTTATCCACAAATTCGGAAGAATTTTGGGAACTCTCTGATATGGACCAACAATTAAATAAGCACATCTAATCTCATCTCTTTTATCTACCGGGTAACTCCATATAGACGTACTCAATCCTGAATCTCATTCAATATGAAAACCAATAGAATCAGGATCAAACTTTTGTATGACTTTTGGAGAAGGCTCATCAACACCATTTGTTGATGGATCAACTATTTCAACATTATCCACATCAACCAACAAAGTTTCTAAAACATGAGAACTTAAACTCTCTTGGAAAGTTCCGTTTCTTGGATAAAAATGAATCAAGTGTTTTATACTTCATAGTCAATTGACCTACCTAATACAAAATAATATAAGTACAACAAGTAATTTCCCATTTCAAAAAATATTATTATGTTTTCAAATAACTAAGGGATTAAGAATAACTTAAACAAATACTAATACTAAGAGACATTTAAGGTTAAGATTCAAGAATACCACTAGAAATTTGAAAGAAAGTTAAATAAAAACATTAGGAATCTTATTAGGGTTCAAATCAAATAACTCAAAATTATAAATGCAAAGCATAATAAAATTAAAGTAAACTATAAATATGAGAGCATTAATAGTAGTATATTCCTTTATATTCAATGGGAAATGAGATTTTTGGGTGATCAAAAAATGAAAAATGAAGTTCACTGCCCTTCTGCTCACTAGCTATGTGTGTGTGTCTTTAATGGATTAATGGAGGTGAGAAAAAAAATCATATATGGCCATGTGGGTCTTTATTTTGATTTGCAATTTTTTTGGGAGTTGGGCTAAATATTTTATGGCCTACCACTTATTTTATTGGGCTGACGACTTTCATCAACTATTCCAATGGGTCACTTTTCCTTATAAGTTATATATAATACATAATACATTACATTATATCATATATATATATATATATATATAATTTTTCATAAAAAAATTCATAGCAATATATCAAAACTAATATTTAAACATGGGAGTTAGAAATATGTTTAAAAATAAAACTATACCTAATGAACCTACTAATATGAAATAAAAAGGATTAAAACTACAAATTAGAAAATGTTGATTATTTCAAAATATATATATATATATATATATATATATTACAAACAATCTTTGGGTATAATGGTTTGATTTATTTATCTTAGTTTTGGTTGTTAAATACTAGATTAAGTCCAATTTTCAATAATATTATTTAAAATATCAGTTATCGTGTTATATTATGAGACAAGTAGTTTGTTTTTCTCCAATACTAAATCTAATATATGTGATTTTTAAGTACTTAATCGGTGTACAACTTTGGTCAAATTGGACACTTTTATTTATCTCATTCTTATTTCCAATATAGACTTTTCAATTTGTTTGTTTAACTTATCTATACATTTGTATATTATATAATTACATTATGTTATTTTAAATTATTAAATCTTATATGACAAACCGTGAAACACACTAGTACACTAGTAGCATTAGTTAATAATAATATATATTACTAAATCATTATTTGATATTTACATTAATTGTCACACCCACCCTACCATAACTAAACTTATAATAGGTTTTCTAATGAAAAGTCATGTATGTGTGTGATTTGTGATTTTATAACATTAATGACATTTATGCACATAAAGTCTATGTAGATATTTATATAGTATATTTTATAACATGTATAATCATCTACACTATCTTCAGACTCATAAGAACTCAATAAATCAGTAAACCCATGATCTTTGACTTCATCGAGTTTACCTACAATACATGAAATATATGAGTTAAATCTCACTAAGCTAAAATTATGCTTATGAAATGTGTTGGTCGCAAGTGGTACAAAAGGTTCAGAGGTGAGTGATTAAATCTCTTTAGATTTAAATTTTTTTGAACTTTCTTCTTTAAGCTACTAGAGGTTACTCCACTGTGAGCAGTTTCTGCATGCAACTCTATGTGCAGTATAACAAGCAATGTCTGAAGAGTTCATGCAACAGAAATGAACTATGGTTTTTAAAGGTTCCTTTTGAAAATCATTTGCAAATATGATATTTTAACAAGTATCTTTTGTGCAGTATGATAGATAGAATGAAACAGTATATATAGATATAAGCTAGCAATACAAAAACTAAATCACAAGGTTTATAGTTGTTCAAGGGTGGAGTAATCCCTATAACCCACTTTAATCCTTCTCAATGAGGAACTTTGTTAAGTGTAGTTTGAATTGCAAGACACTTCCTAACAAACTCTAGACTTAAAAAATGCAACACCTACAAAGTTTTAACTTTCACACAGGTTGTTCTAAGATATTAGGCAAGACCCACATATGATCTCCTAAATCCATACAGGATGGTTGCTAACTCTTAGCAAATTACACTCAATAAAGAAACTTTTTTTTTTCTAACTGAGTACTCCTAAAACAACCTCTCACACATAGAAAATGTTAAGGATATAGATTTCTTCAACTGGTGTAAAACAACCACTTGATCCATGAAACAACAACTTGAATGTTAGTCTTGCTTCTGAAGTTGAGTGACTGAAACTTGCTTGCTTGATAGAACAATAAACTTTGAATTCTTAGCTTGCTTAAGGATTAAGAGTTCTAGTTTCAGTTATTATTCCAGTTGCACTCTTCCTCTATTTATGTGAGATGAATTTTTCCCGTTGAAGAGGGTTGAAACTATGCATTTAATGTCCTCTTAGCTTGGTACAAGATTGCATTAAATGTATTTTGTCTCATATTCCAGGATGCATTAAACTTCTTTATCTCTACTATATAGAGGTGCAACTTTCTGCACTATGTAAGAACAGGTCTCAACACGCTATTAGCTAGCAGCTCTGTCAAACGACTTTGTCTCCACTGGCAATATTTTTAATCATTTAAATGATCATTTCTCAAATTTATGTTAATGTTTCTTGTACATCAAGTATATCAAGTAGTCTCATGTTTGCATGATGTTATTGATAAGTCAACTTAATTGCATGCAATTGTTCATGCAGTAGGTTGTAGTTTTGTTGTATGCTTTGTTATATCCTAATTCTTCATACAATAATTTCTCTATACTTCTTTGCAGCAACGGATTCTTGCAGTATGTAGTAAGCTCTTCTTCATGTAACTTAATGTAGTTGTTCCCTATAGCTTGTAGTAAGGCCTTCACTTGCCTTCTCTCATTCTTCATCTTTAGATTCTAATGACTTAATTCATATTCTAATTTCACTTAAACATTGTGAAAAATGGGGTACTCTAAATTCCTAATACACTTGTATTTTGTCTCATCAAAATCTAAATATTGATATCCCAAAAAAATAGATAATATGAATATATGCAATGTATAATTAGTATGATGTGAATGATGATATTAATTAATGAATCAAACATTTATTTCATCGGGCCCTTGCCCTATGTAATATGCACAGTAAAGAGCTCAACTTTACATCATTAACTATATAGCCATAATCACGTCTCACATGTCACCGACTCGAGGAATCAAGCCATATCCATAACTCACATACCACAGACTTAACATAAAACATAAACATGATTAACATGACCTGGTTCACTAATAGTGGTAAATAAATACTTTTGTACTTGAAATCATATCATGCATGCAAGACGCAATTATTTTCATCATATAAGTGCATGTGCTAATGCTCGTGAATAATACAATTAATACAACACATATGTTTCTCATATTTCTTGATAGAATCATTCAAACATCTCAACTCTCGAGGATATGTAAGATCACATAATATTATTCATTCAATATAAAACATATTACTATGTTTATGCATTGTAGTTGCAAATAAAATTCTAATTGTCTTATCTCCTAGAATTATTATTTTAGAAACATCTTATATATCTTGTGCAAACACAACTACTAAAATAATAAGTAAAATATTATTACTAGATTAGTTACAACAAAATTTTAATTGATATAACTTCAAAAAAAATCTTAGAATTTCTGATTTTGAAGTTTGAAGATTCATACAAGAAGTTAATTAATCAACTTATATAAATAATCATTTTAAAACATATATATATATATATATATATAATAGCTCATAGTGTGTTAATAAATGCAAAAGAAACATATTCAAAACAACAATAGAATATTAGAAAAATAATTTGATTAACTGAAGTTGCTATGTTAATATTACAAATCCATTCATAACATAATAATTAATTAATCTTTTTTCATCCAACAAGAACATAAGCTCTAAATTATGAAGTTTTTCAAATCATAATACTATTAGGTTTTGTGAAAAAATATAAGATTAAATTTATGAATTATAGAACTACATACCTTTCCCACTTTTTACTTAATTCTCTCACAAAATTTACCTTTATTTGTAGAAAGTTTGAGAACTATTGTAGTGATATATTCTTATGAGCAACCACAATATAATGTCTAAATATATCACTTCATTATTTATTGAGTAATTAAATATGTGTACATATATGTGTGGTGCATGTGTATAAACATTTCATTTTAAAGTTATTACACCTAATTTTTGTTCTTATTTCTTCTTCTTCTATTTTTTTATTGTAAAAATATTAATAAGTAATAGCCTGCACTTTCCTTAATACATACAATAGCTTAACTTATATTATATATTTAATATTCTATTAACACTTACATTTACTTGAGATTTATTCAATTAAATTTTACACGATTTGAGTTGGGGGTCATTAATAACTAGCATCAGACAACCCTAAAAGTGACGATGATGATCATCAGCATTATAAATCATTAACTCTAGTAACAAATAAACATGATGCATGGATGCATGAATTACATTAGTCAATGAGTAGCGAGAGGCTCAGGTATCACAATAATTGTTATTTTTTGGATTATAATTATCAATCATTATTATTAAAATCAATATAATTAAATAAATTGTTTAAGTGATTAATAATAATTATAATAATAATAATTCTTATTATTAATCCTTATGGGTTTAGGAATATATATATATATATATTATAAATATAAGACATGTTTGCAACACTATCGACTTTGCCACGTTATCATTTGAAATGATTTTGCAGTTGTCATGTGTCATCAAGAATCATTAAATAATTTGAATATTTGAATGTGCTAAACCCCTTAAAACTCCAATATTTTTATGTAAAAGTTGAACAGATCTAGGTAACTCGATTCAACTAGTTGTCATGCACTCTCATGTGCCTTCATGCGTCAGTCTATCCACATCGATATCCTATCACATTTATCTGTTTTTAGTCAAACAAGTAATATCTTTTAGTTTTGTAAGTGATACCTTTTAGTTACGTGAGTGATATCGTTACACTATATTTCAGTAAAATGAAGTAATATATTTATACGATACAACTAATATATTTATGTAATACAATTAGTATACTTCAGTATATTAATAAAATCAATTTTTATGTAAAATAAGATAATATTTTTAAATAAATACAATTATAGTTTTCCGTTATTTGATTAATATTTTTACACGATTCAAGTAATGTTCTTATGTTGTATTTCAGTAAACTAAGGTAAATACCTTAATGTAATGAAAATAATACATTCGTGTAATGAAGTAATACGTTTATGTGATGTAACTAATATATTTATGTGATGGAACTAATATATATCAATAACATTATAAAATTATTTTTAAACATAATTTTCGTATCTTTATCCATATTGTTTTACAATCTCTTTCAATTATGTAGAAATATGGCTATGGTTATAAATTATTTGTTTGTTATATATATATATAGTTTTGGTGTATAATGCACATGAACAAGATGATGAAGAAAATAAGAAGAAAACAAAAACAAAAAGTACTTGCAAGTTTAGAGACAAAAAATAAGAGAAAGAGGATTGTTCGTAAGACTTTCAATTCAATTAATAATTGGACAGCGAATCAGATTGAAACACATCGAGTTATACATAGTGTAACTCTTATTAAGATGATCAAAATTAACAGATACATGCATTGACCTCAAATTACTTCATATCTAAATGACTAAATCTAACCCAATTTTCCTCTCCCCTAAAAAGAGTCTTATACAACTTAAACCCAAGATTAAAAATGGTGCATTTGATATGATAAATATTATTTATATACATACATATACACATGCGTATGAATATGATTACTGATAGTATATCTGAAAGACTGATTATTTGATCACCATGAATTTGGTGAAAGATATTCTCACTATAAATAAAGGTTACAACTTGGTGTACAAGAAAGAAATCCTATATATAAGGACAAAAGCAAGGAGTATCTCTAACAATATTTATAGAGATTTAAAAGATACGGCCTATCTAAGTTTGAATAAATCAAACTGTGAATATCTACGTATATTCCCTATTACCCCCTCAAGCGAAGTGTGGGGTTTTGATCAACACGAAGCTTGGAACGGAGCAATTCAAATGAGGGACATGGTAAGCTTTTTGTGAAGATATCCGCGAGCTGGATATTAGATGGGACAAAACGAGTCTCCAAGCATCCATTTGCTACTAGTTCTCTAACAAAGTGACAGTCAATATCAATATGCTTGGCACGCTTGTGAGCAATTGGATTTTGACTTAAAAAAAGTGCGCTCTTGTTGTCACAAAGTAGAAGCGGACGAGACTGGGGTAATGCACGCAACTCCTTCAATAAGTGTGTCAACCAGACCATTTCTTGAGTTGTGTTAGCAAGTGCACGATATTCGGACTCGCAGCTAGATCGAGCTACAGTGGGTTGCTTCTTAGTACTCCAAGGGACCAAATTTCCACCTAAAAATATGGAATATCCGTAGGTGGATCGACGTGTTTCCACACAAAGGGCCCAGTTGGCATCCGAATAACCAAGTATGGAGTAGTCCGAAGAGGGAGTAAACAATAGGCCAAGATGCAGTGTACCCTTCACATAGCGTAGGATCCTTTTGATAGCCAGAAAATGCTCAAATGTCGGAGCATGAAGAAATTGACTAACATGATTGACAGCGTAAGATAGGTCAGGGCGAGTGATGGTAAGATATTGCAGAGCGCCCACTAATGACCTATATAATGTAGGATCCTTGAATGGGTCACCATTACTAACTAAGGAATCACTTGTAACCAAAAGAGTAGAAACAGGTTTGGAGTCGAGTAACTCGGCTCGTGTGAGAATATCATATGCATATTTGGCTTGTCCCATGAACAAACCTGAATCAGAATGTGTGATCTCTAATCCAAGAAAGTAACTAAGCCTTCCCCAAGTCTTTAACAGCAAACTCTTGGTTAACGCTCTACCTGTAACAATGATGTCATCAACATACAGGAGCAAAAAAATAGTGCAGTTAGTATTATACAGATAAAAAAGAGAAGTGTCAGAACGACTACGTGCAAATCCTATAAAAATAAGAAAGGAACTAAAACGATCAAACCAGTCTCGGGGAGCTTGTTTAAGACCATAGAGTACCTTTTTAAGCTTGCAGACATGGTGGGAGTAACGGGGATCAATAAAACCCGGAGGTTGTGACATGAGAACGGGTTTATCCAGCAAACCATGCAAGAAAGCATTTTTTACATCAAGCTGATGAAGAGGCCAATGACGTTGAACAAGGGACAAGATGACACGAACAGTAGCAGCTCTAACCACGGGGCTAAACATATGAGAAAAATCAAAACCAGGTATCTATGTGAAACCCTGAGCTACCAAGCGAGCCTTATAGCGATCAATCAAACCATCAGACTTGTACTTGGTACGAAACACCCATTTGGAACCAACGATGTTCTCATGAGGTGGTCGTGGTACCAAGTCCCATGTATCATTTTTATGTAGAGCATCCATTTCTTCTTGCATTACAGTGAGCCAATGGGGTTGCTTCATCACCGATTTGAAGCCTTTTGGGTCTGCAGAGTTAGTCAACGAAGAAAGCAAAGCAGTAGAGGCAAAATCAACAGGATATCTTGGTTTAACAATACCCGACTTTGCACGAGTTTGCATATGATGGTGCGGTGCCAAAGGGTGCGGTGGAGCTGGCTGAGACGACCCATGAGCCTCGGCATGCGGTGAAGTTGGCTATGTGGGGGATAAGGACAGATCCACATCGTCGACGATGGGCACTGGAGTTATCGGTTGCATGGGCAAGGGCGTATCGTCGAGAGTGAGCGTTGGGGCTGGTGAAGACGTTGATGCATCGCCAGCTGCAGGCATGTCATCATGTTGTACACACAGAGGGCATGAGCGCGGTTCAATGTGAATGTGTGGATCATCGACTTTAGGAGGTGTAGCGGCAATAACTGGTTTTGGATTGGGTTCCTGAAATTCAAAAAATTGACAAATATCCAAACCCAAATTAGAACGATTTTCAGTGACAGAAGCGAAAGGAAAAATAGATTCATCAAATTAGGCATGACGAGTGATATATATACGAGAGTTAACAGGATCGTAACATCGAAAACCCTTATGAATGCTACTATAACCAAGAAAAATGCATGGGTGACTACGATGGGCCAACTTGTGGGGAGCATAATCACGAAGATAGGGGTAAACATGACATCCAAAAACTTTGAAATTACCGTAGTTAGGTGAACAATTAAATAATAATTCAAATGGAGACTTATTGTTCAACACAGGAGTGGGGAGACAATTAATAATAAAAACGGCAGTAGAGAAAGCATCAAGCCAATAAGAAGCAGGAGCATGAGCATGAAAAAGTAATGGAAGTCCTGTTTCAGTTACATGACGATGTTTGCGTTCAACTCTACCATTTTTTTGTGGTGTATACGAATAAGAAAAACGATGCAAGACCCCACGAAAAGCGAAGAAATCACGTACACGATAGTTATTGAATTCAGTGCCACCATCACTTTGAAAAACTTTAATACTAGAGTTAAATTGATTGCAAACAAAATCTGTGAAACGTTCTAGTACCCCAAAAAATTCAAACTTAACGCGCAAACGATATAACCAGGAAAAACGGGAATAATCATCCACAAATAACACATAGTAGCGAAAACCATCACAAGAATCAACAAGCGAAGGACCCCATAAATCACAATGGATCAAATCTAAAACACGAGAGACACGTTTATCATTAACAGAAAAGGATAATTTTTTGCTCTTAGCCAATTGACAAGAAGAACACAACGACGGTTTAGGTAAAATTGAAGTAACCTCTAAATGGCTCATCTTATTTAGTAATTGAATAACAGAAAAAGGTGCATGTCCCAAACGAGAGTGCCACAACTCAAAAGAAAACTTAAGGACTCTAGACTTTAAAGAAACAACTAAAGCAGATGATCCAAGTCCCAAAATATATAAGCCATCCTTACACCTGCCCTGAGCCAGTATTTTCTTTGACGTCCGAGTCTGAATCATAAAAGAATTGTTAGAGAATAACACATCAACTGGTAAATTAGATGTAAGTTTACTAATAAAAAGAAGATTTTTAGTGATGTGAGGAACGACTAAGACACCAAGCAAAGGAATTTTATGATTAATGAAACGAGAGCCTAAATGCGATATGGAAAGAGCGTCACCATTACCAACGATGATGTTACCATTACCGGTATAGGGTTCAAAGGCATCCAAATTAGTGGTAGAAGACGTCATATGTGTGGAAGCGCCAGTGTCAACATACTAATCGGATTTTGGAGAGGGCGAGAGAGAGCATTGAGCTTCGAAAGCTTGAGCAATATGAGCAGCCTGAGATGAGTTACGAGTGTACTGGTCTGGGCAATGGTTTGCATAGAGTGGACCCCTAAAATTTGACACCTAGAGACGTAGGGTTTTTTTTTCCATTGTTCGACTGGTTTGAGTTGGGAGAGGGACCACGACCAGAGTTTGACGACTGACCACGTCCTTATTGAGACTGGCCGCGACCACCGAAGTTCAGCGAGGAAGGATTACGAGACAAGGATTGCCCTCGACCCCGATTGGCATAGAACGCCGCCGGCGTAGGAGGAGCAGCTGCATTAAGGGCCTTCTCGCGGAGTTTGTGGTCACGGGCTTGACTTACCAGATCTCGGAAGGAAGGTTGTGGAGAGATGGCTAAGCGAACAACAACAAACGTACGGAATTGAGGACCGAGACCTCGCAAGAACCATCGAATTTTATCTGGTTCGGAAACCTGTTCACCGATCGCAGCAAGCTGATGAAGGAGAGCGTGGAAGTGACGGCTGAATACAACAACAAAAGAATTGTCATGACGGAGGAACTGTAACTCGTCGTGCAATTGTTGAGCATGAGATGGAAAGGATGGCCTGAAAGCCACCTCTAGCGCGACCCAGACATCTCATGCCTCCGTAAGTCCGACAACTTCAGACATGGCTTCTTCCGTGAGAGAGGAAAGAAGCACACTCAAGACACGATCATGGCGTCTGCGCCATAGAGAGTGCTCAGGGTTAGTAATGTGTGTGTTTGAATCATTTTTTACGGTTGGTGCTGGTTCAACGCCGGAACCGTCAACAAAGGAGAGAGAGTCGTCGCACCGAAGCATGGGCACGACCTAACTTTTCCATAGTAGGTAGTTGGAAGCCGATAACTTAATTGTTACCATATGAAGAAGGGTTGCGAAGGGGATTAAATCAGAGGTGTTGGAAGAGGAGGAGTTGGTATTTCTGCCGGCCATTGGAGAGAAGAAGAGAGAGGCAGAAAAAAAAATCAATGACGCCAAAATTTTCTTATGTGGTGTGTTCCATCGAATAGTTAAAAGATGTTGATGAACTTTCGGTTAATGAATTGTAAAGCTCATTATTAGCAGAGAATGACAATCATTATAAGCCTAGTGGAAGAACAAACATTGAAGTTATTCATTTAGGATTTTGTTTTAAGACGACATAAATCTTCATTTAATAATCTTATGTAGTGTTATTCAAACGGTCTCAATTTTAAGTTCATGAAAGTACAATACTAAAATATAATGCTATTGAAAAAGAGTAACTTAATTCACATCTATATTTTGTTAATATACAATAGTTTTCTTCTATATTAGATATGTCATGAAACCTCTACACTAAGATATACAAATCATAAACCATCATCCTATTTTTCTAAGTTCGACATCTTAAATTGTACTCTATGATGTTTCAAGAGATCGAACTCATCAATGATAGAATCTTTTAAAAATTTTCAAACTATCTCTTTCTCGATATATATGACCAAGTAAGTTGAAAGAAAATCATCTTTCATTTTGTTTCGAAGTTGTGTCTTTAAAATCTTCATAGCTGAAAATGCTTGTTTTGTTGTTGTTGACATGGGAAGAGTTAGCACAAAATGAATAATTCAAACAACAAGAGGATAAACTATAGATTTTTCTCTCTGCTAGCACTTGACACAACTCTGTAATTGTTAACACATTTTGCAACTTTGAGTATTGGTGTGCATCAATTTTAAAATGCTCCAATTGAATTTTCAAATACATTTTTTTCTTGTGCTGTAAAATCATCCAGATAAAATATATTCACAAGCTTGTATATGTCTTCAACTCGAAAAGATTTATAATCATCTCGTGGATCTAAAGCGGAGCTAAGGAAAACTAACTCCACTATATCATCCTTAAAGAGAAAATTCATTTTTGGAACAATAAATTCAAAACAAAGATAAATATATTTTAACACGATAGTAATGCTTAGCTATTGAGTTATCTCTATGATGACAAGATTGACCTCGACCTACTTTGTATTGAGCATTGAAATTTGGAATTTTTACATCATGTTTTTCAAAAAAAACAATTTCACTTTCTCAAGTAAGGAATCTTATCCACATTTTCTATAACTTTGGAGAAGTATTTTTGTTGATGACACCAGTTGCATTGCATTGAGTATATTTTGAGATTTATGCTGCAAAGCTTGACATAAATCATTTGTAATTTCAAGCACATCAATCATAAAGTGCATAACAAATATAAATTCAAAGGATGCTATCAAATCATACACTCCATCTTCTTCACTTCTTTGAGTTAGATTCTCATATTTAATGAAGTCTCGGTGTATAACACAAACCGAATCAAACATCCTCATCAAACTAAAGAAAGAAATTAAATAATAGCCCATCGAGTATATATTGGATACTGAAGAGTGCTAACTTGATTTTTCCTTTTGCCAGACTCAATTTTGTTGTAAAATATATGACTAGAATGCGTCACCTTCATGGATCAATCAATAATATAAAACAAAAATGTAAAAGGCAAGATGATAAGAAGATAATCATTTTATTCATCAAGCCATTACATTTCATTGAATATAATATATATAAGAGTATGAACTCCAAAGGTCAAAGAATATGAAGGGTTGTCAAGAGTAATGTCCATCCATTTATATATGAATTTATAACACTCCCCCTTGGACATTACGACTTGATATACATGCCTCATTAAAAACTCGCTAGAAAAACCCAGTGGGAAAAAACTAGATGAGAAAAGAGTACATGGCATACATGTTCTTATATGTTGCACTAGTTGCCTCATTAAAAACCTTTAGCTAAGAAAACTCTGTGGGAAAAAACTTAGTAAAGGGAAAAAAAGTACAACCACCAGTCTACAAGACACAACCTTCAGGGTTAAAAGAATATATCCATTGGTCTTCAGGACCTAATCTTCAAGGTTGTTTTAAAGTTATCACTCATTTGAAGACAACAGTCTTCTGAGCCTACACATTCCAATACCATGAAAATATGTTTTAAAAATAAATGTAGAAGGAGATTGTTACTATAGCACTCTTTTGTATAAAAAAATTCACTGCTCTTCTAGAGCTCATGCGGATAAAAGAATTTAGGAATTATGTGTTTCAATAAGTTTCATTTAACCTACTCATTACTCTTTTATGCAATACAATGTGCATTGTCCTCATAGAGGACAGTGGGGGATGTATCTGTCTTAGAAATACCACATGACTCACAAATGTGTTTTATAAAAAAATTAATGATACACATCATGTGAGGTTTCATATATAAAAAATCTCTGCGTGGTTTGAGGAAGAGGTAACCACAATTTGTTTGACAAACTTCCATGAGATTGCAGTATCACCACAGAGAAAACATAACCAGTCTTGGATCTGGTGCATTTATAAGGCCAACATCAGAGTAACCTACCAATGATATATTTTGATATCTAATGTAAACTAAATTAAGATCTTGGGAACCTCGAAGATACTGAAAAATATATTTAACGCTGATTTTAATGTCTCTTTGTAGGAGAAACACTAAATTTTGCTAGTAAATTTTACCGCAATTGCAATATTAGGTCTACTACAATTTGTAATATAAAGTAATGTGATAATTGTTATTACGTAAGGAACTTCCAGTCCTAATATATCTTTAGTATCTTCTTTAGGTTTAAATGAATCTTTTTCCACTTCAAGGGATCGAATAATCTTGGATGAGATTTATCCATGTAAAATTCCTCTGAAATCTTCTTCAAGTAGGTTGACCGGTGTATGAAAATTCCTTCAAAGAAATGCTCAATTCCTTATGCATTCCAGTAATATTTATATCAACACACCCAAAGGTGATGTAAAATTCATCTTATTTCTTTTTAAACACATAAGAAAATGATCATTATATATATATATATTTTTTTTTTCTTCAAGAGGATTTCACTTATTCGATACCACATTCTTCACGATTGTTTTAGGTCATACAATGACCTTTGTAATTTAATATATTATACATATTAGAAATCTTATTTTCCTCATTAGGGGAATATAATATCCATCAGAGATTTTCATAAAAATATTCTCATCTAATGATTCGTGTAGAAATACATTAACGGCATCCATTAATTACATTTCTAAATTCATATTTGCTGCCAGAGATATTAAGTAATGGAACTTTATATCGTTTATAATAGGAGAATATATTTGATTAAAATCAATACGGGTCTCAGCAGGAACACTTGAGCTACCAGCTTCGCTTTATACCTCACCACCTCATTATTCTCAGTTTTTTACGTAAAAATACCCATTCATATTCTACGAAAATAATAACATTCTCAGGGTACATACAATAGATTCAAATCTGAGCGAGTTTAACATATTAAGCGAGTTTAGCTCAGCCTCAATTGTTATTTTCCATCTTACCCAATCTGAGTGCTTCTGGCACTCATACATTGATTCAGGTTCTGAATCTAGATTATGATTTGAAACAGTAAGAGCAATTGTGGAGGAAAAAATGTTGTCCATAATAGTAATATTTATATAGTAAGTTTCTCATGTATATAAAATTAGTTACAGCTTCGATATTCACATCAACCAGATTCTCATCATTTCCCAAAATATTTTGATCTGGTCATTCCACAACCCTACTATTTTAATTATTTTGTGCATGTGCAATGTTACTAAGGTCCGTCTTCAGGACGAATCTCTTTAAGAGATATTTGGAGTGACCGAATATTCTTTTTAGATTTTATTTTCCACGGATTTATATTTTTGTATTCAATGGTCCTTTGTGCTTCAAACATGTAGTAACATCAATATGAGTTGATATATTTGATTTATAGGCTTCCACTCTTGATGGTGTATTCATAACATGTACATAGTCACTCATTTATGATCAGTAAACACATCTGGCAGATTACTTTCTAAAACTACAAGTTAATTATCTTCTGAACTTCTAGTTCAGTTTGACTAGTGTGTGGATCTAATTATTGAAGATTGTCTATATTTCATGAAATTTCTCAGTATTCTATTTAATTTTTGACTCATGTCTCCCATAATGCCAAGAAATAATCTTCATCAAATGTGCAGTCAACGAATCTAGCTATAAATTGATCTCTATCATGGGCACTAGGTATTTCAAAATAAATGGAGATTTAAAATGAATATAAATATCTAGTTTCTTTTGAGAGCCCATAGATATACGTTGTGGTGGTGAGATTGGAATATATACTACACATAAAAAAATTCACATATGAGAAATATTTAGTTCTTTTCCAATAGCGCCCCAGATCAAAATGAGCATAATTGATTAATTAAATATTTAAACCTATAATTTAATAATTATGTGCGTATGCTTTGACTGTTTAATTAATTTCATGCGTTTCAGATATGTGTTTAATGTACGATTTAGATCGATAATTTTCATAGACGTGGAACATAGAATATTTTTACACCGTTTGATGCGTAATGGAAAAATGAGAAGATAAAAATGAACTAGAGGTCAAACGGAGTTTCGTAGCTCAAGTTACGACGAGAAGGACAAAGTACGAAGTTTCGAAAAAACGAGAGGTAGATATTTTCGTGAACAGTAACCAAGTCATTATCTGAACAGTAACCTATCCTCGGTGAACAGTACTTTTCCATTTCTATAAATAGGAGAGTTTTCATTTCATTTTTCACCGTTTTACTGAACGAGCCGAACGCAACGAAAACACGTAAGTTCTCTCTCCTCCCTTCTCTCTTTTTCTACCTCCGGAGCGCCGGTGTCGTCATCGGCACGACGGCACCGCCACCGGAGGTCGCCGAAAAATTTCAAACTTCTCGGTTTTGGCCGATTTTCACACACAACGTAGGTCTCGTCGAGATGAGTGTATGACATCTTTCGGAATTCAATTCTGATTTCTCGTTCACCAGAAAACGGTGAAAAACAGCCCTTAAACCCTAACCCTAACCTTTGCACCAACCTTTCTCTCTCCTCTGTTTTTCTCTCTCTTCTCACCGGAGCTGATGACCGGACGTAAGAGTGTCGTGCTGGAGGGCCGACGCCGCCGTGGGTGGCGGCGCCGGAGATGGACAGTAGTATATATATATATATGTAACGTACATGTGTGTGTGTTTGAGGGTGTGTTACTGTGTGTGCGTGAGTTGTGTGCTGTTGGAGGCGGCGTAGGTGGCGCCGCCATGGGGGAACAGTGGGTCAGCGTTGGTGATATGCCAGCAAGGTGGGAAGGGTGGTCGCCGGTGGTGGAAGTCGCCGGCTAAGCAGGGAATGCAGTGTGTGTCTGTGTGTTTATATTTATATGCGTGTGTGTGTTGAGCTGGGATGGTGGTTGCGCAGCTGCTCCAGTCGCCGGCCGGAGTTGGAAGGGGTGGGGTTTGGTTTTGTATACGTGTGCGTCGAAGGGTTTTGCGGCGGACTTTCGAGTACTATTAACGGCCGGATTCCGGCGAGGGGTGGCCGGAAGTGGTAGCCGGTGGTACAAGATTTCCGACAGACGAGGTGGCGGTGGTGGAGGGCGGCACCGTCGCGGCTGGTGGCACCGAGAAGGTGGATGGTCGAGCAGGCCCGACGCCGGGAGGCCTGGGCGCGAGCCTGGCCTAGCTGCCGAGACCCATGCGCAGCTGCCAAGACCGTCGAGTGGTGCGCACCCGCTGCCGAGAAAACTCAGCAGCCTACCGAGACGGGATGCCCGCTACCAAGAAAACTCAGCAGCCTGCCGAGCCAAGAACCCGAGCTGCCGAGAAAACTCGGCAGCTGCCAAGACCGCCGGGTGCCGCGCGCGCCCGTACGCGCCCGTCGGGTGCCGACGTGCACCAGACGCCGTGTTTTCGTTTCGAACCTCATTTTTTCCATCGTTCGTCTGAATCGAGTCATCGTTGACCGGGGATTTGTGGGCCCGGTCAATGTCAACCCTTCGACCAAAATTACCAAAATACCCCTCAATCTTAAAATGCTCTGTTTGAGCTCGTTTCAACTCCGATCGAGCTCATTCTTTTTCCGTCGTGACCCAAATTCAATCCTCTATCATATCAGCCTTTGAAACTGATCTGTCCCTCTCGTTTCTTTGGTCTCAATCTTTAGGTCTCTTGATCCGGCGTGGTTTTTACGATCATTTCTTTTACCGGGAACTATTATGGCTTTAATTATACATTATTAAGGATCTAAGAAACATCGTAACTTATTTAGGCTACTTGTTGGATTGACGTTGAGTTATCTGACCTTTGACACTCGCTACTCGAGCTCTGAGTGGTCAGATCATCGGACCTTGCTACTCACGTGGTAACCACCGAACAAGGTGGGGGTAATTTCTAACTCTTAATTTGTCTACAGTTTTCCCTATTTTGAAGCATGATGGAGAAATACTAAATGATGTGATTATATGTTGTGTGTGGGGGTAACTTCTAATCCCTAATAACTTTATGCTTATGTATGTAACGCACAATGAGATAAATGTTGTGATTATATGTTGTGTGTGGGGGATAAACTCTAAACCCAACTCTTTATATTTCTATTGACGTATGCATGTAAAGTGGATATTATTATAATGCTATTGATCGCTATGAATTGGTTGAACCTTGTGTGTCTTGTGTTGTGTGTTGTGATTAATGTGTTTATGCATGTGTCATGATGATATTGTGAAAGGTCGAAAGTCCACTTTCATGGGAAGAGGCAAAGGGTTTACTTTCACATTAAGGGGTAACTAGGGTTCGTACTGTCATGGAATTTGTGTCACTAGGGCTTTGTGTCCATTAGTGAGTCATGGACTATGTGTCTATAGGGCGTTGTGTCCACTAGTGAGTCATGGACTATGTGTCCATAGGATTTTCTGTCCATTAGTGAGTCATGGACTATTTGTCCATAGGGCTTTGTGTCCACTAGTGAGTCATGGGTTTGTGTCCATTAGGTTGTGTGTCCACTAGTGAGTCATAGATTTTGTGTCCATTAGGTTGTGTGTCCATTGGTGAGTCATGGGTTGGGAGTTCATTAATGAACATAATTATGTGTTATGCATTAAATATGATTGTCTTGTGTGACTGCTTAATAATTGTCTGAATATGGAAAATATCTCCCACGAGTGTATTCAACGCACTCACCCCCACCTGTACTCACATTACAGGAGATGAAGAAAGTCAAGATGCGTAGAGAGGATGGTGTCATATCAAGTCTTCTCCTTTGGTCTCTTTTTCAAAGCTTGTTGAAACATTGTTTTAATAATTCACGTTTGTAAAAGATAAACTCTTCTCCTTTTCTTTATGGATCCTGATGATGTTCCGCTACTATGTTTTAAATGTTTTTATTCAGCTAGACGCCGAGGGTTTTGTATTTGTAAAATTGTCTCCTATCTGTTTCCAAAGATTTCTATTTTATATCATGCACGTCTTTTTCCCCTTCTTTCTTCACGCTCAATGGAAAACTCTGATATTTTATTAAAAGAAAACGGGGCGTGACATTTCCACACACTAGTTGAAAGGGGAGTAGTTAAAATATGTAGTTGGACATATTGAATTAGAGCAATTGCATGTAAAATTGCATAACCCCAATATGAAATTGGTATGTTGGAGTTTTGTATTAAAGGTTCAGTGATTAATTTGATATGTTTGATCAATGATTCAACTAGACCATTTTGAGTGTGGACGTAAGGAACTGAATATTACACTTTAATTCCTAATGCCTCACAATATACATCAATGCTTTTAATGTGAATTCACTGATATTGTCCATTCTAGTGGATTGAATTGGATAATCGGTAAATTAAGCCCTAAGTTTAATAACTTTGGCAATGAACTTTGCTAAAGCATTATTTCGGATGGAGATGCATCAATCAAGACCATGAAATATCACAATGATCCTGATGTTGGATAAATTAATCCACATATATCTCCAAAAATTCGTTCAAGAAAAATAGGAGATTCAAATCGAATTTTAGTAGTAGACGAAAGTACTACAAGTTTTTCTTTTATAAGTCTCACAAATTATTTCTTTATAAAATGAATTCTATTTCTTAACATATTATATCGAATGAAATCAGACAAAATCCGACACATCAAGTTCTGTCATGTGAGAGATGACTCAATCGTTCATATTATAATTTGAATGAATTTTGGATCATGAAATTGTTCACCACATCGAAAAATGGAGATTAGGTGGATGGATGTGTGTATAATACAACCTTAATGAGAAAGAAGGAAGCCTTCGACAAGACGACTTGTTTCCGACATCTTATAGACTGAGTCATTAGGAGATACATTATGTTAGTCTCAGTTTTGGTTTCAATATGAAATTCATTCGATCAGATGTCCTTAAAACTGAGAAGGGTACGTTTAGATTGTGGATAGAGTAACGCATCATTAATAACTAATTTAGTACACATAGGAAGAACTAGTGAAGCTCTACTAGAACCAGCTATCAAGATATTATCATTCAAAATTGTAGTGACACTCTCTTTCTTCTCACTCAAAGTTTTAAAGAATTTTCAATCTTTAAGGATTGTGTGAGTGGTAGCACTATCTACCAAGCATAAAATATTTTCATTCTATATATGCCAAAAATTCAAAGATGCACAACGATAATATAGTAAGATAAAAAATTAAATATTAAAGTAAACATCATTTTAAGTTAGAGAAATCCATAGATCATCCATCATGACATTCAGAAAAAGATAAAACTAAACTTGAAATGCAAATAAATTACGCATTTTCTCATATAATCATTCATTATCTCTAAATTCTCCGAGTTCAATTTTAAAAAAACCTATCATTTGCAATACTCAAGGTCATGTTTGCTTCAGACAAATTAATGTAATAAAACTCGGAGAATAAATCAATGTCTTTACTTTCAGGGCATAAGTGGAATAAAAATCACGTATAATTATTTCATTTAGATAAGAGGGAGTCAATGGCCTATGTAAAGTAATTATTTTCATAAAGGGGAGAACTTGAAAATTTTCTCATCATAGCTTTTATCTCAATAAACCCACTGATAGTCACATTAATAGAAAATTATGGACTAAGAAATTAGATAATCTCATCCATAAAGGAAACTTCATTTTCAAGTAGGATGTAATATCTAATTTATAATAAGTTTAATTTCAGAATTCATGTAATTATAATCATTAACTAAAAGTGTGATCATCTAGTTAGTTAGATTAAAATCAAGATGCAAAATACCTAATCAAACTTCACCATGGCCTCATAGATTGCTCGTTAAGCACAAGGAGATATTAAGTTTAAGACCATAATTTTCAATTCACTTTAGAATTATCTCCCGTGAACAATATAATAGACAAATGAACAAATGAGACAAGTAAATCTAGAAACAGAGTGAGATGGAGTCACAAAAAATAACCATTATGCACAAATACTATTTTGTTGTAACTTGTAAGGTTGAAATCTATCAGTTATCAAACTAGTACGAAGGCTAAACAAATATGATCACTTCATTATTTAAACTGTATATAATCTTACTCCATCTCCATCTAATAACTTCTAATTAATATAAAACAAAAAAACATTATATTTAATTAATGAAGTACAGAAGATTTATTTTATTGAAAAGAATCATTTAACTCAAGAATGTATAAAATATTTAACAAAATGAGTCCCAAATTATACTGTATTATTGTACTTGGTTTTTGGATTTCTTAGCTAGGGAGAAGCATAAATGTTCTTTACAAGTGGAATGATTTACACAACCAGAGTAATTTAATGACTAATATTCTTTTATAAAATATGGAGAAACATTTTGTGATCAGACTACTATACTATAAAATGAATCCTACACGATTGGTGTGAGACTTTATTAGATTACTCTAATCAACTTTGATTACAACTCAGAATTGTAAGACCGTTGCACTAAATTGTAACATAGTGATAAAATGGACATTTTGATTGATTTAAGGATAAAATACCTTGTAAGAAAGACACGATTCTTTCCTAGGGCACTACTCAAATTTTGGTAGAGGATCATGTTGATAACGTGTTGTAAAATATGTGACTAGAATGCATCACCTTCATGGATCAATCAATAATATAAAACAAAAATGTAGAAGACGAGATGATAAGAAGATAATCATTTTATTCATCAACCCATTACATTTCATTGAATACAATATATATGAGTATGAACTCCAAAGGTGAAAGAATAAAAAGGGTTGTCAAGAATAATGTCCATCCATTTATATATGAATTTATAATAAATTTCACCAGTATTAATCAATTATGTGATATTTGATGCCTTAATGTATTGTAATTGATTATGTCTTTTGCTCGAACAAGCAACCAAATTGATAATAGTTTTTAAATATAAAATTAATTGATTACCAGGGAGAGCCTTCTTGGATGTAGTGAATAGAGTTAATTAAAATCGATGAGCTAAACAATGAACATAATATGCGAATAGACACTTTTTAGCAAATAAAGCTTGCAACCTCTTCCATTCCCCTCGTATATTACTTGCACCATCATACCATTAACCTTGAATATCCTTCACTTTAAGACAATAACGTGGAACAACCTCAGAAATTGATTTTTCCAAAGCTAATGATGTTTTTTCTTTTACATCAACTATATCAAAGAATCTCTGATGTTTTCTCCTTTACATAAATTATACCAAATAATCTCTCACATATGAAACTTTTTCTATCAAAAAATTGCAATATAATAGCCATTTGCTCTTTTTCGACTCATCACATGCTTCATCTACTATTATGCAAAATTGTAGATTCCGAAAAAAGTCAAAGAAGTCTAGAGAGACTTGAATAGACTTCATTTCCTTTTTAACCAAGATAACAACAAGGTTTAGCCACAGGTCTACTAGCAGATAGATAGAATAATAAAACTGACCGCGCGTCGTAACACGATAAAATTAAATAATTTCTTTCCTAACCTAACCAACTAGTAGTTAGGGCAAGTCAGAGTCGATCTCACGAGGAGTGAAGAACAAACTATATCACCTATGTTCAATTCAAGAGACAGAAAAGGTGAGGGGTTTTCAGATTGAAATTACTAACTAATTATGAAACTAGATTACAAATTAAACAGGAAATCAATATATAAAAAAAACATCCCAGTTAACAGTTCAGTTATTCCCCAATTTCAATTATATCTTAATCAATGTAGCACCCCTCTCTCAGATTATCATGGGATTATCACCCCTAGTCTAACAACAAGCTCTGTTAAACCGAATCGTCTCTTAAGATTAGTTAAATTAGGATAAGATCACTAATTAACCCTATTTAATTGAATAACCTAGAACAAGCTCTCTAGATTTAATTCATTAAATGCATTAATCACCAAGATGATAGAATGAACTAGACTCTGAATACACAAGCTCGATTCGATAATCTAGGATTATACTACCCTAGAGATACACGACATCTAGTTTACCACTTATGAAAATTAAATCACAATAATTAGGATTCATGATCTAAAATTCTAGCAATCAATTATCAATTACTTAACCTAGGTGGTCAATCTAAATTAAGCATCAATAATTGAAAACGATATTCACAAATAGCATAATCAATTCCATTCAAACATCCAGAAAGGGAAACGAGATTAATTAAAACATAAAAGAAATATGGGTTCAAACATCCCTGCTAACCGGAATTGAAAGATTAGCTGATCATCCTTGTAATCGAATCCAACAAAGTGTTGGGATTTCAGTGTTTAGATTTTGATGAGACAAACCAAGAATGTAATAGGAAGTTTGATTACCCCATTTTTCACAATGTTTAAATGAAAACATAGACTAGGATTGAGTCTAGTTATAGAAGCTGAAAGATGGAGGTACACATGCATACAGTGATGTATCGAAGATTTCAGAACGAAGCTACTGCAAGAAAACAGATACAACATGTAACACCCCATTTTAAGAAAACACCATACATTGCATATTTTATAAAATTTCTTTTATCGTTCAAATATAAACGGTTTAAGTGGAAATTCTTATATTACTTAAAGTTATGATTTACGAATCATATTATGATTGATGATTTAAAGATTTTATGACACATATTTCTTTCGAGATTTTAAGGATTTTTGCAGGATAGCTTATGGAGGAAACCGAGCTTGATCTCCACTCACTCGACACATATGAATGGAAGTAAAAGATAAGATGTTACTTAAATGAATAAAATGATTTTAGGTTTTATGCTAATCTCATTCGTTACCATTTTTGAATACTTTCTTTTTATGAAATTAGACGTTTACCTTGAACGAACATGCATTATAGTTAATATTAATATAACCACAACACTTATTAATTTAGGTACATATGGAGATTCTTAATACTTAATTTTATGCTAAGTAATTTTCACATTTATGTGAATTATACATTACATTATTATTGTTAGTCCCTTCAATAAGGTATACATGTACTTATAAATATATGTGTGACATGAACATCAAAATATCATGATAAATAAATTAATTTAACTTTTTATTTAAACTAAAGCTTCCATGATAAGTCATTGCTAAGGATGACTAAGAAGTCTAAACTAGCCTAGCCATCTCACCACCCTAATTCCAACATGCAAAATATCCATCAACTTGCAACATGCAAAATATCCTTACTTAATGATACCCTTTCTCTCTCTCGTCCATATCATATGAGAAGAACCAATGTCATAGATAGTTTAACATAAGAAGCAAAGAAAGAGAGAAGAAACAAAGGAAAGAAAGATCAAGCATACATCAAGTCTTTCCTCAAACCCTAAAGGTATTTTGGCTAAAACTCTCTTAATACCTTCATTAAATCTTATGATTTATGATAAATACCTTAGGCTAGAAAGTCCAAAGATGTTCTTTGACAATTTGTTTGGGATTATATGTTGTTTGAATGAAGAAATAAGTTGTTCCTAGAATAGACTTAAGGATGTGCTTGGTTTTGCTTCTGTTTTGGATGTGTTCGAAAATCTTAGGAATTGTTTTAAGCTAAATTATTTTTCCAGATTGAAATATATGAAGTCAAGAGTATGTCTATAAAATTTCAGAAGATTTGGAGCTAAACTCCATTTTATATGATTTTTCTAAGATAAGTTGTTCAGAAACAGTTTTCGACCTGTTTTTAGGTCGGAATCATATAATTTTCTGGAACAGTATACTTCGAATTTATACATTATCTTCTACTATCTTTAATAACCTGTTCTTAGGTACGTTTAGGAACTTAGTATGCATTTATTTGAGTTGTTTACGATTTATGCCGGATTTTACAATATAACCTATTTTCTGCGTAGATGATGTCCTGTTTTCAGTCTTGTTCTAAAAGCCATAACTATTTATTGAAATCGTATTTATAAACCATGTTTTACTATGTATTATTACACGTTCCTATGAGTATGTAGAAATTTACTATGTCATTTTTAGAAGCTTGTACGATTTATGGTGATTTTTACAAAACGTCTGTTTTCAGCATGTGCTATGTCCTGTTTTCAGCCAACTTAGAAAATTCATAACTAATTATGTGAATCTTATTTTAGGTTGATATTTTTATATGTCATACTTCGGTAAGGTATCTATAGTATGTAGAAATTTGGAAGGATTTCATGAATTCTAAAGGGATTGATTAATTATTCAAAATCAGACTGTTTTGGAGCTAGAATTGAAGTGAAAAACTAGTTAAATGTGTGATTTTTAATTCCTTGTACAAGCTGTTAAAATTTATGAAATTTCAGCATGTTATACTAAAGGAAGTTATATGATTATATGAATAATTATGTGATTTTAGGAATTATATGGAAATTATTAAAATTATGACATCTTTATATGTCATTTTAGGTCAAAAATTACTAGTTTAAATTCCTAACAATTAAGTTATAAGTATGAATATGTTTTAGGTTAAAGTAATCTAATATAAATGCAAAAGATTATGTTATACGACATAAGAGGCTAATCAGTTAAGGTGTCGAGCGCAGTCGAGACGATCGGAGAATTCGGAAGCCATCTTTGCATAATCAACGTACAAGTGGGTAATTTCCACTCTCTACTATGTGTTGTTAATTGAATTGATAAGTTATGTATGAAAATATACGACTGAATTCCATAGCTATAACCAGTATGTAACTTCCATATTAGGCGACGACCTTAAGGGCAAAAATGCCTGGTCTATGAAAGCAAGGTTTAGTGGGCGAGCGACTCCCACATTCCTTTATGTTGACCACAAGGCAGGAGTGCCTGGTCTATGTTCTCAAGGTGGCTAAGAACCAAAAAATGTTTCTCAGGGTGGCTAAGAACCACAAAATGTTTTCAGGGTGGTTAAGAACCACATGTAGTACTTGCTTAACGATTTAATTGCTTCAATATATTAGACTGTAAAGTTATCCCACTGGGATCCCTCTCCGGAGGTGTCTCATGATGTTACTTTTTATAATTTTTAGGCTCGGCAAATGATGACATGGACGTGTAGCAGACTAGGCTGACTTCTCACTGTCTTAATAAAGTTGATGTACTAGAATAATGTTTCCGTTGAGAACAATAGATTGTTTAAATATGTATAGTACGATAAACTATGGGCCTAGACTCGTATCTTAATATATATATATATATATATGTTTTGATGTGTAATTCATGTAAGTCTTTGGTTCGAACATTTTCCTAGATATGTGGGTAAGACACGACTAGACTTGATTAATAGTCAATATATAATTGCATATATATTTTATATTTAAAAAATAAAAAATTATAACTCTCGTGTCTTCACTTTTAAGTCTTCTGCTGTATGTTAGAAAATAATTATAATTTCTTTAATTCCTAAGTAAGTAAAAGGTGACGACCTATTTCTATTTGAAATGGGAATGTGGCATTACACAGCAACACTGCAAGAATGCAGTTACAACATTGCAACAAAGTAAGTAAGAACGGCATGCAACATCGCTACAAGAAAAAGTTACAGGAATACTGCAAGAAAAGATACAACAGTACTGTACGAAGATACTGCAAGAAGGTCTAAGTTACAGCAGCGCTATAAAGGACAAACAGCTGCAAGCAGACCTATGATACAGCGCGAAGCTTACTACTCAAACAGTCAACAACGCCAACGACAAACAGAATAAGTATCCTGCAATCCGATGAAGGGTAAATGTAGTACGAGGAACAAAGATCCAAGCAAGAATAAATAGAGTCGTTCCAGAGAAGATCAAAGTTGCAGACACAGAGCCAATGCCAAGACGCCACGTGGACTGACGCGTTGCAGAAAGCTGCGAGCCGCAACCACCGCATTAAATGCTCTAGAAAGAAAAGTCAAGACGCATTAAATGCAAGTCATGCCTTTGATCAAGTCACTTAAATTCAAAATGGGAGATATCTCCTTCAACGGATATCTTCTCTACAAGTATAAATAGAGGATGAGCAACCTTGAAGCTGACTACTGAAATATTTACACAAAAACTCTCAAGCATTCAAGCTATACTCTTTAAAGTCTACTCTCAGTTTCAGTCACTCAACCTTTGTGAAGTGAAGCAAGTTCAAAGCTGAAAGATCCTTTGAAGGATTCAAAATCTCACTTCACCGCACTAGTTGAAGAACATATCTATATACTTTTTAACCTTGTTGTTGTGTGCTTAGGTTGTTTTAGGTGTTGAACAGTTGATAGGAGAGATCCTTGTTGTTTGTATAGTTGTCTAGGATATAGGCAGCTTCCCTATGTGGGAGTTTGAAACCCTATGTGGGTTTGCCTTTAGAGTTTGCAGTTGATGTGTGTACGCTGGACTCTAGTAGGTGTTTAGCTTTGTAAGTTGATAGATTGTTAGGAGTGTCCTGTAAATCAATCTTGCTTAACAAAGTTCCTGCTCGAGGTAGCAGTAGAGTGGTCGTAGAAGGTTTACACCACCTTCGAACCACTATAAACCATAAGTGTTTTATTGCTTTCTTATCTGTGTTTTATCTTTTATATCTATCTCTGTCATAAAGCATAAAACGTTTTGACAAGGATCATATTTGAGAAAACCAGCCTTGTATCTTAAAACCTTTTTTTCCGCTGCGTATAAAACTCTAAGTTACAGCGTGAAGCACTGCATCCTAGTGCTGTAAACAGTAACTGACTAGCGCTGCAAGTTCAAGTAACTTGCAGAACAGTAAGTTTTAATCTGATTTTCAAAATTGACCAAGGTTCATTCACCCCCCTCTAAACTTCGGACACCACTTGGGACCAACACAAAGCAATCGAGAACTCCATCAAAATTAATCCCTAAATTAAAGAATTAAAACCTCACTTTTGTTTCTCCCTCTAATCTCTCTCTAAAACCAAACTCTCTCTCTTTCCTCACGTGAACAGTGCACATTTTATAAGTTAAGAAAGAAATATTTTCTCCTCCCTTCTTTTCCATCTTTTCTGCGTGTTCTAATGGCTTGGAGCAAAAGTTTCATTCTTTCCTTTCTCTTGAGTAATGGGCCCATCCTTCTTTTACTCTTTAAGGCCAAATTTAGTTTACTTTAGTTCTCTTCAGCTTGTGATTTTATAATATTTTAGATAATTGAATGCACCGTTTTTGTACTTATATGTGTTTTTGGTCTCCAAATACTTTACATATTATTTTTTTGATTAGTTTAGGAGTTTTGAAGTATTCTGGAGTCAAGGAAGATGATCATGGGATGAGGAGAAACCAATTTAGTCTACTTTAGTTCTCTTGGGCTTTAGAAACTAAGTTAGGCCCAATTGGTTTCTCCTCATCCCGTGATCATCTTCCTTGACTCCAGAATACTTCAAAACTCCTAAAATAATCAAAAAAATAATATGTAAAGTATTTGGAGACCAAAAACACATATAAGTACAAAAACGGTGCATTCAATTATCTAAAATATTATAAAATCACAAATATATCCATAATAAAATGCACCTATTTTCTACTTATAAAAAACAAATAGAAGACTAAGTAGATATAAGAATCCTAGCTGAAAACAAAAGGGTGAGCTAGAAGCTCTATGCGGAATTGTGAGTCCGACTCTTCTCATCTATCTAACAACAGATATAACATGTATATGAAAACATACACACGAAGAGATTTTTTTCAGATGATAGAGATGAGAAGTAAGTAGACACAAATTATGTATAAACAAGAGAGGATGAGATATAAAGCAAACAACAATTATGTAAGTGACAAGAAGACTTATAGAGCTTTAAAGGTGGTATAATCCTTCTACGTCCTCTCTTCCCAAAATTAGGGAATCCACTAAGTAGAGTAACCAACTGTTACAACTTTTTCTCTCAACAAGGGTAAAACACACAATTTTCTTCCCAATTTTCCTAGGAAACAATCACAACACATCTTCTTCCCAATGCACTTGGGGAATGCTCTTCTCAACACACTAGGGAAAATACTCATTATCACTCTAAGGAAAACCGATCCCATATTACAAGGATTTAAAAAAGATTTGCAAGTGGAAATGATATCTCTATTTTATTCTAACTGTCAACTGAGAAATGATAAATACTTTGAAGTACTAAGCTTTGGCTTTTAAAGATCTGGAATGAAGAACTTCATGAGCTTTTTGAAAGCTAAGGATTCGATCATCTTCAAGAGTGAGAGTTGGCTTCTATTTATAGGAGATTTTGTGAATCTAGCTGTTAGAGAGAGTCAATTTGAATCTTGGACATACTCCTTGCTCTTAGTTTTTCCTTGTACTTGTTGTCCTTCATTTTTAGGAAACGTGGCAGTTCTTTTGAAAAAGGTGTTGTAGCATTTAAGGTCAATGATTGAGACTTTATTTAATATTCTTTAAGAGTTTCTGAAGTCTTCTGGTCGTTGTTTCCTAAGAACTATTCTGGAGTTCTGTCTATCTTCAAATGAGGGTTGGTGACTTTAGTAGATGTGAGTGGTTCATCTCTTCTTAAGGTGTAGATGATGTATATCTTTCAGATATGATAATTTGGTCTTGTTTTCATCTTTTCTCCCTTTCAGGTTGCATTTACTCAGATGGTCTTCTTGTTGAGTATCTGATTGTATGCTAAGGTCTTCTGATCATATAATCTCTGGAAGACGTTCCTCTTAAGATATGCTCTTTTGGAGATTTATCACTTCTTTCTTTTAGCGGTTTTCTTCCTCAGTTGATCAATCTTAATCAAGTCTATATAAAGACTCGATCTACAAATGAGAAGACTTAAGAAAGACATATCATAGAGAGGAGTAGGTTTGTCATCATTAAAATCAAATAAAATTTCCAACAAAAAGTTTGAATCATAAATCTCTTCCCAAATATATATTTGGATCTTAGTTGCCTTAAGTATCTTCTTTTGAACAGTTAGACAAACATATTATGCATTCTCTGGACAAACGCACTTACTCTTTATTATAAGACGCTAAGAGCTTCATTAGTTCAAGAAAATTACCTCGATTTCTTGATTCTTTAGTTTCATTTCACCCCACAACCTTTCAATGTGAGCAACTTGACAACATATATAGATACCTTTAGTTGTAGCTGATTTCTTGCAACTTGTTGTGAAGTTTGTTTCTTAATAACCCTCTCGATATGTTGCAAATAATTCTCAAGAATAAGATAATATTTCATTGCTTTCTTGTATAGAGAATTTGCATTTGTGCCCACATGAGTAACAAAATGGCATTAAGATCCTTAACTTTCTTCCATGATCAGAACCCTTCAACTGTAAAAGTAACTCTATGATAGTTCTATCGTTTACTGAAAAGAAAACAAGGTAAACAAAAAGCAACATCCTTGTTTGGTGAAAATTCAAGCCAATTCGGAAATAATTTTAGAGAGATGGGTTGATATGACCAAAACATAATGTAAGCTTGACGAACTTCATCTTGGTGTTAGGGGATACTACTAAATTGATTTCTGAAGTATCGAATCACGCTACAAAGAAGACATGTCAAAGTCTTTGTTTTTCAACTCTAAGAGCCTTACATAAACGCTCACAGATTTGGAAAGAATCATTAGGTATTTCACCATTGATGTTAAGACTAGAAGATTTTGCAATTTGAGAATCATTATTAATTTGAGGACATCTTTTCTTGAAAAAAAGAATCAATCTTTTAAGTGTAAGAATTAAAAAACATCACTTTTCAACATACATACATACTAATATATTAAAAAAATATAAATTAAATTAGTATTAAGAGTTTAAGAAAAAAAAATGTTTAATCAAAATACTCATAAATGTGCTGAGCAACAAGCCAGTTAATAAGAGAGAACTCATGAGTCATGATCATTAATGCAATTATGCAAACACTGAAACACTCGAATCCATCCTCAAATTATGCAATCATTAATTCAATCATTAATGTAATTATATAAATACTTGATGACTAGAATCGCTTCCCCATACTCATACAAGGTTCCAACCTCTAGTACTTTATTTTACTAATTCTATAATCTTCCACTGAAATATACAATTCATTTTTTTTATGTTTATAAGATATTAATTGAAGCAAACTACAAACTCTTTGTCTTATACAAATTTTTACACCATCAAAAAATTGGGGAAGAAAACAAGGAACTCATGACCATCTATAATTAGAATAACACAATTTGTTATTCAAATAAAATATGAATTCAAAATTATTAACTCACTAGTTTGAAAATATGTTGAATTTTACTTGAATAGTGGATGGGCACATAATGATTATTGTATTGAGAATTGAAATTTGAGAAATTGTATTTGACAAGTTACCTTAATCTATTCTCTTCTCCCGTTTCAATAGATTGATTATAAAGCTATAAATTATGAGGCTTTAAAAAAATTGAGCTTTATAATTTTTACGCTAAAATTATGTCTTATAAGTTGTAAATAAATATTTTTTTATAAATCTACTAAATATATTATGATTTAACAAATTTTTGACATATTCACAATTTTACTTCAATTTCATCACAATTTTATTTTACTATTATTACATAAATCTTATTTTTAAGTACAATCTATGGGGAAATTTTACAAATTAAGGGGCCGAACTCTTAAAAAATAAATATCTAAATAACAAAGTATATATATAGTGAATTTTTATAAAGTCCCTGATTGAAGGCTTCGGTTCCTGGTGAGAGCTCTTCAGTATAAAGAGGATCAAGTAGGGGTCTTGGTCGAGGTCGTAGATGAGGAAGAGATAGAGGCTTTCAAATGTTAGATTCTCGGGACAGAGACAACACACATGATCATCACCAGCAGTCATTCAACAATGACTCAAACTTTGATAAGTTGAATCTTGACTGCTACCGTTGCCACATATTGAATATTACAAATCTGAATGTACAACTTCCATACTGAAAATGGAACACACTCCAACTTTGTGGAGAAAAATGTACAAAAACCTCTTTTGATGGCTTCTTAAAATAAAGAAGATTATGAACCTGAAATATGGTACTTGGATACATAATATAGTAATTACATGTGTGGTAACAAATCTTTCTTCTCTCGTTTCATTGAAAGTTTTCACACTACTATTACTTTTGAATATCATTCTAAAATAATGCTATGGGAAAAGGTGACGTTCAAATCATAACTTAAAAAGGTTATATTGTGACTATATCAAATGTCTTTTATATTCTTGATTTGAAAATCAATTTGTTGAGTGTGGAGCAATTGTAAGAGAATAGTTATGAGACTACAATAAAAGTTGGATTTTGTGAAGTCTATGACCCCAAAAAAGGTATCAGTGCTCATGTTAAGAAGGGTAGGAACATGTTATTCCCACTGAAATTAGGGAGCAGTCAAACATGTTTAAAAGTTGATGTTAATGACTCATGGCTTTGGCATTTGTGATGGCCATTTAAATTTTAAAGGCCTACAAACTCTTTCACAAAGGCATATGGTCATTGGTTTGCCTGAAATTACTCGTCCTGCCAAAATTTGTGAAGATTATGTTGTTGGCACATGAGCAATTTCCAAATGACGAAGCACAAAGGCCATTGAAACATGATTTATTTCGATGATTGAGGCTTGATAAACTCAATATCAAATGGAAGAGGAAATAATTTTTTTATCTTTTATTGACGATTATCGTCGAAAATCATGTATCTTTTTTTTTACGAAAATCTGAAGCTTTCATAGTTTTTAAGAGCTTAAAATTCTTAGTGGAGAGTGAGGTTAGGTGAACAATTAAGACTCTTCGAACTAATCGTGGGGAGAATATACGTCACAAGAATTTGCAAATTCTTGTGATGGTTTTCGAATTTGTAGACAATTTACGGTTGCCGATAGACCTCAACAAAATTGTGTCACCAAAAGGAAGAACATAACAATCGTAAACATGATGCAGAGCACGGTAGCACGTGAAAGAGTTCTAAAACATTTTCGACCAGATGTTGTAAATTTAAGTGTAATGTTTTTAATCGGAGTCCAACAATATTTGTTAAAACATGACTCCAAAAGAGGCTTGAAGTGTTTGAAAACCAACGGTGGATCATCTTAAGGTTTTCGGAAAAATAGCGTTTACACATGTACCAAATGAAAAGAATAAAAAGTTGGACAACAAAGGTGAAAATTGTGTTTTTCTTGGAGTTAGTGAGCAATCAAAGGCTTGCAAACTGTTTAATCCTGTTAAGGAGAAAATTACCATCAGTCGTGATGTAATATTTTATGAAGAAAATACATAGAATTGGGCAAATAGCACTAAAGGGCGACATTATGTAACTGTGGTTTTCGATAAAAATGAAGAAAAAATATATGATAAAACAACATTTGCTACTACTCATTTCTCATCATAACCTGATCCACAACAGCCACATGGTGTTAATGATACTCAATCAAAAAATGAAAGCTCCAGACGGCAACAACTTCGAAGAAGGCTAAGATGGATTGATGATTATGAGGTTAGCGGTGACAGACCGATAATATTCGTTCCTTATGCCTTATTAGCAGATTGTGATCCAATAACATTTGAAGAGACATCCAAAGAATTGAAATGACGAAAGCCCATAGATAAATAGATGAGATCTATAGAAAAAAATAAACACATGGAAGTTGGTAAAACTTCTAAAAGGACAAAAATCTATTAGTGTTAAATGGGTTTATAAAACAAAATTGAATAAAGATGAGAAAGTTCAGAGCAAATGATTTCAAGCAAAGGTAAGGTGTTGATTATGAAGTAAATGTTTACTACAGTTGCAAGACACGATACAATCCGGAAGGTGTTAGCTTTGATATCACAAAACTCTTAGCCAAATTTTCAATTAGATGTAAAATTAACTTTTCTACATGGGAATTTAGATAAGTAGGTTTTTATAGATCAACCCCTAGGCTATATGAAGCAGTGTAGCAAAAGAAAAGTTTGTTGGTTCAATAAGGCTCTATATGGATTGAAACAAGCCTCTAAAGCCTACCATATTGAAGCTTACTTTACCAAGGCTGGATTTATAAAATATTCCTATGAGCATACTTTTGTCATCTACAGGAAATATTTTGATTGTTTCCTTATATGTAGATGATCTAATGTACATAAGAAATAAACCAGCTATGTTCAAGGAGTTTAAACATTCCATGATGGCGGAGTTCGAGATGATCTATCTCGGAATGATCCATTATTTCCTTGGCATCCAAGTAGTGGAATCAACAGCTGAGATATTCATTACACAAAAGAAGTATGGTTTGGAGATCTTGAGTAGTTTTGAAATTGATGGACTGCAACTCTATTAAAACCTCCAATGAAAAAAGTTTGAAAAACTCTCAAAAGTCTCTCAAGGAAAGAAGATTGACAATACATTATACAAACAAATATTTGGGAGTCTAATGTACTTGATAGAAACAAGGTCTGACATTACGCATGATGTAAGTTTAATTAGCAACTTTATGGTGTGTCAAACAGAGCTTCATCTTCTTACTACAAAGAGGATCATGCGATACTTGAAAATTACAATTGATTTTGCTATCTGTTATAAGAAGGGATAGGGATAAAATATTATTGGCTTTAGTGATAATGATTATGTTGGAGACTTAGAAGATAGAAAGAGAAAGAGTATTTCTGGTTATGTATGATATGTTCAGGGGTTGTTTTATGGGCATCAAAGAAGCAACAAGTTGTCTCATTGTCTACAACTGAGGTTGGGTTTAAAGTAGGCGTCATGTGTGTGTTAAGCCATTTTATTGAAAATAATATATTCTTGAGTATTTGTGTTTTTCAAGCAAGAAAGGAATGCACATTTATTGTGCTAATAATTTAGCCATTAAACAATCTAAAAATATAGTTTTTCATGACAACAACAAACACCTATATGTGAGGTATCATTTTTTTCGGGATCTCACAAAGGAAGAAATTGTTGAATTTGTGTCTTATTGCAGTGGAGATTAGGTTGCGGATATTCTAACCAAGCCTCTCAAGATGGCCATATTCTTGAAGCTGCAATATTTGCTTGGAGTGATCTCAATTTCTAGATTTAAATTGATTGTGTAGCATTCAGTTAAAGGGAGAATGTTAAAGTTTTTAGTTCTTTGTTATTTTTTGTGAGGGCCACATGTATTATGACAAATTTCAAGTTCAAGTGCAAAATAATGATAATAACAATTAATTAGGATTTTGATAGTCCTAACTAGGGATTTTAACAAAGGGGCTGATTTGGGGGCAATTAGATCAACAAAAGAAATCCTCAAATCACTTATTGGGGGAAAGAACACCAATGTAATTAGAAAAAGTTTGACACACAAATCCTAGTTTGAAAATCTCTATAAACCTCACAATTTTCTATCATTCATCCTTTACACTTTCAAGATCAAAATCTCAAGGTAAGGTGGAACCTATTTTTTTTCTTCTCTTGTTAATCTACTGCCACCATCGGAACCCGTGCTACCGCCACCGTCATTCTTTTCCGACAAGCGTTCTGTCTTTAAACCTTAGATAGATTGTGAGAAGGGAAAGAGGGAATAAAAATATAGGAGAGAATGAAAAAAGAATTTGTGAGGGAGAGAGAGAGGAGGTCGTGAGGTAGAGAGAGAGAGGAGAAAAGAAAGAGCATTGTTATAAGAATTAGAGTCAGTCTTTTGTGCAACTGGTGCATGGATCTTATCCATGCACTCGGGTTGGGTCGGGTCAAATCCGACTCGGATCCACGCATTTTCCTTTTTTTTTTTTGCCCTTATCTTTATGTTATGTTAGTCATACCTTTATGTTCAGATTTCATACCCTTAGTGCAATACTTTAACTTAAAAAAAAAATTCACTGGTCTTCATACTATGTTAGTCATATCTTTATGTTATATTAGTTATACCTTTATATACAAATATCATACCTTTATGTAATATTTTAACCCTAATCCCTAATTTCAGCACAAGTTGTAGATATTTACATTTATGTGATATTATTTATACATTTATATCAACATAAACATACATTTATGTAATATGAATGTACAACTAACATAATTAAAATGTATGACTAACATAACTAAAGGTATGACTAGTATAACTAAAAGGTATGAAAGGTATTAATAGTTGTTTGAAAATATGTTAAGGTACATGTAAAAATCTAAAAGGTATGACTAACATAATATAAAGGTATGCTTAGCACTACATAGAGAGGTATGCCTAATACTATATAAAGGTATCAACATAGTCATACCTTTATGTAATATATAAAGGTACAACTAACATAATTAAAAGGTATATCAACATAACTAAAAGGTATGACTGTTATAACTAAAAGGAATGAAAGGTTAATATGTCTGTCTAAAAAAAATGCTAAGGTACAGCTAGCCTTACAAAATGTATGACTAACATAACTAAAAGATATGACTAACGCTACTAAAATGTATAGTTAACATAACACAAAGGTCTGACACCTGGGAGCATGTTTGGGCGGATTTTGTCCACGACCTAGAGGCACGTGCGGGCGCGTGACGGGTTAGGTCGACTCGAGTGCATGGATCTAGGGTCCGTACACCAGGTGCATAAAAGTTTTTGTCTTAAAAAATGGAAGTGCGAGGGCTAACATGCAATTTCACATTAAAATATCCATAACAAATGAGGAGAAGAAGATTTGGGTTATATTTAATAAATAAAATTATTTAATGAGGAAGATTATTTTATTTTATTTTATTTAGTGAGAAGATCCCAAATCTTTTATTTACAATTCTAGCCCAAAACAAATCATTTTCTATCACTTCTAGCCAAGATCCCAATTTTTTTGCCCTAATCCTTTCTTAAAACCTAATCTCTTCTTATTTCATCTCTTTAAGTTGTTTATTAAATAATTTATTATTTTTTTAATTTAGGAGAGGAAGAGATCGAGAGGAGAGAAACTTAACGTTTATAACACATCATGATTTTCTGCATTTAAGTGGGTGTTTCTACTTATTATTAAATGCTACATGAAAATGATCTATGTTTTGATATATGTGATGATTTATGTTATTTGAAGTTATGAGAAATTTTGAGGAAGAAATATATGTTTGGTAGTATGCGCTGATTGATATTACTTGATATTATGGGAATGTTGATGATGATAAATGTTTTGTGAGGTTTATTTCTATATTATTTGATGATTGAATGATGTTTGATGATGTTACATGATGTTATGAAATGAAAGTAGCTAGGGACCATTTAAAAAGATCCGAGACAATATGATGGGTCTTCGGATTTTGCCCGTAGTGCTAAAAGATAAATGTTTGCCTAAGACCACTAGAAAAGGTCCGAGACTGTAAGTTGGGTATTCAAGTTTTGCCCATGCAATTAATGCATTTGGCCAATGAAATGAAAGAAAGAAAGGAGGGAAGGAAGATAATGTGAATTATATGATTTCAATTATGCTATGAGGTGACATAGCATGTTGTATTTAATTTTGATAAGCGTAACTCCACTTAGCTTGTGATGCTCATTCCCATAAATGTTCAACCTTTTCAGATTGAGGAGTTGTGCAGTGGTGACATGGTGAGATTATAATTTATCTTTTCAATTGAGGATAATGTTTATGAAATGTTGTTTGAAACTTATTATTTAATGCTTATGGTTTTGAAGAAAGATTTTTAGATTGATGAATTAGAATGGATTTTTGAGATTTATAATTTATTAATTACGCTTCCGCTATGTTTTAAAAGTTGGTTATTTCTGCTATGAAATCGCATTCCGAATGTCAAGAATGGTATCGTTTTATCTTAAATTAAGGGAATTAGGGCATGCCATTTTTTATTTAGTAAGATAGTTTTGTTGACTAACTCCATAGGCATGTCCCGTGAAGTTGGGAGTTATTGGTCAAGGTTTAGTGATTGTTATTAGTTGCTATTTTTCAGCTTTTGATATCTATCTTTCTTGTATTTAAAGACTTGGAGTTTATAATGATATTTGAGTTCCTTCGTCCAAAGTTATCTTCTTGTTCTTGTATCTTGTGCCTCTAACAGTTCTCCACGTTAATACACAAGTTGGCTGATCTTGATCCTTTTGACAAAATATTATACCTAATTAACCAAATCAATACTATTTAACAAATTTAAAAGAACTTACCAAAACATCAACATGCCACAACTTTGAATTTATTTTTCTGTTGGTCCCTTAAATAAAAGAAAAGAAAAGGAAAACTCATGTATATGTAAATGCATAGCTTAAAAAAGGGAACAATAGGTTCTAATAATAGTCAAGTGAAACTTCTTGCTTATAGAAATGAGCATTGAAAGGGTTCAAACTTCATCATCACAAAGCATAGTATATAATGTACAGACAGACAAACAGTTAGAACCTTGTGTTTCTTATCACTCACGGGTCAGCTTTTCCGGCAACTTCATCATCACTGGAAGCGGCATATTCATCTTCAGTCAGTTCCTCGTCGCTGGATTTTCCATCTGGTGCAACTCCTGCATCTTCAGGCTTTGCATATTTTTCACAGCACTCTGAAAAATGACGTGTTAAAGTTTTGTACAAAATAATAGCACAATATTAAACTAGAATAATCCTTATAGCTCTTTGAATTCATTAAAAATTTTAGTTCCCCCTCAGGATAAAATGTGAAAATGCAGGTCCATAGTATGTAAATAAGGGACATAACATAGCCTAGTAATCGTAGCACCTAAATCATTTCAAAGAACCAGATATATACTAAGCAGCTACAGACAGAATGAGCACATGGATTGTCAAGTGAATCAACAACAACTTTGGTATTCATATTTACCTATGAATATTAATGGAAAAAAACAAGAGCGGAAAGGTTAAAAATATCAATATCCATGGGAGTCTCACAACGTTGATTTTTTGGAAACATTGATGGATATGGTAAAAAATTGGAAATAAATTGATGGAATTGTACTAAAACTTGGAAATTAAGCATGCGATTTTAGGGAATATTATAATAAACTATAATGCATGTATTTAATTTAAAATCTCGACAAGTAATGTGTTTATAACAAGCATATAGATAATAAACTACATGAATAGTATCCAGCATTATAACAAATGTTCAAAATTACTTAATACAACACAACTAGTTACAAAATGATAACTTAGAGGAATTACTTGATACAATATACCAAGTACCTGGTTCATGTTTCAATACATGACATGAAATTGTTTTACTCAATCTTGTGATCTGGAACATTTATGTGCTCAAGTGACCAAGAGAGTGTTCCCTTAATTTTTTTTTTATCTCTCATACTCTGGAGAAAAAATTAATGATCAATAAGAAAGAGTCCTTAAATGCAGACTCTGGATTTTTGGATAGTTAGCCCTGGTTATCTTTTATGGTTTTTCATGTGATCTCCATATCTCATTTTGCATGTTACTCCACTTTTAAAAGGCTTTATGCTCAATGGTCTAATTTTGTTTTAATTATCTGTCATGAGTTTTGCACAATTTACTGCAACAAGGATGTTGAGTTTAGTGAATGCTGGTTTTTAATGGCAAATCAGGGATATGATGTGTGGTCCTCATGAAAATAGAACAAAACATAGTTAAACTATTTCCAACTAAAGACTCAGACAAATCCTTTCACATTGTTAGCAATGTGATGGGTTCCTAGGAAAAACACATGTTCATGTATAGCACACCCTCACATCAAAATGATTAAAAATGATTTTTACATTTAGTATAAGAACCAGACGTCTCACTTTGAGATAATACAGTTCCATGTCATCTGAAGATAATAATGTCCAAGGGTCTATAATGAAAATAACTAATAGAGCTCATTGAGTGGACTCAAATGCTTGAATACACTATCATGCAACCTCATGAGCATTGACACATTCATATGGCAGACTGAACATTCAATGCCTTCAAGCCCCAAGAAGAGTGGGAAGCAGGAAGAATCTTAGAAAAACACAAGTAGATGAGATTTAGTTCTTCTAACTCTACAATTATCGAGTATCCAGAGATATGGAAATATTCAGTGAAGCATTTTGAGAGATTTCAGGTAATATATATCAACTGGATCAAAGAAAATGCTTATAGTCATGCTTATAATAAAATTTACCTTTAACTCTTTGATCATATGCACTACGATCACGCATCATCAAAGCTGCTGCCTCTCCATTCAGAGGATCTGATGGATTTGGGTACAAAAGGAGTTGTGGAAGAAACACTTCAAACACGTTTACTAGGTCTGAAAGAAACAAACAACTTGATCAAGCTAATGAAACCATTGTCTGCTCAGTATTCAAGAAATGATGCAAGCGGATAACCTTTCAACTTACCAAACATTGGACTCCAAGTCTGATTGATAACATCTAAACACACAGAGCCTGACCTGGAACATTTAAATTCATTACGTCAACATTGTTATTTCAACAAGCATTGCATTATATTCAAGTCGAGAAAACAGAATCCGCCAGAAACGCCAACATTTGAGCGTAATATATTCATAAACTCACATCTCATCAACGTTTGGATGGTAAATTTTATTGACAAAACCAATGGAAGGAGATTTATACGGATAAGCATCAGGTAGTTCCACTCTTATCCTCCAAACACCTCCTTGATATGGACCTGCCATAGACCATCAAAATTGGGGAAAAATGTCCGCTGCTTTCTAAAGATGCACCGTAAACGACAAATTAACCGAAAGCACTTTATTTATGAAGAGATAAACGGGCGAACAACTACTTTTCAGATCCATCAAAACAGATAGGACAAGAGACCTCTCAATCTCTGATTCACAAGAAACTAATTAAGCAAGTTGAATGTAAACAATCTAGAGCACTCACAATTCGAACAAATGCTCAAAGCCAATTGCTACAAATTTCAGTAAAATCGGAGCTTGTTATACAAGACACACACACAAAGCTCCAAATTATCAAGATCTATGATAAATGCAACTTGAACACACAATAAAATCACGGTGGAAACACTATTATCTAATCATTTAACCTCTAATTTTCAGCTTAACAATAAAACTCCCAACACCATCACTAGAACAACACAAGCTACTAAACCTAGCAGAAATTAACCCAAAACCCAAACAAATTGATCATAAAATGAGGTTAAGAAAATGAAGATGGATTTGTGGAAATCATTACTTTCTTTTGGGCCATGGAATTCGACATGGAACTCCTGCATGCCGTCATTGATCATCTCCACCTTATAGTCGGTCATCATCCTAAGTAAAACAACCAAAACCCATAATCATCATCTGCAGAGCATATATAGAAGCAGAATTAAATATAAAACATAAAAATCAAAAGGATGTTGTTATTACAGCTTCATCAAATCCATTTCCCGGCGTTTACTTGGGGACGACATGGTTGTTTGCCAGAGATTTTTCGCCCAATTCCTTGCAATTCAAGTATGGTGAAAAATATATGTATATGCGCCTCTTCCTCGTGCGTATGTTTGAGAGAGAGAGAGAGAGAGAGAGAGAGAGAGTGAGAGTGAGTGTGTGTGTGTGTGTGTATGGGGATTGGTGTGAAGGCGGTTCAGACATCCAAAAAGCAAAAGTGGGGATGAAACTGAGTTTTTAGCTAAATTGCATTTCCCCTCTTATTATTATTTTTTTTTCTCAACATATTAATTAATATCAGTTTTCCATTTAAAATGATGTGATCTCATATGGATCTCTAATTTCTTATGTAGACCATAATGGTATGGGCTAGCCCAAATCATTTAGGAGACTTTTATTGTTTTCTCCCTTACTTTTTTCTTTTAAATGGAGAGTATCGGTAAACTCATTTTTTTAATATTATATATGATGATGGGTGTACTCTTGTGAGTATAGCTGTCAAAATGAGTTAGGCTTGTTAAATCGGCCCGTTCCATTCCATCAAAATAGACGGTTAAATTGAGTAATTATAGATTCGTGAAAAGATGGGTTAAAATGGGTTTGACCTGCGATGGATTCGGCATTTAGTTGACCTGCCTCTATTTTTTTTTTTTTTGTACTTTTGATTTTTTTAATATTTTTTCATTGAAATTATATATAAAAAAATAAATAATAATGATAAAAATGATACCTAGTGCAAGTAATGATTTATAAAAATATTGATACGAGTTATTATACATAGAAATGAAGAACTTTAATGAGAAACTATTTTTAAAAAATAGTTTTTATATATTATATGTAATTGAATGCATATATATATATATATATATATACTCCTCATTTGAAAAAAATAAAAATTTAAGTGGGTCGGTTCGTCTAACCCGCGGTCGTCTAGTGGGTTGGGTTGAGTTGAGATTTTAAGGCCCACCTCCTAAAAAGCATGTCCTGTCCCGTCAACTGATGGATTATGGTTGGTTGTGGACCGGCTCGCCTCGTCGGTCCTCATTGATAGCTCTACTTGTAAGATTTTCTCACAAATTTTATTGCGTGAAACGGGTAAACCTACACTCACACCCTACAATTCACATGTTGTTTGTGGATAATGAACGATTCACGTTAACTATTCGTGATACCATCTTATATAAGTTTTTAAGTTATATGAAATACTATATCTCAGTCCTAATTTCTTATATTTAAAAAAGGTGATTTTTTTTTTGTTACAAACGTGTATATAAATATTATCCTATCAACCTTTAATTTATACCCATAATCCATTTCTATGAGTATGTTTCATATGGTGTTTGTCTCTGTACATAATTAAATGATAAATGAGGTGATAATTGCAAATCATTTTAGAGGTTAATTGTTGGAACATAAAAACTCAGGCGAGACTTTCGTATATGTGACGGCACTGTATACGATCATGTCTTGGGACACAATTTGACCTTACGCGGTAATAATATGTAAGTATGCATTTTTTAACTATAAGTATGTGTTTTCGGCTATAAGTATGCAATTTTTTTCCTCGCACCGCACGACAACAATGTGTAAGTATTCACTTTTCAACTATAAGCATATGTTTTAGAATTATAGGTATGTATTTTTATTGTTGTTGCGCATGGTAGACTGTGTCCTGAAACTCAATCGTACACAGTATTGTTGTACATGAGATGATCTTACATAAGCCATATTCTAATTGGAAAGTGAATAATAAAATGAGTAGTGTTTGTGTGAACCAAGTGCAAGAATCATGATCCGTGCAACTGGACACACGCGGGTTGGGTCGGATTGGGTCAAGTCTAATCCGAATCCACGCCCAAGTTTTTTTTTTTTATAGTTATGTCATAACCTTTATGTTATATATATTAGTATAACCTTTATATACATATATCATAACATTTAAGTAAAATTACTTAGATTTTTTTCAGTATAAATAACATCATTAAAAGTTATGTAACCTTCATGTTATGCGAGTATAACTTTTATGTTATATTAGTATAACCTTTACGTACATATACGAAACCTTTAAGTGATATTACTTAGACTTTTTCCAGTATAAAAATTCATATAGTATGGCTTAACCTTTATGTTATAATAATTTAACTTTTATGTTATATTAGTATAACTTTTATGTAAAAATATCATAATTTTTATGTACTTAAAGAATAACATAAATGTTATATTATTATAACATGAAGGTTAAATTATTATAACATAAAGATTATATTATTATAATATAAAAGTTTAAAAGGTATTATAGGTTTGAAATACACCTTAAAAGGTCAAACTAGCAGAAATATAAAGGTTATGCGAACATAACATAAAAGTTATGATAACATAACTAAAAGGTTAGATTCGTCAAACTAAAAGGTTTGACGGATATAATTATGAAATTAAGGTTTTGGCTAGGGTTAATGGGCGTGGATTTAAGACGCATGAGTGTGTATGTGTGGGTGCGTGAAATACACGTGGGGCGCATGAAATACACTCTTGGATTGATCGACCAAATTACACAGATTTAGGATCCGTGCACCTGGTACACATAAATAATTGTGTAATAAAATTGTTTTACTCCCTTCAAACGTAAGCATTTTGGATAACATTTTAATCATAGGTACTTGCAGTTTCATAATGGATAATATATTTTCTCATATTTGTAGTTTTAATTGGTTATCATTTTCAAATACACACGTATGAATCTAGGATTCTCTTGCAATGAGAACATTAATGAAGACAAAATATAAGATACATCTGTAAAATATATATATATATATATATTTAATTATAGTATAAGTTCTCATCGATTGATCGGTCATTATTAATATTATTAAAAAACTATTTCTATTACATTAGGGGAATATAATTATCGCAAAAACTTTTATGCATAAGAGGTATGGATCTTAACTCGATCAGACACGTGGGTCGCCTCCACATGTGTCCACGAGCACTCACACCATAGTTGGTGTGTGCGCGCACCACGTGATTCCATATATAATTCATCCAGCTAAGGTATCAGTTGTATACTATTAAGGTATTAGTTGCTCATTCAATAAATGTATTAGTTGTATGCTCTTAAGGTATCAGTTGTATAATATTAAGGTATCAATTATCTACTCTTAAGGTATTACATATTTACCTTTAAAGTATTAATGCTTATAGTATAATGTATTACATATGCATCTTTAAGATATTACAATTTACCTTTAAGGTATTATTGTTTATAGTATAATGTATTACATATGCACAAATTTAAGGTATTACATATGAACCTTTAAGGTATTACGTACATATTTACCTTTAAGGTATTAATACTTATAGTATAAGGTATTACATATATACTTTTATGGTATTAATACTTATAATATAAGTTATTACATATGCACAAATTTTAGATATTATATATTTACCTTTAAGGTATTAATGATTATAGTGTAAGGTATTAGTGTACTGTAGCTGTAAATTTAAAATCTTAAAATTTCAAATGCGAATTTTCATCATCTTCTTCCTCCAATTTTCTGCAACTAATTTTATGAAATCGAATAAGAGGGAGAAGATGAATGACATGGAGCCAGAATAATCAATAACTCCCAATAAAACAAATAATCTTTGAAAATGAAAAATAAAAAAAAGATTAAGAACAAGAAATTACAAACATAATTTCTTGATTCAAATAAGAAATCACCAACATTAAGTTATGATTTTAAAGAGGAGATGAAGATAGAAAAACAAGAAGATCACCATACATAGAGTGGCTGCGAGAAATGTTGTGAGTTTTAGAAGATTGAGAAGAAGAAGAAGAAGAACACTACAAGAAATTTGAGAAATCGTGACGATAAAATTTTTCATCTAAAATCTATTTTTTGTAATTAAAAGTATTTGGTGACGAAATATTAGCATCACAATGAGCATCGTCATAGGTGTGTCACAAAAGATAATGTGACAATTTTATTAATATGTCATTAAATATTGAACTTTCAATGACGCTAAAGGCATCATCATCATATTTTATCATTTATAGTTACGTTAGACTCATCACTTTTGCCTTAAAATTTTTACACTTTAGATGACGAATGTCTTGTTGTCATGAAAACATTGATCTACAGTGACAAAAACAAATATTCTATCGAACTCATCATCTTTTAATGACAACTTTATTGTCATTAATATATTTACTATTACGTTATCTTTAAAATAATTTATCATGAAAGAGTTATTATATGATGACAATACATTATGAGTCATTTAATAAATATGACATACTATCGTGATAAATTAGCATTTGGTGATAAATTTTAATTGTCAATAAAAAAAAGAAAGTATTATAACAACATATTTTTTTCACCAAAAAGAAATTGTGACGATTTTTTTCTGCCATAAATTAGATAAATGTTGACAAACATTTTTAGTGACAAAATATTTTATATCACTAAATGAATATTTTTCACGACAACTAATTTAATTTTGTTGGGAATTTTCCCAGCATCCTGCCTTGGGTCGGAGCTTAAATTGGCGCGAGGCGCGGCTCTGGCAGGTTCAAATCCGTGAGCGCAAAGCTACATAAGTATAAAGCATTAAAGTTGCACCCTATGCCCACTGGATATCCTTTTGGTGTAGCGGTAAGAGCTTGATGGTCCCAACACTTGGTATTAGAGCAGGTCACGGGTTAGAATCCCCTTGGGAGCACTTTGCAGTGGGAGTTGCCAAAGCTTTGGAACTAAGGATGCTGACGCGGAGGCAGGTTGCTAGGTGGCCAAGACCTGAGAGAAAGGTGAACGGACCTGGAACAAAGATGCTGGCGTAGTAGAGGATGGCGTGGAGGCGTGGCAATGCCGAGTCAAAGATGTTGGCGTAGCAGAGGATGGTGCGGAGGCGTGACGACGCCGAGTCATGGTGGTGGCGCGAGGCGTAATGACGATGCCAAGTCACGGTGACATCGAGGTGTGGTGAGAAGGCATGACGACGATGCCGAGTCATGGAGATGTCGGGTTGTAGTAGTAGTAAGCTGTGAAGAAACCTGTTAGGTAGTAGCAGGAAGCTGTGAAGATGTCAGGTTGTAGTAGTAGTAAGCTGTGAAGAAACCTGTTAGGTAGTAGCAGGAAGCTGTGAAGAAACCTGACGTTACTGAAGCAAGAAGCTGTGAAGAAACCTGTTACGTTCAAGGTTACTGGAGTGGAGAGGCTGACAGGTGCTTGGGGGGGAGCTTAAATTGGCATGAGGCGCGGCTCTGCCAGGTTCGAATCCGTGAGCGCAAATCTACATAAGTATAAGGCATTAAAGTTGTGCCCTATGCCCACTGGATATCCTTTTGGTGTAGCAGTAAGCGATTGATGGTCCCAACAAATTCGTTATGGAAGATTAGCTTTTTGATAACAAAATATTTCATTGTCATTAATTTATTGATTTTATGTGACGACATTAACAATTACAAAAAGAAGCACCATCACTAAATAAAAATATATATAGACGAATTGTTATAATAATGTCATTTTTTGTAAACTATTCATTATAAATTGTGACTAAATATATCATGTCATTATCTATCCGTAGTGGTAAATATTATATTTATTTTTTTAATAACAATCTATACAAAATTTATTTTCATCATAAGATAAATGAATTCCAAAATCAAATTACGCACAAAAAAGTAAAACAAAATATACATTTAGAATGAATGCAAATATTTATAAATACTAAAAAGAATGACAAATATCTAAGTTTAACATGAAAGAAACAACTACTTAGATAATATAAAATATGAATCATTGGTGATCATCACTGAAAAAATACCAACTAGCTAGGTAAATATAAAGAATATAATGCTAGATCTTATTTCCTTGCTTCTTTCCAAAATTCATAGTGGTAAGAATGAAAACTTTCCATGAGTAGATCCACAACTGCTTGAATATAAAAAGATCCACATGTACATTTTCAAACTAATATTAGCATATGAAAAGTGAAAGCACTCGGACAATGTATGTGAAATTTTTATATTTCACACTGACAAATAGAAAGGATGGAAAAACAAAATTACAAAATAAAATATAAGAAAATAGAGTTAGACATTGATTTCAAAGGCGTGCGCACAAACAAAATTATATTAAATTAAAAACCTCATAACAAAATAACAATATAATAATTTAAACTAACCTTATAAATTTATTTTAGAGCTCAATTCCTTTAGTAGCAAGAAATTCCATACGCTTGTTGATATGCACCTTGTTGAGATAGTTGATTCTTCAAACCAGTCACTTCATTCTCAAATTCGACCACATGTGTCTTCATTTCATTCACTTGAGCTTCAAATTGTTGCAGTTGTTCTTGTGTCTTTTGAAGATTCTTTTGTAGATGTTGGGTAGATGATTCATATGAAGTGTTACGTCTGCTTGGAGGCTTGCACCATACCCTGTTGGTCCCAAGTGGTCAGAGGTTTAGAGGGGGGTGAATGAACCTCTATCGATTTTGCAAACTCTAAAACTTTCTGTAAGGCAGGTTCCTGATCCAAGAGAGAATGCAGCAACCTGACTCAAATCAGTAACCTGGCAGTATGCTTGATCAGGTTCCTGACCTGTTTACACAGTACGCAGCGGAATAAACTTGATAGAGTACTTTTTGGAAAACAATTTTCTTTTACAAGCATGTCTTTGTAAAGTCTTTTATGCGCGATGCTTATGATGTGTACTACAACATAAATATGGTAAAGTAAATGCAATGCAGTAAGTAAATGAAAACAGATAAACACACAAGGCTTATAGTGGTTCAAATGTGGTGTAAGCCTTCTACGTCCACTCTACTCCTTCACAAGGAGGAACTTTGTTAGGTTAGTTCGAATTACAAGCCTCACTTTACAAACTTCTTCCCAACAAACTACGCCTACTAGTATCCCAAACTCTAGTTCAAGGCCACAACCCACAAATGGTACAATCCCACAAAGGGCAAGTAGCCTACTTTTAGACTACATACTTAGCAAGGATATAATCCTCTCAACTAAGTTACACCATAAACAACCTAACATACATAGCACAGTGGTTAAGAGATACATGGGTCTTCAACTGTTGCGGTGAAGTCAGTCTTGAACATGAAAGCTCGATTGCTTGAAATGTAGACTGTTTCTCGAAGGTTGAGTGGCTGAACATGGATAAGTTTGAGAAACTTTGGAATATATTTGAGTTTTCTCTCGACTCTATTCAACAATGTCTTCAGTCAGCCACACCTTCTATTTATAGATCTTGAGAATATATCTGTTGGAAGAAAGTATCCGTTGAAGGAAGAAACTTCTTCATTTTGAATATGAGCTTTGATCTCTCAATATCTTCTCTGTGGCCGCATTAAATGCTTCTGAGTTGTTCCTGACATGTGTATTTAATGCGCCTACCATTTGCTCCTGGACCTCTCTGACATTCCTACAGACCTGTCAAGTCGGTATGGGTCCATGGCTGAAGCTCATGCAACGGTTGCTTGATGTCAGCTAGCTTTTTTCTTCTTCTTATTGCATGATCTTCCTGATGCTGCTTCTTACTGCCTTCAGCTCGCTGCTCCCTTTAGCTTTCTGTTTCCTGTAGTTTATTGACAACTTTCTGTTTTTAGCTTTCCACTTCCTTTGTGCAATCTTTCAGCATGCTGTTTCTTACAGCTTGATGTCTCCTTCTTGCAGCATCCTATCTGCTTCATATGCAGATACTTCCTCCAGCTTGTTGTTCTTTACATCTTGCTGACCCCTAGAAGATGTATTCTCATTTCTTCTAAGGTTAGTTTTCCTTAACACTTGGAAAACCATTACATGATCTTATCCAAGGATGGAGAAACTATAGATCATGTAATTAGTGGAAACTTAGTATTGATATCTTTAGCAAACTTCTTTGTCTTATTACGCATACTGTTCTGTCTTATCAAAATAACTACTGAAATATCCCAACAATTTCACCTTTTATTTTGATGATGACAGAAAATAATAAGAACAAGAGTCATTAAATAAAAATGCTCTTAAATTTAAAATTTAATGATTGTACAAGTACAAATACATTTTAGTATGAAAGTAAGTAAGCTGCTACTACTCCATCTAGCTTTACTTTTTTTTTTTAGTTTCAATTAGTTTGCTGTTTCCACGTTTTTCCACTAGGGGTTCTTCATTTTCACCCTCTACCATATCTGATCTCTACATGCCTTTTTCAGCATGTTTTCATCAGCTTGCTGCATCATTCAAATCTTCTTGGATGAACAGCTTGCTGCTGCAGCTTGTTGCTCCAGATGGTAGGTGACTCCTGATCGTCATAGCTCCTTCCTCTGCTTCCCCCTTGCAATAAGGCTTCAGCAGTGACTCTTCAGTGACTCTTGACTTTCGAACTCTCTTCCCCCTTTCTGTCATCATCCTCAAGTTTGCTGCTCAGGGGTGGAGTTACAACGCCAAGGTAGGCCATCAGGTTCTCTTGTCTAACAATTGCTACTCAAAACCAAAACAATAACTTGTTCATATTTCCCTCTGAGTATCCACCTTCTTATTCCTACCCAAGGGAATAAGCTGCTCAGCCTCAGTAAGTACGAGACAAGAGATAAGGTACCTGATCAGTGGATGATCAGTTACCTAAGCAGCTTCGTCAATGTCCAGGGCACATTCACCTTGGATATTTGATTTGCTGGTCTGGCTTCGCCTTCACCACAACCATAGTGCTGGTGAGGATTCATGTTTTTGCCCAGTGACCAGCTCAAAGCTGTTAACACAGCATCTTTGGACAATCAACTAGCTTGCTGACATCCTTTGAGAGACACTTGCTATTCTTCGGTTTTATCTTCATGAATGGCAGCAGATGTCTTCTCTATCCAAAGATTAGTCCTTAACTTCCACATCATCCTTTAATGTGGAAGGCTTCCTCATGGGCTTCGGTCCCATATCTTCTCGGAGTTGAGGAAGTCGGACCTGTATCAGATAAACGAGGATACATGTGAATACCTTGTTTATCTTTCTCTCATCTTCTTTATCTTCAAACATCTTGAAGAGGGAGTTACGAGTGATATCCGACATCTCGAATGCTTTTCTGATAGCATCCATTTCATAGAGGGTGTCATTCCCTTGAGTGAGATCTACGGGGTTGATGGGATAAGTTTGAACACCCGTGATGATCTTTTCATCATTTTATGAAAACCTCCTCATCTTCTTTGTCATTAGAGACTTCTCGTCTTCTTTTTCTTCTCCTCCATCTTCATCATCCTCTCCTCATTTTTCTGGAATCTTCATTACCATATAGCTTGATATGTCTTTGTTTTTTATAGAGAGCGTATGGGAGTTCATGCTTTAATAAAAATAGTTTTAGGAAAAGTGATGAATGTGTCGGGTATAAATAAGTGAATGTGAGTTGTTTCTTCATCCGACGATTAGGAGATGAAACACACGATCTGACGGTTAATATAGAAAAGGTAGAGGAGCCTTTTTGTAATTTAATGATCTTTTGGGATAGACTTTAATAACCGTCGTTTTTTAACTTCTGAAAAGTTAGATTTCACTTTTATTTATTTGATGGACAACCGCCTCTCTAGATCTTCTGCACATAGCTATATCTCTTAGATCGAGATCGTAGAGACCCATCACTTCTTCTGCAAAGAGCATGCTGGGTCATGAACATTGACTTGTTGAGAGCATGCTAATATCTCTTGTTGGATTCTCTCCCGCGATACTACTCCACTTGATAGTCCCTTCTATATCCTCCATAGGAGCTATCTCAACAGCATCCTTGCCCGAGGTCTTCACTTGATACCACTTATACTACTTTGTCACTTGATATGATTTCTTGTTTGTTAGAAACCCTATTATGTTGTGATTCCACTTGATATTCTTTCTACTGCAATATCATTCTTCTAGATGCTTTCTAGGTATCTGATACCACTTGTTGGACTTCCTCCTGCAATGTCTTTCTTCTAGATGCTTTCCAAGTATCTGATACCACTTGAAGCAATCTGTGTATACTCACTGTGACCTGAAACTTAATATTATTAAATAGCTTGTTCTAATAGGAATGCAGTATCCTGTTTCAGAGAGTTGAATATATGAGTAAAATAACTAATGCTTTAAAAACCTGTATAAGTTCCCTCTTACTTAAGGAACTCATACTCTTTTACTCATGAGAGCTATCTTAAGCTCTTGGTCCTGTGAGAGTGTTCTTCATAGTTTCTTGGCATGTGCTTTCTTGGATTCTTTTAAGGGAACTGTCATCTTATCTTTTTTTAGCAGGTACAACGACTATGTCCTTAGAGACTTGATTTCCCTTAGCAACCTGTTTATTTTGCAGTGCTTGCTTCATCGGGAACAGAGATAACTCGTACTAGTATTGCTCCCTTAGTGATCTTCAGCTTACTCTAATAGTCGTAGCATTAGTCACTTCAGCAACCTCTTTAGTTGCTTTGTTAGCAACCTGATCATCAAAGATGTGATTTTACAAGAGATTATTATTTGATTGGATAGATGATATTGCTTGTTAGATTTCTCTTGTTGATACCACTTGTAGATTCTTCTTTTGTAGAGATCTTTGTCTTCTTAAAAGCTTGGTACAACTTGCTGGTCCTTACGATACCACTTGATGGACACTACGAATTCTGAAAATGTTATTTTGTCTGAGTTAGCAATTATGTGTGTAGGAATTTTCATATTGTGAGGTACAATATTCTCCCTTAGATTGTGCATTCTTCTTCTCAGATCGATACTTTTGTTGATCTTTCTTGTTGACTTCTTCTAGGTATTTGAGACTTCTTTTGATATCATCTTCCTCTTTATCAATTTTCTTTAGGATGATCTTGATTGTGGTTGTGTCCTTGCTTCTTCTTTGTATAGCCTAGACAATTTTCTCTTTGTTTCCTTAGTTTTCTCCTTGGAGCTGGATTGTGCTTTTGTTGATGACTGATCTTGTCTGATATTACTTTCTGATCCACATGATGGTCCTATTTTCAACTTTGCAGGAACCTGAAACCAGGTTACTGCTTTCTTTAGTTCAGAATTGAAGGCTCAACTTTCGTCGTGGATTATCGTCAATCGTCATGCAATCAATCTGCAAAAATATATATCAAAGGTAATATGAGAAGCTAAGATTATAAGAAATATATGCTTGTGTTAAAACGATGATTTTGGTCATATGAAAAAGAAAACGGTTCTCCTCAATGCAAAAACGGGTGGATTTGGATAGGTAGCCCGATACAATGGCTTTGAACCCAACTTGCTCTGATACCACTTGTTGGTCCCAAGTGGTCAGAGGTTCAGAGGGGATGAATAAACCTATTGGTCCCAAAAGTCCCAAGTGGTCAGAGGTTCAGAGGAGGTGAATGAACCTCTATCGATTTTGCAAACTCTTTTGAAAAATAAAACATTCTATAAGGTAGGTTCCTGACCCGAGATGGAATGCAGCAACCTGACACAAATCAGCAACTTGGCAGTATGCTCGATCAGTTTTCTGACTTGTATACACAATACGCAGTGGAATAAACTTGATAGAGTTCTTTTTGGAAAACAATTTTCTTTTACAATAATGTTCTTTGCCAATCCTTTTATGCATGATGCTTATGATGTATATTGCAAGATATATATATATATATATATATATATATGATAAGGTAAATGCAGTACAATAAGTAAATCAAAGCATATAAACACACAAGGTTTATAGTGGTTCGAAAGTGGTGTAAGCCTTCTACGTCCACTCTACTCCTTCACACAAGGAGGATCTTTGTTAAGTCAGTTCGATTTACAAGCCTCGCTTTACAAACTTCTTCCTAATAAACTACGCCTACTAGAATCCAGACTCTAGTTCGAGGCCATAACCCACAAAGGGTTCACGATCCCACAAAGGGCAAGTAGTCTATTTCTAGACTACACGCTTAGTAAGGATCTAATCCTCTCAACTAAGTTACACCATAAACAACCTAACGCACACAACACAATGGTTAAAGATAAAAAAAATTTCTTCAACTGGTGCGAAGCAGCTTGATCTTTGATGGCTTCAATGCTATTGTAGACTGCTCCTAGAAGGTTGAGTGACTGAGCTTAATAGTATCTTTGGAGAATATAAGACTTGTGAGAACTTGCAGTGTGTTTCAAAGCTTCAGTTATCTTCATGGTCACTCCATCTTTCTATTTATAGATCTTTAGAAAATATGCCCGTTGAAGAGAGGCATAGTTCCTGTTTCAGTTCAAATTTAATCTTTCCAATCTTTTCATTTAATGCGATTGACAACTTGAGAATGTAGGACATGTCCTATTTCTTTTCGCATTAATGGCCACACTCCTTGGTTGCAGACCTTTTGTAGAGCCATAGGTCAAGGTGGCATCTTCTCATTGGCTTGGTTCAAACTTATGTCTAACAAGTATTTGTTAATAACCTTCCTCATACTGCATTCAATATACATTCCTAGTATAATGATAAATGAGCTCAGTGGATTCTGTCAGCTTGCTGCTTTGATCTTTAGTGCTTAGATGTCAGCTTTCTGATGTGAGTCAGCTTTTTGTTGTGAATCAGCTTCTTGTTGTGAATTAGTTTTCTGACTTAGAGTGGTTTCCTTTATCTTGACATCTGATTATCAGCATCCTGACTTGAGTAGCTTCCTGTGTTCAGACAGTTGTTTAGCCTTCTTTATGTCTTCCTAATCTACTGATTGCTTGTTTTTTCTTCGAACATGAGTGTTCTTTGAAATTCTGCTACAAACATTTATCTTTATTTTTACAAAGACCTATCATCATGTTTATGAAGATACGCTTATAGGACTATGTTCCCAATTATAAAATGTGGAGAATGGGTACTCTAACTTTCTATCCAAAGTTACATTGTCTCATCAAAACCTAAATAGAAATCTCCCAACAGAACCTCTATCGATTTTGCAGACTCTTAAACTTTCTGTAAGGCAGGTTCCTGATCCAAGAGAGAATGTAGCAACCTGACTCAGATTAGTAACCTGATAGTATGCTTGATCAGGTTCCTGACCTATTTACACAGTATGCAGCGGAATAAACTTGATAGAGTTTTTTTTGGAAAACAGTTTTCTTTTACAAGCATGCTCTTTTTTAAGTCTTTTATGCGCGATGCTTATGATGTGTACTGCAACATAAATATGGTAAAGTAAATACAATGCAATAAGTAAATGAAAGCAGATAAACACACAAGGTTTATAGTGGTTCGAAGGTGGTGTAAGCCTTCTACGTCCACTCTACTTCTTCACAAAGACGAACTTTGTTAGATCAGTTCGAATTACAAGTCTCGTTTCACAAACCTCTTCCTAACAAACTACGCCTACTAGAATACCAAACCCTAGTTCAAGGCCACAACCCACAAAGGGTACAATCCCACAAAGGGCAAGTAGCCTACTTCTAGACTACATACTTAGCAAGTATATAATTCTCTCAACTAAGTTACACCATAAACAACCTAACACACATAACACAGTGGTTAAGAGATACATGGGTCTTCAACTGTTGTCGTGAAGTCAGTCTTGAACATGAAAACTCGATTGCTTGAAATGTGGACTGCTTCTCGAAGGTTGAGTGGCTGAACATGGATAAGCTTGAGAAGATTTGGAATATATCTGAGTTTCCTCTTGACTCAGTTCAGCAATGTCTTCAGTCAGCCACACCTTCTATTTATCGATCTTGAGAATATATCCGTTGGAAGAAAGTATCCGTTGAAGGAAGATACTTTTCCATTTTTAATATGAGCATTGATCTCTGAAGATCTTCTCTATGGCCGTATTAAATGCTTCTGAGTTGTTCCTGACATGTGCATTTAATGCACCTACCATTTGCTTCTGGACCTCTTTGACATTCTTGCTGACCTGTCAAGTCGGTATGGGTCTATGGCTGAAGTTCATGCATCGACTGCTTGATGTCAGCTAGTTTTTCTCTTCTTCTTACTGCATGATCTTCCTGATGCTACTTCTTACTGCCTTCAGTTTGCTGCTCCCTTTAGCTTTCTGTTTTCAGTAGTCTGTTGGTAGCTTTCTGTTTGTAGCTTTCCGCTTTCTTCGTGCAATCTTTCAGCATGCTGTTTCCTACAACTTGCTATCTCCTTCCTACAACATCCTACCTGCTTCATATGTAGATACTTCCTTCAGCTTGTTGTTCCCTATAGCTTGCTGACCCTTAAAAGATGTATTCTCATTTCTTCTAAGGTTGGTTTTCCTTAACACTTGGAAAACCATTACATGATCTTATCCAAGGATAGAGAAACTATAGATCATGTAATCAGTGGAAACTTAGTATTAATATCTTTAGCAAACTTCTTTGTCTTATTACGCGTACTGTTCTGTCTTATCAAAATAACTACTGAAATATCCCAACATACCCTAATCCTTTTATGTAACCAGATCCATGTCCAAGAACCTAAAAAACAATCTCATATGAACTCTTATCAATCTCTTCTTCTTTATATTGCTCTACTAACTTTATCATCTTCTCCTTCTTGAACATATGAATGTAAACAAGTATAATCAACACCATTACAATTAATAGAATTGAATTATCATAAAGTTAATGTGGATGTGACTTACCCAATTATATCTTGCATCATCACTTGACCATCCATGTTTCTCAGTATAATGAGTATATTTATATAATTCAATTCTATCACAAGGTTCTCCATTAAGCTCATTTTGAGACTGATTAGAAAAAAATGATTAATTTAGAAAATGGATCATAAGGAACTAGTGGACTGCTCAAATTAACAATAAAATGATGCAAAGTCTTAACAATGTAAGATTCAAAATTTTCATGCGTAACCAATATAGAAACTCTAAACATTTATTAAATTAAACACACAAACAACAACTTCAAAATAAAAACTATCCCAACACTTTGAGCACAACTATTCCAATCTCCAAGTCTACAGTAATCTTCATTTTGTTACCAAAAGAAGCAATATACTTTATAGATCTGACCACGACCTCTTTTCTTAGATCTGACAACTATATATGAAAATGATTAACAACTGTGGCAATATATCTCATATAAATAGTTAGAAATTTAAATTAATTACTCAATATATATTTATACAAGTGGCTAAAAAGAACATATAATCTTTAACTGTTGTATCTATAACACCCCAAATTAATTAGCTAAGGTATAATGTTATATATATATTGCTAATTAATTAACTATGTATAAGAATTAATTAATTAAGTTTAAGAATTAATTAATTAAGACTATATGTAGCTAATTAATTTATTAAGCCTAAGTAATCGAATAATTAAAATTTTATTTATATAAGTATATACACACGTACACAATATATATATACATATAAGCATGCAAAGATAGATGATATAAATAAATTAATTAAGATGTAAAGTATTAATTTTGGTTATTCAAATAAAATTGTATAAGTAATAAGGCAAGTTGCAAATTATGTGTGCCAAGATGCGTGTCCTTTTTATTTGACACTTCATTGTGCTCCACTTTTCTCTCTCCTCACACAAAGTTGACACACAATTAGCAAATTGAGGAAAACCTTAAGTCAAGTGGGAAAAGGAAAAAGGCAACCATCTCTCCATTTCTATTTCTCTCTCTCGTTGTATATCTCTCACAGTTTTTGCCTCTCTTTCTCTCGATATTGCCCTCTCCCTCGGATACTCTCTCTCTCTCTCCCGATCTTGTTGTGCAATGTTTTGTAGCAATTGTGCGTGAGTTTTGCTGCTGCGTTGCTGCTGCTACTGTGGCTGACCTGCTGCTCCACTACTGCTGCCATGTCTGCCGTCGAGGGTTGACGGTGCCGGATGCGCCGGCAGGTGAGCTGTCAACCGCTGTCGGGAGCTGCAGTAGTGTTGTGTATGCGATGGGGTGCTGCTGGGCCCACTGGGCGCCAGGAATAGGGTTGTTGGTGTGCTGGGCGCCGGGACAAGTCTGTGAGTGCGCCGGGAGCTCAGCGCCGAGTCTGCACTGGGGCTGGCCGATGGGCGCCCTTCGTGCTATTTTTGGCTGAGTTGTAGTGTAGTTATGTGTGGGGTTGTGGGTCGTCTGGATAGGTGGAAGTCTGGTGTGAGTCGTCGGTGATGCGGGTCGCTGGAGTCGGTGGTAGCAACAACGGAAAGGTGCTGGTCGCAGCAGATTTTGGGTGATCGGGCCTGCGCCGAAGACTGCGCGCAGGCAGCGTTCAACATGTTGTTTCAGGCACTTTCGAGGATGGGATCGAAAAACTATTTTTATGGCATATACTAGGGTGTATGGGAAAGGTCTCCACCAAGTTTGGTGGCCATCCAAGGTCGGACGACCAAGGAATAATTTTACGAAGTCGGGGCTGCGATTCTGCACCCGAATCGAAAATAGTCGCGGAGCAGAAGGTCTTAACTAAATAGTTTCCTAAAACTGTTCGTATATGGTATTTTTCAATGTGTTGAGAGCAATCCTACCAAGTTTCACCTGAAGGCGAGTCCGTTTGAGGGGCCTTCACAATCAAACATAAAATCAAAATCATCAAACAGATGATTAGAGAAACTAAGATGCATCGGGGCACAAAGTTGACCAATGTGAGATGAATATGTTTAATTTGTAAATGTGGCATTATGTGTCTATTACGTGACAAAAGTGAATGTGCAATGTTTGCAAGATGAAAATGAATTATGATGAAAAGAATATGTTAGCATGGTGGCTTAGATCCCCACTAACATTATGAAAAGAATATGTTAGCATGGTGGCTCAGATCCACACTAACATTGTGAAAAGAATATGTTAGCATGGTGGCTCAGTACCACACTAACATTATGAAAAGGATATGTTTGCACGGTGGCTCAAAACCATAATAATGTTCATGACGGCTCAGAACCGCAATACGGTGGCTTAGAACCACAATAATGTTCATGGTGGCTTAGAACCACAAAATGTTTTCACGGCGGCTCAGAATCGTATTTTCAAAGACGGCCTCAAAACCGCATTTATGTGGTATTGAGTGATGTATTTATGTTTGTTAAATATGTAAAAATGGCGGCTAAGTTCCGTAAGACGTATTTGGCGGCAAGTTCCGCAAGACGTAAAATGGCAGCTAAGTTCTGCAAGACGTATATGGCGGCAAGTTCTGCAAGACAAAAATGTTTTCACGGCAGCTCAAAACCGCAAAGTTTCCAAGGCGGCTCAGACCGCAACCATGTGCTTGATGAATTATATGTCTATGTTTCTTGTTATGTTTTAACTGCTCACAAGTCCCACCCCACTGAGTGTCTTTATACACTCACCCCTTTTATGTCAAAAATGTTTTCAGCTTAAGGAAACCTTTAGAGTGGTGTGCAAGCAGTGGATGATGGTAGCCGAGGTTCGAAAGATTACGAAAGAGTTTTACTGGATTGGAAAAATGTGTTATATTATATAATTTTATAGAAAGTGCTCTTGAAACCCTTTTGGGAAAAACTTAGTTTGCAAAGCTGTATAGTTTAGCTGTACAATTATTAAGAAAAAAAATATATTCCTCTTCTGTTGTATATGATTCACGTTTTATAAAATAGAAATGTTTGAATTCACTTATCTTTAATTGCGAGTTTAAATTATTTTGGAAATGCATGTTTTATCGAGTATTAGGACGCCCAAACAGAAAATTTATTAAACTCTAATATTCTACAGTACAGTAAAAGAAACGGGGCATTACAGTATCAGCTTCAGCTTCAAGCGAAAGATCTTGAAGGCACTAATTTGATGGAACTTTAGAGGTTTCAGCTAATGGAATTCAGGAGTCTAACTTGTTGGTGCTCCAATATTTTGTGATGTATTACCACTTTCACATGTCAGATATGTTGTTATATGTTGATATCAATTGGAGTTCTGATTTTTTGAACTATTTTGGGTAGGTGGAATTACAGAATTTTCTATTACGTGGTCTTTTTCAAAAGTATGTTTTGTTAAACCTACGAGGATATATAAATTCAATTTGTTGTAACTGGATAAACTAAAAATGAGAAATAACATTAATGTAGTGAATAGTTACACCATAAATGGATCGAAGAAATAATAACAAATGGTAGAATCAAGAAATTGATAATATTAGATTTAATATGATGTACACAATTTCACACATTTTTCCGTATGATTGGCTTTTAAAAACCAAAAATCAAGCATGCACCATAAACGTATTTTAGTCAACTGAGAAGCATAAAAAAGTTAATTTTTTTGTTCCATCAATATTACATATCAACATATTTCAAATCATTATGATTGTTTGCTATTCAACGAATGATTTCTCAAACATTCAAAAGTAGAGAAATACACATTTACATAAAAACTAGATCAAGATTAAAAGTAGACAACTTTATATAGCTATCATGCTAGCATCCTATCCTATATACTATCAGCACATAACTTAATCAGATATTTCTAGCATGCTTTCCTATAGTAGATAGTAAGAACACATAAGGTTCACAAGTTGTGAACTTGTTCCATCAGACAGTAACTTGATTATATCAGAGAGGTTGAGATTACAAGTTATAGATGTTCAAAATATAAATACAGCTTACAGAGATGATATACAAAATGTGCAGTAAGCTATTTTTTTATATTCAGATCTTCAAGGATTACTGAAGCTCGAAGAGCTTCATCTTGGCTGAACCTTTTTCTGATCTTCTCATTCTTTCAAACTTGGTTTCCTTCCATCAATTGATGATGGATTCTTGATATGATTCATTAAGCTGTTGTTTGATATTTGGTATTTGAATCTATTGAGATATTTCTAGAGTTATCTTGATAAGACAGAACAGGTTGCATGATAAGAAAATATAGTTTGCTGAAGTAAGTTCCCATGTATTACATGGTCAGAAGAAAAGATAAGATCATGTAATGGTTTTCCAAATTAAGGAAAACCAACCTTAGAAGAAATAGGAAGTTATCTTCTAAGAGCAGCAAGCTGAAGGAGCCAGCAGGTCAGGAAGCTGACTAAAGGTTTTAGAAACAGGAAGCTGTTCTGAAACAGGAGAAAGCATGGAAGAAGCAGCAAGCTGCTATAGCAGAAAAGCTGAATGAAAGAGAGAACGGGATGCTAGAACAGGAAACCGACGCAGGACAGGAAGCCGACTGAAGGATTCAGAACAGGAAGCTGTTCTAAAACAGAATCCTAGCATGGAACTGAAAGCAGCATAGAACCGCATCCTGAGCAAAGCAAGCAAGGAAGAGCTAAAACAATCTACAGAGGAAATAGGAAGTAGCCAACGGATCTCTTGCAGAAAGACAAGTGCTACTCCTATCTATGTAGTACGAAGAAGACAATGCACTCAAACGGGAAGAAAGCTATTTGGCAACCAGATTAGCTAATGGTTACATAAAAGTCAAAGATAGTGGGCACATTAAATGCACATGTCAGAAACAACTCAGAAGCATTTAATGCGAACACAAAGAAGATCTTGGAGATCAAAGCTTCAATTCAAAATGTAGAAGTGTTCCTCTGCAACGGATACTTTTCCAACAGATATATTCTCAAGATCTATAAATTGAAGGTGTGGCTTGATTGAAAAAAGTGTTGAACAGTGTCAAGAGGAAAATCAGATATACTCCAGAGCTTTTCAAAGCTTATTCCTGTTCAAGCCACTCAACCTTCAAGGAGCAGCCTACAACAGTTATAGGACTTCAGAGATCAAGACTGCTCCACATCAGTTGAAGAACCTTTTATTCTTATAACCATTTGTGATGTGTGTGCTAGGTTGTTTTAAGTTTGGTGTAGCTTAGTTGATAGGATTATATCCTTGTTAAGTTTATAGTCTTGTGTAGGCTATTTGCTCTGTGTGGGATTTGTATCCTGTGTGGGATTTAGCCTAGGAATCTGGGATTCTGTAGGTAACAACTTGTTATGAAGAGGTTTGTAAAGTCGAGACTTGTAAATCGAACTGACCTAACGAAGTTCCTCCTGAGTGAAGGAGTAGAGTGGGCGTAGAAGGAATACACCACCTTTGAACCACTATAAGCCATAAGTGTTTATTTGCTTTGACTGCATATTGTGCTTTATTTATCGCATATCTATCTTATTGCACTTGTCATAAGCATACTGGTCAAAAGATTGTGTTAAAATCATCTTTGAAAAGAAAACGTGTTTGCAAAACAGAAACTCTATCTTTGTTTATTCCGCTGCATACTGTGATTACGAGATAGGAACCTGATCAGTATTGTGCCAGGTTACTGACTCGAGTTAGGTTGTTTCTCTGTAAAAATCAGGAACCTGTTCATAGAAAAAGTTTTGAAAAGGTAGAAAATCGATAGAGGTTCATTCACCCCCCTCTGAACCTCTGACCACTTGGGACCAACAAGTTGTATCAAAGCAAGTTGGGTTAACCGCCAACTTTTCTGGCTACCTACCCAGATCCACCCATTTTGCATTTGGATAAACACCAGTTTTTTTTTTCATGAGACCAAAATCATTGTTTTAGCATAAGCATACACTTCATATGATCCTAGTCTCTCATGCTATTCTGAATATGCTTTTGCAGATAAAAGCTGAACCCTCGATTCTAAAGCAAAGAAAGCAAGGGAATGTTGTTTCATATAGTACTTAATGTTCAACAAAAGCATCAACTAACCTAGACAAGAAGCACTCAGTATTCAAACAGACCAGTAAGCCATTTCAAACCATTAAGCAGACACCCTCTCAAACAAGCGAAACAAAGAAGATTGCTGAAGTAACTAAAACTACACCTTTTATAGTAGCTGAAGTTACTAAGGAAGCAACAAAGGATGTAACTGAGATGATTAAAGCTATATTTTTTAGTAGCTAAAATCACTATTGAAGCAACTACTAGTAATGGTTGTTGAAAGATCAAAAGGAGAAAGTAGGGTACTTGAACTGTTCTGCTAAGGTTACTGAAGGATATTAGAATCCTGAAAAACATATACTGACACTCAGACAAGACACTCAGGATTCAAACAGTCCAGAAACCTGGACCATTGAGTAAAAACTTAAAGGTTCTTTAAGTAAGGAGGAACTTATACAAGTTTAAAAGCAACTTTAACCTTTTTACACAGATATTCAAGTTTCTGAAATAAGATACTACATTTATAAAAGAACATATTTCTCTTTAACAGTATTCGATTTCAGGACACAGGAAAAACAGCAGTCTGATGACAGGTTTTTGCAAAAATCCATCAAGTAATATTAACTCAAATATTACCAGATATCTGAAGAAGTGTCAAAAGGAAGATATCATAGGAGGAAGTACAACAAATGATATCAGAAAACTGACAGGATCGCCAAGAGGTAACAGAAACCGAAGAATCATCGAGAAGGAGGATACTGCAGGAAAGAGAATATCCAAGCAGTATCACAGTAGTACAGGTTTCCGACTAATTAAGAGGGACCAACATCAACAAGTGGTATATCATCAACAAGTGGTATATCAAGCGAAGACCTCGGGTAAGGATGTTGTTGAGACAGCTCATGTGGAGGATATAGAAGCGAAGTTCTATCACAGGAAAGAGAGCTACACATGATAACAACATGTTCTCTACAGAAGAAGTGATGGGTAACTGTGATCTCGGTATGCACGGAAGATCTAGATAGGCGGCTGACCATCAAATCAATAAAAAACGAGATCTATCTTTTCAGAAGGACAAAAAGGCGGTTATGAAAACCTATCCAAGAAAAACCGATAAGTGGTTTTATCAAATTACAAAAAGGTCCCTCCATCCTTTTAGAAACAACCGCAAGATCGTGCGTTTCATCTCCCGACTGTCGATACAAAGAAATCGCTCATATTCTACCGTCTATAAATAACCGATTTTTCACCATTCTTCTACACATTCATACTCACTAAATGCTTGACAAATGATTCCCATGTGAGTTACATTTACAGTCATAAAGGAAGAAATGGAGAGCCAATGAGGAGACAAAGATGGCGGAGATGGAGATGGAGACGAAGACGATGATGAAGAAAAATCTATGTTGACCTAGAAGCAAAGAAGGTCTTCAGAAGAATAGAGTGTGGAGGCTCTGCTTGCCAAGAAGCAGAGAAGGTCCTCAGAAGAGAAGACCGGCCTCTACAGAATGGACACTATCAGAAAGGAGCAGACATCCATCCTCTATTCAACATTGACATAGGGCCGACTTCATCTCAATAGGAGAGATGAGGTCTAAGGATCATGAGAAAGCTTCCACTCTCACAATACGAGATGGAAGTTATTATTTCATGAGGCCCCTCTTCGGACTTTGACAGCATCCGCTGCCATTCATGGAGCTGAAACCCAAACAAGTTAAAGGGTGAAAGCTACCTGTCCGGGGATACTGTGTCAGCAACTTTGAGCTAGATTCTGGGCAAAGTAAAAGACAAAATTACAAACCAGGCCAGCAGTCAAGGATCCAAGGTGAACGTGTATGGACATTGATAAAGCTGTACAGGTAACTAATCATCTACCGATCAGTTTCCTGATCTCTTATCTCGTACTGAGGTTGAGCAGCTTATTCCCTTGGGTAGGAATAAGAAGGAGGATGCTCAGAAGGAAGTACAAACATGTTACTATTTCTTGGTGTTGAGCAGTAATCTATGAACAAGAGCAACCTGATGGCCAACTTTGGCGTTGTAACTTTACCCCTGAGCAGCAAACTTGAGGATGATGATAGAAAGGGGGAAGAGAGTTACAAGTCAAGAGTCACTGAAAAGTCACTGCTGAAGCCTTATTGCAAGGGGGAAGCAGTTAATAATGACGATTAGGAGTCACCTACCATCTGAACAAGAGCATTTTTTAATGACTCTTGATTCTTATTATGTTCTGTCATCATCAAGATAAAGGGGGAAATTGTTGGGATATTTCTAGAGTTATCTTGATAAGACAGAACATGTTGCATAATAAGAAAATATAGTTTGCTGAAGTAAGTTCCCACGTATTACATGGTCAAAAGAAAAGATAAGATCATGTAATGATTTTCCCAATTAAGGAAAACCAACCTTAGAAGAAACAGGAAGTTATCTTCTAAGAGCAGCAAGCTGGAGGAGCCAGCAGGTCAGGAAGCTGACTAAAGATTTCAGGAATAGGAAGTTGTTCTAAAACAGGAGGAAGCATGGAAGAAGCAGCAAGCTGCTGTAGCAGAAAAGCTGAATGAAATAGAGGACAGGATGCTGGAACAGGAAGCCGATACAGGATAGAGAGCTGACTGAAGGATTCAGAACAAGAAGCTGTTTTGAAACAAAATCCTCGCACGAAACTGAAAGCAGCATAGAACTGCATCCTGAGTAAAGCAAGCAAGGAAGAGCTACAACAATCTACAAAGGAAGTAGAAAGTAGCCAACGGATCTCTTACAGAAAGACAAGGGCTACTCCTATCCATGCAGTACGAAAAAGACCATGCAACTCAAATGGGAAGAAAGCTATCTGGCAACCAGACTAGCTAACGGTTGCATAAAAGTCAAAGATAGTGTGTGCATTAAAAGCACATGTCAGAAATAACTCATAAGTATTTAATGCGAACAAAAGAAGATCTTGGAGATCAAAGTTTCAATTCAAAATAGAGAAGTGTTCCTCTTTAACGGATACTTTCCCAACAGATATATTCTCAAGATCTATAAATTGAAGGTGTGGCTTGATTGAAAAAAGTGTTGAACAGTGTCAAGAGGAAAATCAGATATACTCAAGAGCTTCTCAAAGCTTGTTGGTCCCAAGTGTTCAGAGGTTCAGAGGGGGGGTTAATGAACCTCTATCGATTTTATCGATTTTGCAAACTCTTTTTCTAAACTTTTCTGTTGTAACAGGTTCCTGACCTAGGGATAGCAACCTGTCTCGAATCAGCAAGCTGGCCTGAGGCTTAATCAGGTTCCTGACCCAATATCAGAATGTTACGCAGCGGAATAAACTTGATAGAGTTCTTTTTAGAAAACCATTTCTTTTTAATCATGATCTTAGGAAGTCTTTTCTCAAGATGCTTATGTTTGTATGCAACAGTATAGATAAACAATAAGTAAAATACAGCATACAATCAAAGCGTATAAACACATTTGTTTATAGTGGTTTGAATGTGGTGTAAGCCTTTTACATCCACTCTACTCTTACTCAAGGAGAAACGTCGTTAGGTCAGTTCAATTTGCAAGCCTCGCTTTACAAACCTCTTCCTAACAAGCTACGCCTACTAGAGTTCCTAACTCTAGTCGAAGGCCACAGCCTACAAAGGGCAAGTAATCTATCTCTATAGATTACACACTTAGTAAGGATCTAATCCTCTCAACTAAGGTATACAATTAAAACAACCTAGCGCACACAGCACAATAGTTAAAGGAAAATAAACAGTTCTTCAACGGGTGCGGAGCAGTCTTGATCATTGTAGTCCTCGAACTGATGTATGCTGCTCCTAGAAGGTTGAGTGTCTGAACATGGATAAGCTTGAGAAGCTTTGGAATATATCTGATTTTCCTCTCGACTCTGTTCAGCACTTTTCTTCAATCAGCCATGCCTTCTATTTATAGACCTTGAGAATATATCTGTTGGAGAAAAGTATCCGTTGAAGGAAGATACTTCCCCGTTTTGAACGTAAAGCTTAAATCTCTCAAGATCTTCTCTGTGGTCGCATTAAATGCTTCTGAGTAGTTCCTGACAAGTACATTTAATGCGCCTACAATTTGCTTCTGGACCTCTTCTGTCATTCCTACTGACATGTCAAGTCAGTATGGGTCCAAAGCTGAAGTCCATGCAGTTGCTGCTTGATGTCAGTTGATTTTCTTCTTCTCCTTGCTGCATGTTCTTCCTGATGTTGCTTCCTGTTGTCCTCAGCTTGCTGCTTCTCTTTTAGCTTGCTGGTTTCTTTGATATGCTGTCAGCTTTCTGTTTGTAGCTTCTCTGTCCTTGTAGACTACTGACCAACTTTCTGATTCCTTTGTTGACAGTTTTCTGTTTGGAGACTTTATTTTCTTTGTCGCTTTTTTAGCTTGTTGTTTCCTTCAGCTTGTTGTCCGCTCCTTGCAGCATCCTATCTGCCTTTTATCAGCTTTGCTGTCCCTTAGAGAATGTCTTCTTAATTCTTCTAATTAAGGATGGTTTTCCTTAACATTTGGAAAACCATTACATGATCTCATCTTAGCATCCTGATCATGTAATACGTGGAAACTTACTTCAGCAAACTTATGTTTTCTTATTATTTAACCTGTTCTGTCTTATTAAAATAACTCTAGAAATATCCCAACAAAGCTTATTCCTGTTCAAGCCAACCAATCTTCAAGAAGCAGCCTACAACAGTTATAGGACTTCAGAGATCAAGACTGCTCCACATCAGTTGAAGAACCTTTTATTCTTTTAACCATTTGTGCTATGTGCGTTAGGTTGTTTTAAGTTTGGTGTAGCTTAGTTGATAGGATTATATCCTTGCTAAGTTTATAGTCTTGTGTAGGCTATTTGCTCTGTGTGGGATTTGGCCTAGGAATCTGGGATTCTGTAGGTAACAACTTGTTAGGAAGAGGTTTGTAAAATCGAGACTTGTAAATCGAACTGACCTAACGAAGTTTCTCCTCAGTGAAGGTGTATAGTGGGCGTTGAAGGATTACACCATCTTCGAACCACTATAAGCCATAAGTGTTTATTTGCTTTGATTGCATACTGTGCTTTAATTATCACATATCTATCTTATTTCACTTGTTATAAGCATACTGGTCAAAAGATTGTATTAAAATCATCTTTGAAAAGAAAATGTGTTTGCAAAACAGAAACTCTATCTTCGTGTATTCTGCTGCATACTGTGATTCTGAGACAGGAACCTGATCAGTGTTGTGCCAGGTTACTGACTCGAGTCAGGTTGTTGTTTCTCTTTAGAATCAGGAACCTGTTCATAGAAAAAGTTTTGAAAAGTTAGAAAATCGATAGAGGTTCATTCACCCCCCTCTAAACCTCTGACCACTTGGGATCAACAGAATCCATCTCAGCCAATAATCTTCACTAGAAGGTATCCCCTTCTCTTTCTTCACATCTTCAACCAGATACCTATGCACATCTAGTTCTCCTACTCTAACTAGATTTTTCATATTTTACTAAAGCATCTTTACAAGTTTTGTAACTTGCAAAGCATTTCTTCTCACACAGGTATCAGAAATACCTCAGATATTTCGATCTTTTGAATATGGTGTTTTCTTCATAGGTGGGATTTCTATTATCAGGAAGTTGTACCTTCTCAAACAGCTTCAAGTTCCAGGCAATGTTTTCCTTCAAGGGTCTCTGATCCAATAAAACTGATTCTGAAAAATTATCTGGATCAAAACATGGAAAATCTTGAGATGGGAACTAATTCAGAGCATCGTCAACTTTTTTCATGAGCTTTGTTCTTCTTTCTCTTACAACACCAAGCCTCGATACTGTCTCCACATTTCTTAATCTAACATTAGGATAATAGTTTTGCTCAAGGATCTACATTTTTATTGGTGTTGATGTTGTCTACTACTTCTTCTCTAGGCAGGTGGAGAAGTTGTATCATTTCTTTCAATTCTGGATACAACATTGTCTACTGTCTTAGATGCAGCAGCATCAACTCCACATTCTTTGTCATCGTCATTTCTATTTTTAGCAGGAGGGCTTCGACTAGTATCAGATATTGATCTTCTTCGTTTCATACTGACCAACTCTTCCTCATCCTCATCTTCTCCATAATCTAGAGATTGCATAACTTCATCGACTACAGTTGTAAGTTGATGATCATCTTTTCTGTATTCTTCCCCCTTTTTGGCATCATCATAAAAGACTTTTGTAGAGGGAAGTATTGTAGCTTTGTCACCAGGTGCGAACTAATGAAATTCCTTCAAAAGCACATCCCTCATTTCTTCGACTATCATCTTCAGATTAGCTACCCTTTCATAAGTACTCTGAGATCTGTGATCTTGATTGATGGCATGTTCTTGTAGATTGTTAAGCACGAGAGAGTGTGTTGTCAGAGTGTCAATCATTGTTTGCTCGGCAGATGCTTGAGTCTCAACAACTGTTTTGGCATGCAGCTCTGTTTTGTATCGCTGAGTATGCTGCTTGTTTCATTCCCCTTGCATGTACTTAGTGAGCTTTTTTGGTTTATCAGCAATAACTTCATGGACCTTTGTTATAGCATCAGCATGGTGTTTATCACCGATGGTAAGATTGATTGTTGTATTAAAAACATGATCTTCAAAGGTTTTTCCTAAGACATGTACTAGAACAGCAATACTTTGAAGCGATTGTTCATGAGAGAGTAGAGATTTCTTTAAAATTATTCTAGGCAGGTACAATAATCTTACATGTATTGTTATCATCATTAGGCTCATCGGATGAATCATCTCCATTGTCATCAAAATCCTGCTCTGGTATAGCTAGTATAGTGTTTTTTTTCACTAGGAATAACAACATTGGAGGGTGTTGTTATATCCTGAACAGGTGTTGAATCTTGTCTGGCCGAGGATCCTGCAGTAACCAAAGAACGGTTAGGTAAAAAAATTTCAAAGACAACATCAATCTCTTTAAGAGATGACTCTAGTTGTGGTGCTTCTTCTTTCAAACTTTCAGACCCTTCTACATCATCTGCAAGCCCTGTTTCAATAGTAGCTTCGTCCAAGGTCTTCTGAGAGGATATTGTCTCAAAAGTAATCATGGTTTCATCAACTTCTCCAATTCTTGCAGTCAAGGTTGCAGTTTCAAGAATCTCAAGGTTCCAAGAAGCAGTGCATGTAGAGATGATATCCTGCTTGATTTCTACACAAATTGTTGCATCAAATTTTGTTGTATCTTAGTTAATCACAATATTCTGTACTACTAATTGAGCCAATACACAAGAGTCCCGCCTCAGCAACTTCCTCCATGGTTGTATCATCGGTAATTTCTTTATGTAGACTCGCGAGGACTTCTTGAATCTTTATTGATGTTTTCCCTCAGATGAATCCTTGTTGTGTATGGGGAAATCACCATAGTCCAATAACGGGTCATCCTTCTCCATTGATTCCAGGTTGTAGATAGACGAGAGATCAGTTATCATTGCATCAAATGTTGTGGACTTAGAATTGCTGGCACCAGAAGTGTCTTCTCCAAGAATAAGGTTTCTTTTATTTTGCAAGCTTTTTGCTCTCTTGCAGTCCCATTTGCAGCATTGCCTCATTGGCTTCTTTCATGTCCATATATCCCATTTGTTGTTCAGCAATTCTCAACTCCTCAACCTTTAATGGAAATAGATGTTTGTGAGATGTTGCTGATTCTTCATTGGTCATATCAACATTTTTCTTCAAATCCTTCTTCTGTTTTGCAATCTGTCTACAGAGATCTTGATATTCTCTAATCTCTGATATCCTTGTTATTCTGATTGACTCTAGAAATCCAGGATCTATTATCAACTAGATGTTTATGGACTTAACCCATAGCCAGATTTTCTACTCAATTTCAATAAACTTCTTCCATTGCAGCAACTCATCTGCCAATGATAGTCTCATTGATCGTCAGATGTGGTGTAATTGTTCCATCTTTTCAAAGATGTCTTCTGTGTGCAATCAAGAAATTCATAAGGGATGTGATGGTAGCTAGTCAAAGTCTACATACAGGCCAAAAGAAATGACAGACATTTTCCTTGGTGCCTATCTAAAGGAATTTCTGGCTTTCGGTTTCTTCAACCACTTATTCTTCGTCATCTGCTTTCTCTTCTTTAACTTCTTTGATAGCTAGAGGTTTTTGTCATTTCTTCTCCTCAGATGAATGCATTGGGATGGATACAACCACTAGTTCCTCCACGAGGTATTCTTCTTCACATACACCATCGTGGTCTTATACTTCTTCTATTACAACTCATTTAACTGTTGCAGCTTCTATTCTCGGTTCAGGTTGCAGCATAATTGGTTCAACTTCCTCAGGTTCCTCCATAATTGGTTCAGAGAATATTGTTTATCCCTGATGGTTACTGTTTCATCCTAGATATATTCTGTCTAGGCCGGGATATGAGCAACATTACCAACCTTCTTAGATTTCCTTACAAGGGGAGCTTCATGTTCTTCTTCGTCTGAACTGTTAAAAGCTCCGGTAGGTGTAGAACTTTGATGTTTTGATGCAACCCTGGTGGATTTGCTTCTTTTTCTTGAAGCTGCAGCATACTGAGCATGGTCAGAATCATCAGATTCACTGCTTGCAGTAAGGGCAGCAGTTTTCTGACCTACAGTCAAAGGTGTAGCATCTTTCTTCGGCTTGGTTGTTGCATTCTTTGTTGTTTTCTTCTCAACTTGCTTCTTGACAACTTTTCCCTTCTTTTCTTCTAGAAATTTCCCAACAGAAATCGGAATAACATTGATCAGGGGAATATCCAACTTGGATAGAAATGAGAAGATGGTGATTCTAAAGCTTATGTGTTCTGTCTTCTTTTCAACTCTTCTATATCCTTCTTAAGATGAACCTGCAATTCACCTTCTCTTTCTTCATTATTGTTGTCATCAGCCTGAATCTTAAATTTTGTGCATTTATCGAAGCTCCTACATCTGCCTTCAATTGAATATGTACAGATATCATGAAAAAATTCATACTCTGGCTTGAATAGCTTTTTAGCAGCACTTTTTTGTACAGGGCTAGTTGTCTCCTCCAACTTAAATAATTGCTACATCTCTTTAATATACTTGTTGACATATTTCTCCAACTGAGAATGTGTGAGACCTCTTTTGGAGATATTGAATGTCTCAGAAATGATATGAGTTTTCAGGGTGCATTTCTCATCATCTTCTTCCATCTTGAAGATAATGCTCTCGGTATCATCGAATAACTTGGCAAATGCATAAAACCTTTTGCATTGATGCTTCAGAAAGCCCTGCATACCAAGTCGTCAGAAGACTTGAGACTTTCGAATCTTGCACGCAAGACCAGACTTTCTAAATCTCTTCATGGTCGAATGCACTTGAATTAAAGAGGATGGATGATGGATTGACGAGACAACCTTCTTGAACCACTGTTTATCTTGTTGTCATGTTGAAGAATGAGATTGAAAATAGTTTCTTAAGAGAGATTGGGGTTTGAGAACAGTTTCTACTTTTGGGGAGATTTGAAATGTGAGAGAGATGGTTGAATGATGATGAACAATTTATATTCAAATATAGGCTATCCTATGATCGACGATTTAGATTAAAAGATCATCTAAAAGATGCACAATCTGACAGTTGTGATAGAACGACGGAGGGGCCTTTTTACAATATCTTAAACTTTGGGGGTTAAAAAGAAGATTACGACTGTTGCACTTCTGAAAAAAGGGATTTTGCATTAAATACGAGATAATCATTTTGCCGCTCAAATGATTACTATTTAATGTTGTTGTATTGATACGAGGTTGCAGAACAATATATACTCTTTGATATAAATATTGTATCAAATTACTGTAACTTGATGTTGTAACCTTACTTACTATAGTATCCAAGCTTTTCTAAAGTTTCCTTGCTTTTTATTCATATCTTGTTGTATCATGCCATAGATACAACATTCTTCCTTACTTCATGCATAAACTTTAAAATAACTAAACTCTCTTATTTTCTTTATAACTTGATAATTCCAAGTTCATTTCTAAGCATAGAAAATCTTGATTCACATAGGGTTGTGAATATATTTGCCATTTGCAAATCTATATGAACTTTTCTCCAAGACAATATCTCTATTTTTATCATGATCCCTTATAAAATGATGTATAATATCAATGTGTTTCATTTTTGAATGAAACACTGGATTATGTATAATAGCAATAGCACTCGTATTATCACAAAGAATATGGGTCTTTTTCTCTTCAATTCCATAATCCTTAAGTTATTGTTATATCCAGAGAATCTGTGCACAATAGCTTCCTACAACAACATATTCTGCTTCAGTCATTGATATTGTTATAGATGTTTGCGTACTGAAGAACCATAACACCAACCTATTACCAAGTACCATTTGTGTTTTTTTTTCTATCAATCTTGCATCTAGGAAAATCTAAATCCGAATATCCCTTCAAGCTAAATCTTCCTTCTTTAGGATACCATAAACCAACATCTTGAGTTCCTTTAAGATACTTGATGATCTTCTTTACTGCTGTAAGATGTGATTCATTTGGTGAAGATCAAAATTGGCATATACTCCTATTGCAAATGTGATATCTGGTCTACTAGAAGTAAGATGTAAAAGAGATCCAATCAATCTTCTATACTTGGTGATATCTACATTTTTACCACCCTTATCTTTGTCCAGACTAATTGATGTAGCCATGGGAATACTTACTGCTGATCCATTTTCCATACCAAACTTCTTGATCAACTCCTTAGTATACTTGTCTTGATTGATGAAGATTTTATTCTCAAGTTGTTTAACTTACAATCCAAGGAAGAAACTTAGTTCTCCCATCATGCTTATCTCAAACTTTTTTTGCATGAGGCTTGAGAACTTTTCACAGAGATCATTGTTTGTGGATCCAAAAATTATATCATCTATATAAATTTGCACAAGGAGAATACTTTCTCCATCTTGGATCCTGAACAAGGTCTTGTCTACTGTCCCTTTCTGAAATCCATTCTTCAAGAGATACAAGGACAAGGTATCATACCAAGCTTTTGGTGCTTGCTTTAAACCATACAGAGCCTTCTGTAATCTGAATATATTCTCCTCAGATTGATCTTCAAAACCAGGAGGTTGTTCCATATAAACTTCTTCAGATAAGAGACCATTTAAGAATGCACTTTTAACATCCATTTGATAGACATTGAAGTTCTCATGTTCAGCATAAGTTAGGAAAATTCTTATAGCTTCAAACCTTGCCTCTGGTGCAAAAGTGTTATCAAAATTAATTCCTTATTCCTAACAATATCCCTTAGCAACTAACCTCGCTTTATTTTTTACAAGAACTCCAGACTCATCTAGATTGTTCTTGAATACCACTTTATTCCAATTACATCTTGATGATCAGATCTCGGAACTAACCTCTATACTTGATTTCTTTCAAATCCATTTAACTCTTTCTGCTTAGCTTGAATCCAATTGTTGTCTTCCTAACCTTCTTTAAAGGTTTTAGGTTTAACTTGTGATATAAAACAGACAAACATAGCTTCATGAGGTCTTGACCTTCTTGTTCTAACTCCAATATTGGGATCTCCAATGATGAGTTCTCTTAGATGATTCATGAGCCATGTTTTATTTGGTTCAAAGACATGTATGGGTTGTTGGGATATTTCAGTAGTTATCTTGATAAGATAGAACAGTATGTGTAATAAGATAATGAAGTTTGCTAAAAGAAAGTTTCCACTGATTACATGATCATAATTTTATCTCTCTATGAATAAGATCATGTAATGATTTTACAAATATTAAGGAAAACCAATCTTAGAAGAATTAAGAAGACATTCTCTAAGGATCAGTAAGTTGTAGGAAACAACAAGCTGAGAGGAAGTATCTGCATAAGAAGCAGATAGAATGATGCAAGGAGTAGACAACAAGCTATAAGGAACAACATGCTGAAAAAGAAAAAGAAAGCTTCAAATAGAAAGTTGTCGACGAAGGAAACAGAAAGCTGTCAGCAGATTACAGAAGCCAGCATGAAGAGAAGCAACAAGCTGAAGACAGCAAGAAGCAGCATCAGGAAGATCATGCAGTAAGAAAAAGAGAAAAACTAGCTGACTTCAAGCAGCCGTTGCATGAACTTCAGCCTTGGACCCATACCGACTTGACAGGTTAGCAGGAATGACAGAGAGGTCCAGGTGCAAATTGTAGGTGCATTAAATGCACACGTTAAGATCAACTCAGAAACATTTAATGCGGCTACAGAAGAAGATCTTGAGAGATTGGAGTTCACATTCAAAATGGGGAAGTGTCTTCCTTCAACGGATACTTTCCTCCAATGGATATATTCTCGAGATCTATAAATAGAATGTATGGTTGACTGAAGAAAAGTGCTGAACAGAGTCGAGAGGAAAATCAAACATATTCCAAAGCTTCTCAAGCTTATCCATGTTCAGCCACTCAACATTCTAAGAGCAGTCTACAATAGCATTGAAGCCATCAAAGATCAAGACTGTTCCGCACCAGTTAAAGAACTCTTTTTTTCTTTAACCATTGTGTTGTGTGCGTTAGGTTGTTTATGGTGTAACTTAGTTGAGAGGATTAGATCCTTGCTAAGTGTGTAGTCTAGAAATAGATTACTTGTCCTTTGTGGGATTGTATCCTTTGTGGGTTGTGGCCTTTAACTAGAGTCTGTGATTCTAGTAGGTGTAGTTTGTTAGGAAGAAGTTTGTAAAACGAGGCTTGTAATTCGAACTGACCTAACAAAGTTCCTCCTCGAGAAGGAGTTGAGTGGATGTAGAAGGCTTACACCACCTTCGAACCACTATAAGAAAAATGTGTTCATATACTTTGATTTACTCACTGCTTTGCATTTTATTATATCATATATCTTGCAGTATACATCATAAGCATTGTGCATTAAATTATTGGCAAAAAGTATACTTGTAAAAGAAAACTGGTTTCCAAAAAGGAACTCTATCAAGTTTATTCCGCTGCACTACATTCTGATACCAGGTCAGTAACCTGATTGAGCTTAGAGCCAGGTTGCTAATTCGAGACAAGTTACTGTCTTTAAGTCAGGAACCTGTTATACATAAAAGTTTGAAAAAGAGTTTGCAAAATCGATAGAGGTTCATTCACCCCCCTCTGAACCTCTGACCACTTGGGACTCATAGGACCAACATGGGTTGTCGGGCTGTTACTTGTTGTTCTGCTACTGGTTGCTAAATATAGTCTTGGTGTAGAATTCTATCAGGTTGCTGTGTTGTAACCTGAATTGATATATCTTTTTATGTATATTCCTCTGTATACTCTCCTGAAGGAATGTGAATGTGTACTCCTTCAACATATGGAACAGTGTTGTCTTTTACTTTCAGTTAGGATATATCTTCTTTTAACTTCTCAAGATTTGTTGTATCACAATGTGGTACATCAAACACCACATGCATTGATTTTTCAACAAGAAGGGTTCTTTTGTTGAATATTCTGAAGGCCTTGCTTACTAATGAGTTTCCTAGAAATACTCTTTCATCTGATTTTGCATCAAAGGTCTTCGGGTGCTCTTTTCAATTGTTGATAATGTAACATCTGTATCCAAAGATGTGTAGGTAGGCAATGTTTGGTGCATATCCATACCAAACTAGTTTTATCAAAATCCTTGTTGATCAAATATCTGTTTTAGGTATAACATGTTGTATTGGTAGCTTCAACCCAAAATCTTTTAAGAATAGTCGTTTCTATAATCATTGTTTTGTTGCTTCTTTGAGGGTTCTGTTCCTTCTTTCAACAACTTCATTCTGTTGGGGTGTTCTTACTGTAAAATATTCATTACTTATTTCATTCTCAGAGCATTACTTTTCTATGCATTTGTTTGTGAATTATATTCCTCTGTCAGATCTTATCTTCACAATGCTTAAACTCTTCTCATTCTGAATTCTCTTCATGAATTCTGGTAGCTTATTCTGTGTTTCAAACTTCTTGGCTAAGAAGATTGTCCAGGTAAACCTTGAGTAGTCACCCACAACTACTAGAGAGTACTTGTTGCACTTACACTAACAGGTTCAACCAATCCATAAAGATCCATATGCAATAAATCTAGAATCCTATGAGATGGTTTTTGTACTTTATCATTGAATGAGCTTCTGACTTGTTTTTCTTTCTGGCATGCTCCACACACTTTTTCTCTTGAAAGCCAAATCTGGTGAACCTCTCACTAAACCTTTTCTTACTAGCTTGTTGATAGCTTTGGATGTGCTTGCTCAGTAGTGAGAAGATTTTACACTGTATCTTAGACCATTTCCTTCATAGGCATTTTGGGTCTCCATGATACATTCTTGTGCTCATTTGGCTGATGATGTATACATCAATTGTATGTTGCAGACTTTCTTTCTGACTTTCTAGCTTAGTGACCTGCTACTTGAGCTTAGATATCTCTACTCTGAGATTGTTGCATTCTACACTTTCATACTCATAATCAAAAATTGTCTATTTTAGTGCAGAATACTCGCTCTTGAGTATCCGATTTTCTTCCTTAAACTTCTCATAGGTTGAGTTGATTAGCTCAAAGTTGCTCATGATCTGTCTAAAGGCTTGGATCATGTTTAGTTTTTCTCTATCAAAATCATAAGAGGTTTGTAATTTTACCTCTTCATTGTCTTCATTTTCACAGTCCTTGGCCATCAAGCGTATCGATGCTTTTTTATCAGAGGTAGAGTTTTCTCTTTCACTGTTAGATGAATTTTGCTCCTTAGCTTTTTCTTTGGAAGAGCTTGCTGTTTTCATGTCTTCTGTTTCTCCAAGAAAAGCTCTCAGTTTTTTCTTCTCATCTCTCATCTTTTCCTTTCTTTGTTTCATTCCTCCTTAGGGTACTTGTGTACTGGATGGTAGGGGCAATTCCTTGCATAATGGTCTGGTTTCCTGCAGTTGTAACACAGATCAGAGGAAACTATATTGGATTGTGAGTTGGGGGGTTACATGTGGTGTTTTGAAGTCATTTTCTTCTTTATTGTTCTTTAGGAACTTCTTGAACTTCTTTAGAAGAAGAACCATATCTTCATCAGCATCTTTTGCATGCAGCTCTTTCTGTTTGCTATTGCTTGCAGTTGTTGTATTATTAGATCTTGCAGTAAGTGCAGTAACCTTAGTGTTTGATTCTTCAACTTCCATTTTCCTTATGTTGATGTCAAACTCAAATGCTTTGAGATCTGAGAATAGATCAAAGGTGCTCATTGTCTTTAGATCCATGGATACTCTCATAGTTATAGTCTTGTTATCACACTCAGCAGGTAGGGCTCTAAGCACTTTCATATTTTTCTCTTTCTGACTATAATGTTTTCCCAGAGTTTCTAACTCATTCACAATTGATATGAATCTTAGGTTTAATTATTTTATTTTGCAGAGTTCGAACAATTGTGCAGTAGTAGATATCTTGTTATCTTTCGTGAGCTCAATTCCTTCGCACATCTGCTTTAACTTATCCCAATTTTCCTTAGCAGTTTTGCATGTTTTCACCATGCTGAAAGTTCCTTTATCCAAGGTGATGAAAAGAGCATTTTTGGTGACATTGTCCAGATTAGCTCTATTTCTGTCTTCAGCATTGTACTTATGTCTAGGCTTGATCGGGTATTCAGGAGGTGGAGTTCTCCTGTAATCTAGAGATTCTACCATTTAGTATGTCGGTTGTATAGAAGCTACAAGAGGTCTAACACCAATTACTTCATGTCATCATCATCAATGACTCTTTCAGTTGCTGCTGCAACCTCTGCTGCAACTGTTGTTGCTGCTCGGGTAGCTTCCTGTCCAGCTTTATCTCTTTTTCTGGCTTCTCTACTTAGAGTTGGATTTGGCTTTATGATGATGAGAGGACCTTCAGTGATTAATTATCACATCTCATCGTTCATTGTTGAAAGATGAGCCTGCATCCTGATCTTCCAGTCATCATATTATTCTATGAAAAACATTGGAAGCTTGTGATGTAAAGGATCCACGATATGCTAAAGAATGAGATTTGTAGAAACAAATATGAAAATGGTTTTCACAACAGAAAAGGGTAGATCTGGGTAGGTGACTAGACAAGTTAGCTTTTAACCCAACTTGCTCCGATACCACTTGTTAGTCCCAAGTGGGACAGAGGTTCAGAGAGAGAGTGAATGAACCTCTACCGATTTTTCAAAATTTTTTGAATTTATTGTACTGTAATCTAAATAACTTACAGCGCAGCATGTAGTACAACTTACTGGGCTAGAATACACCGTAGCTTACTGTACCAAAGTTCTTTGCAGTGGAAATTTAAACTTTTGATAGAGTTTCTTTGAAAACCTTTTAAAAAATATGAGTTTTAGCAAACCCTTAATTCCAGAATGATGAGCAAAACATGTAGCAAGATATAGAAACAAAAATGCTAAAACAGAAAGATAAACACACAAAGGCTTATAGTGGTTCGAAGGTGGTGTAACATTTCTATGTCCACTCTACTCCTTCTCTGAGGAGGAACTTTGTTAAACAAGTTGTTTTACAGGACTTTGACCCTTACAACTATCAACCTAACAAGTTACACCTACTAAGATTCAGCTTTCACACAGGTTGCTTGAATCCTAAAGGCTGACCCATAAAGGATCTTAAAACTCACACAGAGTTATTGTTTTTTCATCTAAGGCTAAACACTCAGCAAGGAATCAATCTTCCTATCAATTGAGAACACATAAAACAACCTAAACGCACAGCACAAAAGTTAAAAGTATATAGGGGTTCTTCAACTGGTGCTTGAAGCAACCTTGAGAATCTTGAGCTTGATAGATCTTTAGGCTAGACTGCTTCCTTCGATGTTGAGTGACTAAAACTTGAGAGAGTGTAAGCTTTTGGAACTTGTGTGCTTTCTTACTTAGAGCTTGAGTATTGAGAGTTTCAGTTGTTGCTTCAGTCAATTCTTCCACTATTTATAGGTGAAGAAATATGCACGTTGAAGAGAGGCACATTTCTTTAAATTCGAATCATTTTCAAATGTTGTTGAGCTCACATTAATTTTCTTTGAAGGGTTGTATTAAATTGTACTTGTCTTGCACTTCAGGGTATTTAATGTGGCTGTACTAGGTTGCAGAGATGCACAGTGTGTCAAACTACGTGTTCTTTATTTACTGGCCTTTGGTACTACTCCATTTAGTTTATCTCTACTGGCTATATTTGAAATGACTTTTCCTCGGACAACATTGATCTTCTTCGTACTGCATTGGGGTGTAAATCGATTCATTCTCTTTATCCCTTAGTTCACCACTTTCTTTCTGCAACTCAACTTTCTATTCTGGTAGTATTGTAGCTTACTGGTCTCCTAGTTTAGATTGTTGTATCCAGTAACTTAGCTTTCTGTTCTACCAGAATTCAGCTATGATCAGTAACTTTCTTCTTGCTTCAATGAAGATTGGCTTCTTACTGCTTGTAGTATTTCTTCACTTTAAATTTTGAGTTATTGATTCTTGATCTTCCTCCATTCTTCAATCCTGAACACTAGACTCAAAACCTAATCTACTTTCACTTAAACATTGTGAGAAATGGAGTACTAAATTCCTATTACAAAGGTGTTTTGTCTCATCAAAATCTAAACAATAATTTCCTAACACTACTTATATATTTGAAATTTGTTAGTTTAAAATTTTAAAGAAAAGTATAAATATAAATAAATAAATAAAAACTAAAATAAAGGTGGGTTGATTATAAAGATTATTAAAACTTTTTGATCTTTTGAAACTTATTAATTAATATAATAGAATAACATTTGCAAATATGTGCTTTAAAATAAATTATGAAATTCTTTAGGGAAATTTTGACTTTCATTTTATCATTTATAGAAAAGAAATTTGAGGGCTATTCTAAATTTTAACAATAAAATCAAACTAAAATATGGTGGGATGTTTGAATAATATAATTCTATACTTATTAATATAAAAACAAAGAAGTTGGCAAAATTTACTGATTTGTCATTTTCCCTTCTAAAAATGTCTTGTTAAAGAAAAATACAAATAAAATGAAAAATAGATCTAGATCTATGCAATCCATGTTGACCCAATCCTCCCGCACCTCCACTTGCTAGCACACGCCCCCACGCGTCTAGAGAGAGTGCTCACACACTTAATTTATTTTCTGCATTTTCTGAAAAAAAATATGTAAACCTTTTAATTATAACATTTATACTTTTTTATTATAACATTCATACTTTTACATTATATTATATAGACATGTGATACCTTTTACACATTTTAGTTATATTAGTAGTACATTTATATATTACATAAAGGTTTGACTATATTTATATAATTGTATTAGTAATATCACATAAAAGTATGAATAATATCATATAAAGGTATATATGTACAAATTGTACTGAATTTTTTTTTAAGTTAAAGTATTACATAAAGATTATATTAATATAACATAAAGGTCAACACATGAATCCATTAAAAAAATGCACGAATCCAAATCAAACCGAATTGACCCGATTGCACCGTGCACCAATTACAGAGAAACCAACTCTTTTTCAACATATATTCTAGTAAAACTGTAAAAGTATTATGTGATCGTTTCGGGAGTCTAATTTTATAAGATGTTAACTCATCAATAATATATACAATGGGTATGCATCAGAGATTTAGAGAAATATAATTCATATGATGCCAATTTCATTACTTGGAACTAAAATAAGAGAATAATAATTAAAATAAACAAAATTCTTATTTTTCCATAAAATTCATAGCTCCAAAATAAATAAGTTGAATGGTAACCGATATTAGCTAAAAATATAATTGACCAAATGCCAAAAGAAACAACCAATAATATTATGTTCTAAAAGTTTAGCAAAAGATACACAACTGAAGTCTATTTCTCAAAATCCTAAACCACATAACCACCTCGCCTTTAAATATCCCCTCGTCTTTGTCTGGCCATAACTTATCACCTGAAAAACAGTGAAATGTGCTAAAAAGCTCAATTAGCCAAAAATGATGCATCAATGCATATATTTTGAACTAGGGAAGAATGATGCTCAACTGGTGGAGAGTGGACAAACATGAAAAGGGCGGTTATTAACCATGCTCGAACCACCAAGTATGGAAATCTCAAATTATCTTTATAAGTTGCTAAACATTAAATCGTGAATCAGGGCCTATACATATATGTTAAGGATCAAACTTCCAGGATAACCTTTAAGAAATAATTTAGATTTTAAGAGAGTTTTTTTGTTCAAAGATAACGCACTAGTTTGCAAGAACATGGCATTAGAAAACTCTGTTAAAATCTTGAAAATTTCTTAAAGGGTATCCTGTAGGTTTGATGCTCAACACATATTAACATTTGATTCACCATTTAACATTTAGCCATTCATAAAGATAATTTGGGATTTCCATACTTGGTCATCTGACCTCAGGTATTAACCGCTATGGCGGAGTTTTCATACCTGGTGGTTCGACTTTAGTTCTTAACTGTCCTTTTCATGTTTGTCCACTCTCCACCGGTTAAGCATCATTCTTCCCTTCTTTAGGGTCTTTTCCAAAGCATACTTCATTTTGCATTCATAAGATCATCAACAATGCATGAAATGTCATTTATTTGGTAAAACCAGGCATTATGGATCATGCATGTCTATGAGTAACTGCTAATAAAAATCATGATTATAAACAACATACTAAGCAATTAATTTTGGTCATGCCATCATATATGCATCAAGATGCAACACTCAAGTAACTTCAATCACATTCATACATAGTTATGTCTGTCTATAAGTCCTCAAGTAATAATATTTATGAGCACGTAGAGTTACAACTAATCTCAATTTCGTGCAACTTAAACCAGAACTGCAGTACAAGTACCCAGCCCCATTCTGTTCCACCACATACCAATTTAAGATTATAAAAGTATTTTAAATAATTAGACCTTAGACAAATAGTCAAAATAAACTAGACATTTTTTAAAATAGTGCTATAATCATGCATTAGTAAAATTCCTATACATTGTAAAATAAACTTTAACTGCCTTGAAACTTAATGAACTTCAAAACAACACATATGTGCACATTCAATAAATAAAAAAATCATTCAATAAATCAAATTGAGTTTGTAATTTATGATGAAACATCCGAAATGATAGTGCATCAATCATTATTAATCAAAAACTAATTCATAATACTTTCGATTCAGCATCACACAAGGTTTGTAAATTACTGGATATTACTATAACTTGATACTGAAAGGCAGTAATGGATGCAGAAGAAAAGAGCACGAACCTTATGATATGACTAGACGAGCTCGTTGGACTCCTTATTCAGGGTACACAAAATAGAGCTTGATCCAGCTACAAAAAGTGCTTTACATCCAAGACTGCCACCTATGGACCCACAATCTTTTTCGTCATCATCACTGTCAACATCTTTTGGAGTTACACGGTTTTGATAGCTTCTGCGCTGTACAAGGTAAACATTGAAGTAGTAGCTAACCAGCTTCTCCCTCGTTTTGGAAGGTAAGAACTTGCAAGCCTTATTCCAGAACTTGTTTATGAATGTAGCATATGACCTCATATTTTCCTTGAATGTAATTTCCTCTTCTTCTGTCCAAGAAAGAGAAACCTCCTCCCCCATGCGATTGAATCGCCAATGGTAAAACAGTACACCAAGTTCTTTCTTTAGCTTTAATCTCTTCTCAGCAACATGGAATCTGACACATTCAACGGAATCTGGAAATGGGCAATTGCACGGATGATGTCTTCCCTTCCCGATTGGATCCAATTCGAGCATTGAGTTTTCCTCACCATCTTCCAGAGGCCACATTCTTGTACCCAGCCATTTGGAATCACTCAGAGAAGTCACACCCGTCCATTCCGGGACTTCAGCTTGAAAAAGAGGGCCCACAGAAACTTCCTTCTCACGAGGCACATCAGATGACTTGTGATCATTCTTATTTGAAGGTAACTCCTCTACATCTGTGAAAACTAATTTTACTGGTGCTTTCTGGCTAACCATATCCGCCTCTTGATGAATGATATGTTGTTTACTTTGAGGGTCAGCACATGATTTGCAGCATGGACATAAGTGAGATTTTGTCATAGGTATCCTCTTACTGAACCTCAGTTTTTCTTTTGGACGGTGATCGAGAACATCATCCTCATACATTGAAGGATGCATCCTTGGCTTCTTTTGCTGATCCTGGTTTACACCATACAGTTTCCATGAACTAGATATCATAAAGATCGATGCATTCAAATAAAAGCATGTTGAAACTTAGAAATAACATGTTTGGAAAGAAATTTTCCTAGCTTCCAGATCACCATAAAATAAATATGCGATATGACGATTCACCAGATTTACATATCATCATGAACTAGTTTGCTAGAGTAAGAAGACCAACCTAATCTTACCTTATCAGACTATAGATACTCCTATAACTCCTTTGTCCTGCCAAATACCACATAAGTGCTTTCTGTTTTTGAAAATAACAGAAAATCCATCTTAATCAAGGAAAGTCAGAACAAAAGGTGGGATTTTCTAAAAAAAGAAAAGGAATATAGGGAAAGCTATAGAAAATTTCATAATCACATTTTACACTACCATGTCTTCTCATGTTCAATTGTTTAATCGAAACAAATACAAAGAGACAACAAGTCATGCAACTAGGCTTCATTGCTTGGATTTTAAAAGGCATTCAAAAAACTACACAAACTGACCTAAGTATTTATTTTACAATTTTCTCCACAGAAACAAAAATAGTGTCGGAGCTGAATATATGGAGTGATCATTTACTGGGATATCATCAATAAATCTTAGTTTTCAGGACTGAGAAGTAAACGCATGTTATGCATCACTAGCAAATCTTTCTCGATATATTCAGCAAGTAATCTAACTTGAAGTTTAAACATATATGGATCGACAAGTATCTTTCACAGTAAAGAAAATTACGATATTAATTAGTTGACATTATGTTCATCTGCAACACTAATCAAAAGAACAATCACACAAACGGTTAAGCAAAAGTAATTTACTAGCCACTTGCTTCATTTAATGCTACCTTAGGTCTTCATCTTCTTCTCTCTTTTCACAAGATAAGACACATAATATAGCCATCATTATAAATTACACAGATTTGCTTTAGGAAATGCACTTATATAATGATTAATGATGCAGCATAATGAGGATTTATGGAGCAAATCAAACCAATAAAATTTATTTAATAATACATAAAGTTGTTACCTTCCAAAGAACTTCACCAGCAGCTTTATTAGCATGTTTTTTTATCAACAATGTTTCTCGAACTGACAGGGCTTGAACCCAGAAGTCTTCATTCCCATAGTCACTCCATTTGGAACATCCTGGTATTAACCCAACAGAAGGATCATTCGAATGTTTTGCAACATGGATCAACCAGCTCAACATTCCTGAATAGGACTGAAATTGTCGTTTTCTCTTTCGAGAACCAAGCACATTTCCTATATCACTGGAAGGAATCATATTATTGAGGCTCTGCCGAGCACTGAATCTCTGTTCATTATCAGTAAGTTTTTCAGAATGATCAAGTGTTTTATTAATGGCTTTCTTTACAACTTTTTTGGCTGATATACAAGCATCATTGTTGCCTTGGATGGGAAATCTTTCATCACCACCATCTGCAGCTACAGTTATACTTTCACCACAACTAAGGACTTTATTGACAACTTTCTCAATGATTTTCTTGGCTGATGCCACGATGTCACCACTGCCTTCATTGTAAGACCTTTCATGGTCAGCATCACTTTGTCCTTTAGAAAAGCCGCTTACTTCATTCACAAAATTTTCAGCAAAATCACCATTAATACTTCCATCTAAGTTGCCTACTTCACAAATAATGTTCTCATCAACCCTTCCTGATGATAGCCACGAGATATCATTACCACCGCGTAATTTTTCATCTTCTCCAGTAAATAAATATGCATTATTATCTACCAGTACTCTAGTTTCTGTATTTGGAGAAAGATGCAATTCACTCTCACTAATACCCAGAATAACACCTGCCCTGTCCATAGCATCTCTCTGTGTTTGATTGTCCCTAGATAAACCTCTAAACGTAATTTCTAACTCCCAAGACAATTTATCCAATTTTTGGACAAATCCAGTGTAATCATCTTCTAAAACTCTCTTGCTAAACACTTGTTGTAGCCAATGGTCCAGCTCATTCAAGTACTTCATATAAACCAACTTAACGGACGCAATCACCCGTAAACTTGACCCACATTCTTCAGAAACAAAACCCCACAAGTTATTTTTTGAAATGGTGTCATATCCACCTATTTTCCTCACTAACCAAAAAAGCTTAAACAAGTCTATAGGTCTCCCTTCACTGCACAATGCTGGAATAGGCCTAATACAATTCCTAGCAGACTTATCTCTCAGAAAAGTAAGAAGAACTTGGTCAAACAAACTCCTAAGCCTCTCCTTACATGAATCAAAACGATATATCTCAAATCTAAAATTGTGATCAAAGGCTAACCTCAAGTCATTTTTAGAATTTCCATCATCAGCAGCATCTGAATCATCATCTCTCAATTCCATCCACTCTTCCATTAGCCCCTATTTCCCTCACCTTTCAGTTCAAAGCTTCTCTACTTTCTTTTCTGTTCTAATCAAGAAAATTAAACAATTAAACAAAATTAACTAAATGTCAATGAAAAGATAAAGTAATACATGCAGCATTACGGATATCTGTAAATATAAAAATGCTATAAAGTCGGAAAGCTTACCTTGTTTTCGGCTTCAATGGCAATGAAGAACCCCCTTGTTAATTTCCACAAGAAAAATTAATTGGGAAACAAAACGCAGGTGTGTTTATATAATTGTGATTCTGTGTTGATCGTCATTTTAATTTGGGGAGAATCTGCTTTTGGTAAGCACTGGTATAGATTTTCGAAATCAGGTGATTTTAAAGAAGAAGAAGAAAAAAGCAATTTGAATTTGCATATATAGAATTTGCATAAATTCTAATTTAGAATTTAGAATGAAATGACCATCACATATTTTGAGAATTCTTATATTTATCATTAAATTTCATACTTAGAAAGGGATGAGTCCGACCCTAATTCTTGTCATAGGTATTATAAATTGGGTGCGAACCAAGCAATCCTAAGCACACTTCATAACTAAGTAAATGAAAAGTAATTATATATTAAGTGTCTATAATACCCCTTGGTCACACCCCATGTATAGTTTTGAGTGACTAACGATACCCCATAAATTCTAAACACACTTCATTCACTCATTAGCACTCTTCTTCTCCTTCATACCACAAACACACCATCCTTCATACCACTTAAACCCTAAGAATATCACACAACCAATATTCTCTACAGAAACGTCTATGGAACGGGAAGATACATTTGAAGCGAATAATGTAAGATTTCTCACACTTTTTTAATAGTTTTAAGTAGTGTAGTACAAAAAATCGAGTTTTGGGTTCAAAAATACAAATTCCCGCTGGAATAAACCCGTTTGACCACTATAGAGCGAACGTCTCAAAGATTGTTCTCCTGAGGTAGTCGAACGATTTGTAGGATGTTCGAGCAGGCAGGCCGAAATTATATATGATTGTTCGACCAAAAAATTCGAACATATCTCTTGGTGTTCAAACAACAGTAGTCGAACATTATGAATTCTGTTCGGCCGTTTGGATCGAACATTCATAGAAATGTTTGATTTCGAAAATTGTACAGAAGCCTAATTTAAGTTTTTTTGGGTTTTATCGTTGAACAATATGTTTATTATGTCCTATTTTCATTGTTCATTAGGAAAACATTTCAAAATCCACAGAACTAAGTACGGTGAATCCCATGGATGAAAATGAGATGGATCATGAAGAGATTGATCCAATGTATGAACAAATAGATTACACAATTGAGTTTACCACGAGAGAACTTTTTAATTGTCGCACTTCTTTGGTGGATTAGGTAAAGAGGAGTAGCGCATAGGCTTAATATGGTGGTTTTAGTGAAATGCTCAGATGAAGTGGAAAGTGGTAGGCGGTCTAGAGTGTTATTGGGATGTGAAAAAAGTGGCAAGTACCGTCCATCTAAACCAAAAATGCAAAGACAATATTTGGTTTTTGACAATCAGGTTGTTCAAAAGAAAATCTCTAGAGAGAGAGTTACCAGTACGAAGAAGTGTGACTGTCAATTTCTTTTGAAGGGCACTCAATTGAATGAAGGTCAATGGTCACTAACAGTTTTATTGGGTGTTCATAATCACCCGATGGGGTGTTACTTAGTTGGTCACTCATATGCCGGTCGACTTACACCTATTGAAGATCAGTATGTTTTTTACTTGTCAAAGAATAACACAAAACCGAAAGATATTTTGAGCAGTTTGAAAAAATCATTTGTTGATAATGAGTCGACGCTGAAGACCATTTACAATGCTCGTCATAAGCATCGAATTGTTGAGCACGGAGGTCGTTCTAAGATCTAATACCTAATGGAGAAATTGAAACACCATGAATATTATTATTTTGCCAAGAGATGTGAGCAGACGAACAGGGTCAAGGATTTATTTTATGCTCACCCGACCAGTGTCGAGTTCTTGCGTGCGTTTCCAAATGTTATATTGATGGACTGTATATACAAGACCAATCGGTATAAGATGCCTCTTTTGGAGATTGTTATGATTACATCCACTGATATCACATTCTCGGTGGCATGTTTATATTTGGAGGTAGAAGGTCTGGAGAACTATATTTGGACGCTTACAATTCTGAAGGGATTGATGGATCAATCAACATTACCGCAAGTGATTGTTACGGATCGGGAGATGGCATTGATGAATGCGATAGAAGTTACGTTTCGAAACTCGAAACATCTGATATGTCGGTGGCATATCAATAAGAACATTTTCACCAAGTGCAGACCAATGTTTCATACGAAAAAGGAGAAGTGGGATTCATTTAACAACTTAAGGAATTCAATGATTATTGCTATGGACTTGATAAAATTTGATGAGTTGATGCAGAGATTGAAGGATGATTACTCTGACTACCTAAAAGCCGTTAATTATGTCATTGACAATTGGATAATACCTTATAAGGAGAGGTTTGTGTCTTTCTGGACCAATAATGTCATGCATTTTGACAACACAACAAGTAGTAAGTACATGTAATAACAATATAAATTCATTTTGAATTGTTGTTTTACTTTATTGCTAAATTTGTTTTGATCGGTAATTATTGGTACTTGGTCTCACAGGGCGGAGAGTGCACATTCAAGGCTGAAGAAACAACTTGGTACGAGTCAATCGAACTTTGAAATTTCTAGGGAAAAGATTCATGGTTTGTTGATTGTGTCTCACAATACAATTAAAACATCATTTGAGAAGAGTTTGAATGTGTTACATCATCATTACAAGTCCCCTGTTTTCAAGATTATACGAGGTTTGGTCTCATATGCTGCTCTGCAGAATATTTATGAAGAGATGGAGGGTGTAAATTCATGCGGTGTTGATTTCTTGTTATATGGGTGTGTTTTGAGAAGAACTTGTGGTTTGTCATATGTGCATGAACTTGCGGAGTTGACACTAAGCGGTGCACCAATCATATTGGATTGATATATTATATTGTGAGCCTTCAAAGATAGATATCAATATTGTTCATGATCTTAGAAGTCGATGGCAGGAGATTGTGGGTGATATTAACGTCTTCAAGTCTACAAATGAATCTTAAAGATTATTGTTGCTTAAACGACTCCGAGAGATCTCAAATCCGAGGACATCATTGTTGCTGGAACCTGAGGTTCATACACATGTTCGTGGTCGACCTAGCAAGGCTAAAAGTCGTATAAAAAAGTCCACCATACGTGATAAGAGTGCATTTGAATATGTGGAGTCGGTCATTGATAGTTGTTCACCAGTTGAACAAAATATTCAAGTATCTGGACCTTCGTCAGTTAGACTAATGTTTACTAAAATACAAAAACAAAAAAAACCTGTCCAACATCGATCAATGTGTGATGCAACTGCCACTCCACTCATAGAACTACTCTCAGGTTATTGGAGACCTTACTTGTCAAACACAATAAATGTAAAAGGCGACGGTCATTGTAGCTTTCGGTGTGTCTCACATGCCCTCGGGTTAGGGGAGTACTCGTGGGTAAAAGTTCATGATGATCTAATTAAAGAGTTGGAGGAATTCAGAGCATTATATGATGTCGTTTGGTCGGATGCTACTCGGGTTGAGAAGATGTTATTGATGTTGAGGTGTTTTCGTGATGAAGTAGATGATGAGAAATTTTGGTTTATTTTCCCGGAAACTTATAACTTGGCGGCATCAAGATATAATATGATTTTTATGCATATTTCACCCCATCAGAGCCTGACTTTTCTACCCTTGAGGACACCCGATGAATCCTCGTCTAGCATGCATGGCACTTGTTGGAAACAATCATTTCATTAGGGTAATTCTTTCACCTTATTACTTCATTTGATCATTTATCCGCTAATATTGTGATTGTTACAACATTTTTAACAGGTAGAATTGGTAGAGGGTGTACTGCTACCACCTATTAGTACCACATGGTACAAATATCACTATCCATGCACTGATGGGTGTGCAGTTCTCTACCAACAACAACTATCCAAGTACACTAGTATGGTAACACAAGATAGTGCATCAATAGGTGTTGCGAGTCTGGATCTTATTAATAGTGATTAGAAACACTAAGTATCTTGTATTTTAAGTTATTGGGGACATGTTGATTGTATTATTGTTGTTGGACTCAATCGAACAGTGGAAAGTTGTTGGTAATTCTTAATTGCATGTTATGTGTTCTTTCGTTTTAGAATTGTTTCTTAGTATTGTGGCCTTTCTGAACATTATTTTGCTACTGTTCAACCTAAAAAGTAGTACACTGTATTGCATGTTCAAATAGAATTAGTTGAAAGGTTCGTAGTCTGTTTGACTACAGAAGTCGAACACTATACAAACCGTTCCACTACAAAAGTCGAATACTATACAAGCCGTTCAACTTCTAACAATGACAATTATTCAACGCGTTTGACTACAGTGGTCAAACAATCTCTTCGAAGTTCAACTTTCCATGTCGAGCGCTATTGTGATTGTTCGACTTTTGCGATTGAAATTTTTACAGATTGTTCGATTATACAAATCAAACAGCGGCAAATTCGGAAACATTTTTCTTCAAAACAAATGGATTTCGACATTTATAACAAACTAAGAAGCTTCAACATAAAAAATCTAATATCCGACTTCAAACATTATACATTGCTCCATAATACATGAAACATAAGTTGAAATATATATATATATATATAATTTTGTTATATATATAATAACAAAATGATCACTTATTATTTTTCCAAAATAGTAAAAATATTGCCAAAAGTCAAACTTTTAACCTTCTGTTTTAAAACTTTTTTCACAAATATGTTTCTTTGCATATGGAAACTCCTTAAAATGTGGAATGTTAGTTTTCCTTATAGTTTATTATTTAAACTAGTATATGACCCATGCGTTGTACGAACAAATAAATTTCATATTTTTATAAAAGAATAAGAACATTTTTATATTAAAAATATATAAATAATAAACTTTATATCATGAATATTATACGTATAATTGACATAATATAAAAACATATTAACTAAAAATGTAATTGGAATTTAAAGTCAAAATGTTCATGTTTCGTAGCAAATATATAAATTACAAATTCTGAAAAACTTCTTTATACACAACATTAGTTGGTGAGCTCATTCCTACACTATTATCGTCGCAAATTAGGATCTTTAACCCCTCTCGATTTGTGACTCTGGAAACTGCAACGTAAAGTTGACCGTGATAAAAAACCCGTTTCTTTAAAAAGAGACCTACATGAGATAAAGATTGACCTTGACTTTTGTTAATAGTCATGGCATATGAGACAATCAGAGGGAATTGTCTACGTTGAAACCTGAAGGGCAATCTCTTATCAGAAGGAACTAATGACATTCTGGGAATCAAAACCTTGTCACCAGAATTATTTCCTGATATAAACTTCGCTTCGATCACGTGATCAGCAAGCCTCGTAACAATCAATCTAGTTCCATTGCATAATCCCATAGAATGGTCTATATTCCTCAACAATATCACTGGAGTGCCTACTTTCAAATTCAACTCATGATTCGGCATACGGCCAGAACATTTGATTCCATTTAAGAATTCTGGTGTGTGAACATCTTCCAAAATATCAACATTAGAATCCGACTTGCATGCTGTATCAGAACTTAGGTACGTCCTAACTTCACCATCACTGATAGAAGTCATATAATCATTGATTTTCTCCACCACAGCAAGTGTTGGAGCCAATATAGCTCTATCATGCAGATAAGTCGAATCATTCAAAGTACTAACGAATTGAGGATATGTACTTTGAACGATTATAGCAATAGGATCACCGGAGTTCTTCAGCAAGATGTCATCTGGCATATCAATGTTGTCTATACCATCATTGTTAATTCCGATTTTGCCATCTCATATATCAGCAATCCACTCTGAAAACATCTTTAATCTGGCACGTTCATCATCAGACACAACAGAACTCTGAAGTCTCATATTCTTTGTAAGTCTCAATATCTTGCAGAGTCTCCAAAGATAAGATGAATTGATTGCTGAATTTATAATATGTTGCCTTGTTCCTTTCGGAATAACTGGTAGTATTTGTCGAAAATCTCCTCTCAAAACAACTGTGTTGGTCCTAAGTGGTGTCTGAGGTTCAGAGGAGGGGTGAATGAACCTTGGTCGATTTTGAAAATCTGATTAAAACTTACTGTTCTGCAAGTTACTTGAACTTGTAACGCCAGTCAGTTACTGCTTACAACACTAGGATACAATGCTACATGTTGTAACTTAGAGTTTTATACGCAGCGGAAAAAAAACGGTTTTAAGACACACGGCTGGTTTTCTCAAATATGATCCTTTTCAAAACGTTTTATACTTTATGACAGAGATAGATATAAAAGATAAAACGTAGATAAGAAAGCAATAAAACACTTATGGCTTATAGTGGTTCGAAGGTGGTGTAATCCTTCTACATCCACTCTACTGCTTCCTCGAGTAGGAACTTTGTTAAGCAAGATTGATTTACAGGACACTCCTAACAATCTATCAACTTACAAAGCTAAACACCTACTAGAGTCCAGCGTACACACATCAACTACAAACTCTAAAGGCAAACCTACACAGGGTTTCAAACTCCTACACAGGGAAGCTGTCTATATCCTAGACAACTATACAAACAACAAGGATCTCTCTTATCAACTGTTCGACACTTAAAACAACTTAAGCACACAACAACAAGGTTAAAAAGTATATAGATTTCTTCTTCAACTGGTGCGGTGAAGTGATCTTCTGAATCCTTCAAAGGATCTTTTAGCTTTGAACTTGTTTCACTTCACAGAGGTTGAGTGACTGAAACTGATAGTAGACTCGAAAGAGTATTGCTTGAATGCTTGAGAGTTTTTGTGCAAATGTTTTAGTTGTTAGCTTCAGGGTCGCTCATCCTCTATTTATACTTGTAGAGAAGATATCCGTTGAAGGAGATATCTCCCACTTTGAATTTAAGTGTACTTGATCAAAGGCATGGCTTGCATTTAATGCGTCTTGACTTTTCTTTCTGGAGCATTTAATGTGGTGGTTGCGGCTTAGAGCTTTCTGCAGCACGTCAGTCCATGTGGCGTCTTGGCATTGGCTCCGTGTCTGCCACTTTGATCTTCTCTGGAACGACTCTATTTATTCTTGTTTGGATCTTTATTCCTCGTACTGTATTTACCCTTCCTCGGATTGCAGGATACTTATTCTGTTTGTCATTGGCACTGTTGACTGTTTGAGTAGTAAGCTTCGCGCTGTATCCTAGGTCTGCTTGCAGCTGTTTGTCCTTTACAGTGCTGCTGTTAGACCTTCTTGCAATATCTTCGTACAGTACTGCTGTATCTTTTCTTGTAGTATTCCTGTAACTTTTTCTTATCTTCTGAATACTAGAAGCTGTAGTATTCCTATAACTTAGACCTTCTTGCAGTATCTTAGTACTGTAGTATTCAACAGTACTGCTGTATGCAGCGCCTGCTGCTGATCTGCTTGCAGTAGCTGCACCACCAACTCCTCCTTTATCATCTTTTCTCCATCTTTTTGGAGAAGGAGCGTCAGTAGCAGCAGATGATCCAGACCTCTTCCTCCTCCTACTTAGAGGCTGGTCATCATCTTCTTCTTCACCTTCTTTCTCCCCAGAGCTCCGATATCTATCTTGAAATCTTTCCCCCTTTTTGGTATCATCAAAAGCCGGGGGTGGAGCAGGGGCATTTGGAACCACTTTAGAGCGTGGTCTTCTTGTAGGTGCTGGGGCTTCCCTGGATCCTTGGGCATACTGAGGGAATGTATTCACCATAATATTCCTCAGTTCTCCTACAATCAACTCCAGGTTCCCTAATCGATCGTCGACACTTCTGGTTCTTCTGGATTGATCGGTTACATGGTCCAGAAGTGTCTCTAGCACCATGGAGTGAGTGTACAGCCTATCCGATATTGTTTTTGTCTATCGCTTGCAGAGTTTGACTTCAGCTCGGGTGCTTGCAGCTTCTCTTTTCAGTTCTCCCTCCATTCTAACCCTGTCCATGTACAGCCTGTGAGCATTATTATTCAGAGTTCGCTTGATCATTTCAGGCAGTGCTTCAATATCTTTCTTGAAGAAGGACATGATTTCAGCGTGGAACTTGGCACCGACCATCATGTTGTTCTGCATGTTAGACTCATGATCCTGAAGAGCATGAAACAAGTGTCTAACAGCAGCAACTACCCTGTAAATCGATTCATCAGGGGTCAGGCCTGCATTCCGTCTTTGAGAGACAGCAGCCAATGCAGCATAAGGAACTAAAGATCATGGGGGCTATGTTGCATCCTGCCTTGGAGCCTCTGGGTCAATTTCCTCATCCACATCCTCATCCTCATGAAGGCTTCATAAGGGACTTGGGCAGCCTGAGGTGGGATTTTCTTCAACAACTTTTTCCTCCTCATCGGATGATATCGTGACTGACACGTCACTAATATTTCCATATTTAGCTCTGTTGCGGTCAGCCATTATCTGTAGGAATTCAGCATACTCATCTTCCTCAGTAACCTCTGCTGCTGTAACTTGGATAGGTTCTTTTGAGCGTGTAGCAACATCAACATCAACCTCCTCATGAGGTTTCTCTAGCTGTTTAGCGGTTATCTCAGCTTCTCCTCGAACACCCTTTAAGGGTACTGTCTCAACAGCCGCCCCTTCAGAGATCTTCTCACCCTCAGAGAGTGTTGTCTGAACAACAGCCTCGCCTGAGGTCTTCAGTAAGGACTTTGTCTCCTCGGCTGGTCCTGTATCCTCGACAGTCTCTGCTGCAAGAATGGGTTCTTGCAGCTCTTGTTGGTTTCTTGCAGCTTCCACTATATGCAGCACTGAAAGCTCAACTGTTGCAAGAATCTCAGCCTCAACCCTTCCTGTTTTTTCTACAGCTTCTGATAGGGTGGTTGTTTGTTGTACTGTTGTCTTCGCTAGTACAGGGAGTACCGCCTTTGCAACTTCCTCTGTGGTCGCATCATCGGCAATCTTAGCAATGTCAGAGAGAACATCTCTGATGATGGCGGTTGGTTCCCCCTGAGTATCTGCAACATCATTAGGAATGGTGTGCACCGGGGAATCGCCGTAGTCCACCAGTTGAGGTTCCTCCTCCTCCAAAGAATCAAGCGTGACTATATTGGAGAGGCCTTCAACCATTTGCTCATATGCGGGGGAGTTTGAATTGTGAAGACTTGAGCTTCCTTCTCCCCGCATCCTCTTAGGAGTGTGCTGCATCCTTGTCTCCTTGATACTTGCTTGCAGCGCCTGTTGCAGCATGGCCTCCTCAGCCTGCTCCACTCCCAGGGTGTCGATTTGCTCTTACGTAAATGCGACGTCATTGACCCTTCTTACAGCCTCTGCAGCCGGGGCTAGAAAGATTTGAGCATCCTCCGTTGCTGCTTTCATTGGCAGCTCTGTAGAGTGGGATTCTGCAGGAGCTTTGCCCTTCCCTTTGTCCAGTGCTCCCTAAGCAGCAGTGCTTCTTGATCGATTATGCACCTTTGCTGCATACTCAGGTTGTAGGAGCGCCAGAATATCTTCTGAATTGGCCCACTCCATGACTACTTGCTCCACGAAAGGAAATCCTTCCATTGCATCAAGATTTCCCCCTTAGACAGTCTCATCTTCCTCCAAAGACTGTACTGCTCCTCCATATTTCTAGCAGCAGGGAAGGTTGGATCGAGCTCAGACTGAACAGCTTCAGGATCGCGCGAAAATGCTAAATCAACAGCCCCTTGTAGACTAGCTTCTTCATCTGGTTGAACCCTTTGCTGATGTGACTCATCCACAACAGCAACTATTGACTGACTTTCAGTAGAGAGTTGGGAATTAACAGCTGCAGCAGCCTTCTTCTTGTTGCGCGGGGCCCTCCTGACCAGGGGTGCGTCATCATCTGAGGACGAGGACTCAGGTTTAAGTTATGCCCTCCTTAGTGTCCCCTTGATGACGGGAAGAGGATTTTTATCATCATCATCTTCACCCCTGCTGCCTGTAACTTCATCCTACAGTGCCAGGGTTACATTCTTTTTGTCTTTGGTTTTCTTCCGTGCAACCCCAGCAGCAGCTATCTTCGGTTGGGTCTTACCCTTCTTCTTCTCTCCGAGATACTTCCCAACGGGAATAGAGATGGGAGCTGCAAGCTGAAGGCCTAGCTTGCAGAGTAGAGAGCAAATGGTGATTCCATAGCTCCTCCTCACTGTGCTCTTCTCTACTTCCTCCCATATTCTCTTTAAGATGAACCTTGCCCAATTCACCTTTTCTCCGGCCATGATGGCAGACATGATCCGGAACTGAAGATCTGTGCATTTGTCGTAACTCCCCATTCTGCCTTCAATAGAGTACGCACAGATATCATGAAGCAATTCAAACTCCGGTTTGAAGAGTTTTTTAGGGGCGCTTCTCTTGATCTCTGCCACTGCATCTCTAACTCTAAAGAGATCCCACATCTCTTAAGCGTTGTTTTCCCCATATATTGCAAGCTGACTGGGGGTCAGGCCTCCAACTGAGATGCTGAAGGTGGTGGTTATGTCTCTGATGGTTATAGATCTTTCTTCTTCATCTGCATCCATCTTGAACAGGATGCAGTTCCTCTTCTTAACAGTCCTGGCAAAGGCGTAGAACCTTTGAACTGATTCTACAGAGAATCCAGTGTAGATGGTGGTTAACAGCCCTAGGATTTGGGTCCGTTCAAGCGCGTCAAATAACCTGCGGATGATGGAGTTGTCGTACAACCCAGAAGTATAAACGTGCTTATGGTTGATCAAGCATCCTTCCAAGACTGTGGTTTGTCAAGCCGCCATAGATGAAGATTTGAGATATTTGGGACTTAGGGATTTTTGCGAGGAAATGAAACTTCTCTTTGTGATGAATGCGAAAATAAATTTGAAAATAGAAGTTTATGGGGTTATGGAGAATATCAATGGACATGTAGTAAGATCGACGGTTGAGATTAAAAGGATGGAAATGATCTTACGGTCCTTAGAAAAAGATGGAGGGGTCAAATCGTAAATAATCATGACTTGCACAGATGTAGACTCTGACCGCGCCTCTCCGACTTCTGACAGAGCAGACTTTGCATTTAATGCTGAAAGACATGTGATTTGCCACCTAATTTATTGTCCTTTTAAGGTTGCAGCAGCCTAGGTACGAGGTTGCAGAGTATTAAATACTCTTTGAAATAAATGTTGTAACCAAGTGCTGCTTACTCTCCTATTTTCTTGATGTGCTGTAAGGATGAAAGATGCAGTGCTGTTTGAACTCAGCGCTGTATACAGACGCAACTTATAGCACTATACTTGTAGCGTCTCGCAAGCATGCAGATATTCCTCATGGGCTTCTGTATTTTCTTATTCACTCATAATTTCAGAATTCCCAGCTCGTTTCTAAGCATAGAATACCTTGATTCACTCAGCGATTTAGTGAATATATCTGCCAGCTGGAGATCCGTTTGAACTTCCTCAAGCACAACATCTTTCTTTTCCATGTGATCTCTAATAAAGTGATGTCGTATATCGATATGTTTTGTTCTTGAGTGAAATACAGGATTATAGGTAATTGCAATTGCACTCGTATTATCACAGAGAATTGGAGTCTCTTTTTCTTCAATCCCATAATCTCTTAGTTGTTGTTGTATCCAGAGAATTTGCGCACAGCAACTTCTTGCTGCAACGTATTCTGCTTCTGTTGTAGATGTTGCAATCGATGTTTGCTTCCTACAGAACCATGAAACAAGTCTATTTCCCAGAAATTGACAAGTCCCACTGGTGCTCTTTCTATCAATCTTGCAGCCTGCATAATCTGAGTCAGAGTATGCTTTGAGGTTGAATCCTCATTCCTTGGGATACCATAGGCTTACTTCCTGAGTTCCTTTCAGATACTTGATAATTCTTTTGACAGCTGAAAGATGTGACTCCTTTGGTGCTGCTTGGAATCTTGCACAGACTCCAACTACAAACATGATGTCTGGCCTGCTTGCTGTAAGTACAGCAAGGATCTTATGAGCCGTTTGTACTTCGTGATATCTATCTCTTTATCATCTTCATCTTAGTTAAGGCTTATGGATGTAGATATAGGAACAAATGTTGCTGACCCATTCTCCATGCCAAACTTCTTGATAAGTTCCTTTGTGTATTTGATCTGGCTGATGAAGGTTCCTGCAACCAACTGCTTTACTTGCAGCCCTAGAAAGAAACTTAATTCTCTTATCATACTCATCTCGAATTTTGATTGCATCAGATTGGAGAACTTCTCACATAACTCTTTATTGGAGGATCCAAAGATGATATCATCCACATATATCTATACAAGAAGTATACTATCTCCATCATGTATCCTGAACAGAGTTTTGTCCACTGTTCCTTTCTTGAAGCCATTTTCCAGCAGATAGAGAGATAAGGTGTCATACCAAGCTCTTGGTGCTTGCTTGAGTCCATACAGGGCTTTGTGTAACCTGAACACTTTTTCTTCTACTTGATCTTCAAAACCTAGAGGTTGCTCTACATACACTTCTTCTATAAGAATACCATTAAGGAATGCACTCTTCACATCCATTTGATATACTTTGAAATTCATGTGAGCTGCATATGCCAGAAAAATCCTTATGGCTTCCAGCCTTGCTACTGGAGCAAAAGTTTCATCAAAATCAATTCCTTCTTCCTGGCAATATCCTTTAGCAACTAATCTTGCTTTGTTCCTCACAACGAGTCCAGATTCATCTAGCTTGTTCTTGAAGACCCATTTTGTTCCAATAACTCTTTGATGAGTTGGTCTTGCAACTATTTGCAAAACTTGATTTCTTTCAAATCCATTTAGCTCTTCTTGCATGGCTTGTACCCAGTTGCTATTTTGTAGGGCTTCTTCAACATTTTGGGCCTCTGTTTGAGATATGAAGCATGCAAACATTGTTTCATGAGGAATGGACCTTCTTGTCCTTACTCCTATGGATGGATATGTAATGATATGATCCCTAGGATGATTCCTCAACCATGTCCTGTTAGGCTAAAAAACATGTACAGGTCTAGGTTGCTCCTCATGTTGCTGTAAGATTGGAGGTTCTGTTGCTGTAAGATTATATGCTGCATCCAGAGGTGCAGCTTCTTCTTCTTTGTCTTCTCCTGTATGTAGAACTCCTTTAACATATGGAACATCACTTTCTTTCCATGGAGTTATATCCTCAGCAGGTTCTTCTAGTTTCTTTGTGTCACAATGTAGTTCATCAAACACCACATGGATTGACTCTTCAACCACTAAGGTTCTCTTGTTAAAGACTCTGAAGGCTCTACTTACAACAGAGTATCCTAAGAATACTCATTCGTCTGATTTTGCATCAAAGGTTTTTAGATGCTCCTTTCCACTGTTGAGGATATAGCACCTGCATCCAAAGATATGCAGATATGAGACATTTGGTGTATATCCATTCCAGACTTCATAAGGGGTTTTGTCTAGATCCTTGTTGATTAGACATCTATTTTGTGTATAGCATGCAGTGTTGGTTGCTTCAGCCTAAAATCTCTTGGGTATTTCTGCTTCTGCTATCATTGTTCTTGCTGCTTCCTTGAGGGTTCTATTCCTCCTTTCAGCTACATCATTCTGTTGAGGTGTTCTTGCAGCAGAGTATTCATGACGAATACCATTGTCAGAACATAATTTCTCAATGAATTTGTTTGTGAACTTAATTCCTCTGTCTGATCTGATCTTCATAATGCTCAAGCTCTTTTCATTTTGAATTTTCTTCATTAGGTCAGGTAGCTTGCTTTGAGTTTCTGATTTCTTAGCAAAGAATATGGTCAATGTGTATTTGGAGTAGTCATCTACTACCACAAGTGAGTACTTCTTCCCACTTATGCTTACTAGTTCTACTGGTCCAAAAAGGTCCATATGTAGAAGGTCTAGAATCCTGTGAGATGACTTCTGCAACTTGTCCTTGAATGAGCTTTTCACTAGCTTTCCCTTCTGACAAACTCCACATATATTTTCCTTTTTATATGCCACATCCGACAATCCTCTTACAAGACATTTTCTTGCTAGCTTGTTGATTGTCTTGAAGTTCAGGTAACTTAATCTCTTATGACATAGCCAGCACAGCTCTGGTGGACTTTTCACAATGAAGCATGTTGGATGAATAGAAGAGTTCTAGTCTGCAAGATATATGTTTCATCTTCTTGTTCCTGTAAGCTTGACTTCATTTGATGTACTATCCTTCATTAAGCACTTGTTGAGGTTGAACTCCACTGTGTATCCTTTGTCACAAAATTGACTAATGCTCAGAAGATTGTATCTGAGGCCTTTCACATAGGATACATCTTTGATCTTTACGTTTCTTTTGACTAGGCATCCACTTCCTTTTGTGCTTCCTTTGGAATCATCTCCAAAATGACCTTTGGTCCTTTGCATTCTTGGAAGTCTTTCAGAGCTTCTTTACTGTCTGTCATGTGCCTTGAGCAGCCACTTTCTATGTACCATACATCACTGCTGCAACCTAGCACTGAAACCTGTAACAAATTCAAGCAGATTTAGGTACCCATTTCTGTAAGGGTCCTTTGGGGTTAGTTACTTTGGGAATCCATACTTTCTTAATAGTCAATGTTTTGCTGTAAGATTTGTTGGTTCTCAAAATGTATGTCGTTTTGTTTTTAAACTGCTTAAAGGCTGTATGTGCAGAAACTAAATATGTGTTACCAACACCCTTGTGGTGTAGTCTTCCACCATACTTCCCTTGAGTATATCCTCTTCGAGGTTTAGACATATAAGTCTTAGTGTAGGTGGGGAACTTCCTCTTGTGCTGCAACTTTGTAGGTTGTTGTATCTTCTTACTGCTTACAGCAGATAGCTTCTGCTGCAGCCAGTTCTTAGATGCATGCTGAGCATTGGGGTCTCTTCCCCTTATCCATCAATGCTGATTTGTTCAAGATTTTTTCTGAGTTACAGGGTAACTCATTCTCCATTGAAGTTTCAGCTTGAACAAATTTTACAGCCTTGGATGAATTTCTGTATCCTGAGAGGTGTGAGTGTTGTAACCTATGCCCGATTTTTCAAATGGGCTTCTGCTTTGACTCATGCACTCCCTTGCGTCCTTAGCTGATTTGCTAAATATTCTGACCGTGGACTGCAAGTTCTTCTTCTCAGTTTCTAGCTTCGTGACCAGCAGACTTAGACGTGAGACCTCCTTTTGTAGCTTACTGCACCTTGAGTTATCAGACTCATATGCAGCCAACATTTTAGCAATATCAATATTTTTACCTCTCAGGATCTCATTGTCGATTCTTAGATTTTCATTCTCAACCTCCAGCTCCTCATGAGTTGAGTTAATCTGCTCGAAATCACTCATGATCCTCTTCAAAGAGTGGATCATGTTCAGCTCCTCTTTTTCTGGTATGGACAGCGGTTGGTAGGTTACCTCTTCTTCATCATTGTCCTCGTAGTTGTTTGCCATCAGGCATATCAGTGCTTCTTCATCAGAAGATGAGGTTTCAATGTCACTGTCAGATGATTCTGCAGCTTTCAGTTTCTCCTTTGAGACTGTTATATCTTAGCCTTCTCCATCTCTCTAATGAGAGCTCGAAGCTTGTGTCTATCCTCTCTTCTCTTTTCTCTCCTCTGTTCTCTTTCTCCTTCGGGTATTTATGCACCGTTGGGTGTGGACAGCTTCTGGCATAATGTCCAGGCTTCCTGCAGTTATAGCACAAATCAAGATCAGTCGTATTTGATCGAGGAGAGGAGGATACCTGAGGAGGTGGATGACTTCTTCTGAAGTCATTCCTCTTATTGAGGTTGGTGTTGTTGTTGCTGTTGTTGCTCTTCATGAATCTTCTAAATTTCTTTAGAAGAAGAGCCATATCCTCTTCAGCGTCTTCTGCTGCAACCTCTGATTGCTTGTTGCAACTGGTGGTTGCTGTATCTTTAGGTCCTCTGGCAGTTAGCGCTGTAACTATGGAGCTCGATTAATTTATCTCTTTTCTCCGTCTATTGATATCGTATTCGAATGCTTTGAGGTCGGAGAATAGATCAAATGTACTCATGGATTTCAAATCCATGGACACTCTCATGGCAGTGGTCTTGCTATCCTACTCTGTGGGCAGGGCTCTAAGCACTTTCATGTTCTTCTCCTTTTGAGTATAGTGCTTGCCCAGAGCTTCTAATTCATTCACAATGGATGTGAATCTTAAATCTAGTTGCTCAAGAGTCTTTTCATTCTTCATCTCGAAGAGCTCAAATAGTTGGGTGGCATTGGAGATCTTATTATCTTTAGTGAGCTCTGTCCCCTCACATATTTGTTCCAACTTTTCCCAAATTTCCTTGGACGTTCTGCAAGTTTTGACTTTACTGAATATGCCTTTATCCAAGGTGATGAATAGAGCATTCTTGGCCATGTTGTCTAGGTTGGCTCTCTTCCTGTCTTCATTGTTCCATTCTTGTCTTGGTTTGACCAAGAAGTTGGGTGGTGGTTGTGCTCCTTCTTCCATCTCTCTACCGAGCATGGGGTTCACATTCGTAGGGATAATCGGTCCTTCGGTGATGACCGTCCACATCTCATCATTCACCACTGAAAGATGTGCTTGTATTCTTATCTTCCAATTGTCATATTCCTCTATGGAAAACATGGGTAACTTATGATTAGAGGAATCCATGATATGCTATAAGAATGAGATTTTAAGGATACAGAGAAAACAGTGAGACAAAGGTGGATCTGGGTAGGTGACCAGATAAGTTGGCTTTTAACCCAACTCGCTCTAATACCACTTGTTGGTCCCAAGTGGTGTCCGAGGTTCGGAGGGGGGTGAATGAACCTTAGTCGATTTTGAAAAGTTGATTAAAACTTACTGTTCTGCAAGTTACTTGAACTTGCAGCACCAGTCAGTTACTGCTTACAACACTAGGATACAGTACTACACGCTGTAACTTAGAGTTTTATATGCAGCGGAAAAAAAATGGTTTTAAGACACAAGACTGGTTTTCTCAAATATGATCCTTTTCAAAACGTTTTATGCTCTATGACAGAGATAGATATAAAAGATAAATCGCAGATAAGAAAACAATAAAACACTTATGACTTATAGTGGTTCGAAGGTGGTGTAATCCTTCTACGTCCACTCTACTGTTTCCTCGAGCAGGAACTTTATTAAGCAAGATTGATTTACAAGACACTCATAACAATCTATCAACTTACAAAGCTAAACACCTACTAGAGTTCAACGTACACACATCAACTGCAAACTCTAAAGGCAAACCCACACAGGGTTTCAAACTCCCACACAGGGAAGCTGTCTATATCCTAGACAACTATACAAACAGCAAGGATCTCTCATAACAACTGTTCGACACTTAAAACAACCTAAGCACACAACAACAAGGTTAAAAAGTATATAGATTTGTTCTTCAACTGGTGCGGTGAAGTGAGCTTCTGAATCCTTTAAAGGATATTTCAGCTTTGAACTTGCTTCACTTCATAGAGGTTGAGTGACTGAAACTGATAGTAGACTCGAAAGAGTATTGCTTGAATGCTTGAGAGTTTTTGTGCAAATGTTTCAGTTGTTAGCTTCAGGGTCGCTCATCCTCTATTTATACTTGTAGAGAAAATATCCGTTGAAGGAGATATCTCCCACTTTGAATTTAAGTGTACTTGATCAAAGGCATGGCTTGCATTTAATGCATCTTGACTTTTCTTTCTGTAGCATTTAATGCGGTGGTTGCGGCTCGCGGCTTTCTGCAGCACGTCAGTCCACATGGCATCTTAGTATTGGCTTCGTGTCTGCCACTTTGATCTTGTCTAGAACGGCTCTATTTATTCTTACTTGGATCTTCGTTCCTCGTACTGCATTTACCTTTCCTCGGATTACAGGATACTTATTCTGTTTATCATTGGCGTTGTTGACTGTTTGAGTTGTAAGTTTCGCGCTGTATCCTAACTCTGTTTGCAGTTGTTTGTCCTTTACAGTGCTGCTGTAACTTAAACCTTCTTGCAGTATCTTCGTACAGTACTGATGTATCTTTTCTTGTAGTATTCATGTAACTTTTTCTTACAGCGATGCTGCATGCCGTTCTTACTTACTTTGTTGTAATGTTGTAACTGCTTCTTGCAGTGTTGTTGTATCTGCTTTCTTGCAGCAGCTTCGTTCTGAAATCTTCGATGTAGCATTGTATGCATGTGTACTTCCATCTTTCAGCTTCTATAACTAAACTCAATCCTAGTCTATGTTTTCACTTAAACATTGTGAAAAATGGGGTACTCAAACTTCCTATTACATTCTTGGTTTGTCTCATCAAAATCTAAACACTGAAATCCCAACAAACTGTCTTTCCACCAAAAGGCCAATCATGGCTTTCGGGATTGGTGAACCTTAGGATATCACGCATGCTTCTATCAAGTGCTTCAAAGCAATGCTTATGCGTCATCGGAGCTTCATCCCATATGATTAACTTACACCTTACCAGAAGTTCAGCTAGTGGACTTCCTTGCTTGATGTTGCAAGTCGAATCCTCGGTCAAATTAATTGGTATCGCAAACCTAGAGTGGGCAGTTCTTCCACCTAGAAGAAGAAGAAAAGCTATACCGCTAAAAGCAACATTCAACACGATATCTCTTTTTGATCTAATGGCCGTCGAAAGTGTTTTCCAGATAAATGTCTTTCTTGTACCTCCGTAACCATAAACAAAAAAAGTCCTCCCTGATTTGACTCCACAACACTCATTATTGTTTGATAAACTTGATGTTGTTCATCATTCAAATTATGCAGCATCATATTATGTTCCACAATCAATGCTTCAAAATCATATTAGAGCTCATCATTGATCAATTTGTTTTGATAATTTAAGGAACAATCAACATCTGGAATGGGCATTGAATCAAATTCTTTCAAGCTTTTTCCACGATACACTACAAGAAAAATTGGATACAACAACCCCCCAAAGACAACACTTTTTATGAATTTATGTAGTCTTTTCGAAATTTACAACCCTTTTTCCGAAAAGCGTTGTCTTTGTTCAAAAAATTCACTAAAAGACAACGCTTTTTATGGAAAAGAATACATTTTTTCATAGGGTTGTTAAATGGCGTTTTTTTTTAAATAGACAACGGTTTTGTGCAACGCTTTTTCAAAAGGTTGTCTTATGGCGTCTTTTTTTTTAAAAGACAACGCTTTTGTGCAACACTTTTATGCGTTGTCTTTTAAAAAAAAAGACGCCTGCAACACTTTTATGCGTTGTCTTTTCATAGTACTTTTTTGGCACTAGATAACCCATTGTGCAACTATTTTATGCGTTGTCTTTTCATAGTACTTTTTTGCCACTAAACAACCGATTGTGCAACGCTTTTTTTATGTGTTGTGTTAATTATAAATTAATTGTTTTTTAATTCAATTAAATTTAAAAAAATTAATTAATTTATAATGTTATCTTATATTATTTGTATTAATATTATCTTATATGAACAAACTCATAATTTAAAAAAATAGTATTTTTATAAAATACTATTTTGAATTAATTAAGAAACTACACCTAAAATATTACTCTCACCCTTTTATATAATAATACAAAATTTATATATTATTTTAAAACATAATTCAAAAATTATGTTTTATAATTCATAGTTCATAAATTATGAATTTTTTTCTAAAATAAAAATAAAGATAAAATGAGTTTGGTTTTAAAATTAATACAAAAACATAAATTATTTTAAACAATTATTTTATAAAGCAACAAAAAGATATATATAAATCATACCAATTATATATTAACAATTATTGTTAACCTTTTAAAATATATTAAAAATACAAATAATAAAAATTAACAAAAAATATGTAATAATATTAATTGTTTTTTAATTAAATTAAATTTGAAAAGTTTAATTATTTTATGATGTTATCTTATATTATCTTATGTTAATTAGTCATTAATCTTATATTATCTTGTGTTAATTAGTCATTAATCTTCCAATTATATATATTGTTAACCTTTTAAAATATATTAAAAATACAAGTAATAAAAATTAACAAAAAATATGTAATAATATTAATTATTTTTTCATTAAATTAAATTTGAAAAGTGTAATTATTTTATGATGTTATATTCTATTATCTTATGTTAATTAGTCATTAATCTTTCATATATATTTATATATATATATTGTTAGCCTTTTAAAATATATTAAAAATAAAAATAATTAAAATTAACAAAAAAATATGTGATAATATTAATTATTTTTTAATTAAATTAAATTTGAAATGTTTAATTATTTTATTATTTTATCTTATATTATTTGCATTAACATTATCTTGTATGAACAAACTCATAATTTTAAAAAATAGTATTTTCATAAAATATATTAAAAATATGCACTATTATATTTTATAATTGTCTTAAAATGAAATTAGATTAAACATTACTAAATATATTAATTAATCATTAATCTTCCCATTCTATATATATATATATATAAACCTTTTAAAATATATTAAAAATATAAATAATAAAAATTTACAAAAAAATATGTGATAATATTAATTGTTTTTTAATTCAATTAAATTTGAAAAGTTTAATTATTTTATGATGTTATCTTATATTATTTGCATTAATATTATCTTATATGAACAAACTCATAATTTTAAAAATTAATATTTTCATAAAATATATTAAAAATATGCACTAGTATATTTTATAATTGTCTTAAAATGAAATTAGATTAAACATTACTAAACATATTAATTAGTCATTAATCTTCCAATTATATATATATATATATTTAACCTTTTAAGATATATTAAAAATACAAAAA